>CM034038.1:19172447-19499372 GCA_019705995.1 Raphanus raphanistrum x Raphanus sativus
CTAGACTCGGCTCCGGGAGTCACCATGCTCTGCTTCAGGAGGATACCTATGTACAAGATGTCGCTTTTTCTAAGACAAATGCAAGTGGGTATAAGATAACCTGGAATGCTATGCTTACTGGTCGCACCAATCCAACCGCATGCTTCAGTTCATCTTCAGCACCCTGTTGTTATTGTTGTTTGAATCCTCATTAGAGAGTACAGAATGTATATGTATGTTTAAGGAAGTATCCGTAAGAGGTGCGTACCATTGTAATGTTGACAGAGTCGAGAACTTGTACACCGACGTTTTCAGCTGAATATTTGCAGGTTCCGTTTTTAGCTGTGTAAGGATAAGCTTCCTCTGTGTCAAGGCCACCGTTGGATTTGATGTATTCAAAGGCTTGGGAAGGAAGGCCACCATTGCAGCCAAAGTTGTTGAAATCTCCAGCACAGTCCACAAGCTGTTGCTCAGAGAGTGATATCCTTTTCCAAATGCTTGATGATAAGCCGCCTCAAGAGCTCCGGTCGTGCTGCAGTGCAGAAAATGTTAATATGACAACAATCTTGTCGTTTAACGTCAAAGCTATGAAAAAAGAATGTCAACAGAAACTGTTCGAGCATGAAAAAAAAATCGTTAAGTTTCTTGTCATTGAAGCAAATAAGGAAAGAAAGCTAAGAATTAAATGATTCGTTTTTCTTAAAATCGCTCACAGAGTGACACGTGGAATGAAGCCTTCTCATGCATCCTTGCGCGGAATGAGATTATTAATTTCGTTATTTTTAAAAATAAAATATAGTATATATGTTTTGCGCGGGAAAAAATTATTATTTAGTTATTTTTAAAAATAAAAGAAACTATATATGTTTAGTCTGAATATCGATTCGGTTTTAGGTTGTTTTTTTTGTTTATCATCTCGTTAAATATATTAAAATTCTAAATCCATATATATTTTGTTTTGTTCGTTTAAAATGATTGAGATTTTTATTTTATTTGGTGATAAACCAAAAATTATTATTATTATTATTATTATTATTATTATTATTATTATTATTATTATTATTTATTCTGTTTCAAGCTTATTTGAATTTTAGGCAAAATTGATGATGTCGAATAAAAGGTTTTATTTTATAACTTATAACACATGAAAATCAAATAAAATCTAGATAATAGTCGAAGAAAAATGAATCAAATATTATTTGTGTTGTTCAACGTTGGTGACATTATAAAATGATGTATTTTATATAAGCCAATCTGTTATATGTGTTATATGTGTTATATGTATTTTATATAAGCCAATCTGTTATATGTGTTGTCTGAACACATATAATATGTTAGACATAATATAAAAATTTGTATATTTATACTCATAGATTAGTTTTAAGAGTTTAGTGATATAAACTTTATTAATAGTAATTTTTATGTAATAGATTTTTAATAGTAATTTATATTCAATTAATTTTTAATCCCAAAAAGTTAATAAAATATATTTATAATCTTTAGCAATTCAATTTCTTAATGGATATTGAGAAATTTTTTAAAAATAATTTCAACTGAAATGTGCTTTTGTATACATTAATTAAAAATGGCTGTGTATTAATGTGCTTTTTATTTGATAAAAGGCTTTTAAAAAAAAATCAGTTAAGTCCAAAATTATTAAGATAAAAAAACATAATTTTACCTTCTCCACTTCTCTCGACTCCCAATCGACGCGATGTTGAGAACATATCGCCTCCTCTCCCGATCCGTTAATCGATAATCCTCCAATTCCTCATTAGTATGTGAAAGTACATATATAATGGTACAACTCCTATAATAAAGTAGAAAGGGGTAAAAATTATAACTCACTCTTCATTTTTTAACTCTAATGAAATCTTTTCCGTTTTCTTCCCATTAAGAGACATGATTTCAACATGAGTAACCTCAACAACTTGACCAATAATATCTACAAAATAAGTATAGTATAATGGATTAATTTAACAGAAATCAATTATATTTTATGTACACTCACCGACAAAATATTCAGGGTTCAGACAATCATTTAACATCCTTACAAAAATTGGAAGGCTCAAAACCAGTCAATCTGAATGACAAATCATCACAAAATCGAACCCGAGTGATGTCTTTGAACCAAATTTTGTAAGGATGTTTTATTGTTCGATAGGAGTCACATGATAGAGAAAGTTGAAAATTATACATAATCTTCGACACACCTTCTAGGAGGAATGATTCAAAAAGAGGAACCAATTTTTTATTAACAGTCGCATAAATAGTATCACTTTGAGAAATATATAATTATAACCGTGTATATACAATAATTCTCACTGTAATAAAGCCTCGGAAAAAACTTACATGTGAATGGACTAAAACCATCTCAATACTCTCATCAATCACTTTTGCTGAGTATTTTCTCCAGAGACGAATGATCTTGACCTTAATTTCCACGTTATTTTCCTGGGTTTCTATTCAATAACATTGTCAAAAATGCTGCCTTCTTCTTTATGATCAATACTTTAGGGTGTTTTGTTTTAGGATGGAGACTAAGAGAGGCGCGGGCGTCTAAATATATAGTACACTCTTAACATCACGTTAGAATATTGTGACTAAGAGAAAAGGAAAGAACTAAATAAATGGTATACTAAATTATGTTAAATATATATTCTATAAGGAATCAAATATTTCTTTACTTTTTTGATAATTTATAGAAAAACTTGGTAACCAAGCAATATAACTTAGAGAGATTTAATGCATTTACTGATATGTTATGAGTGTTTGTTACTCGAAAAAGAAATATTTAAACTTAAGTCGAACATAATGGTCGATAAAATATCAGTTGCTAGATCTTATAAATATCATATACATTCGTAATTTTCATTTGATACGTCATTGTTTGATAGAATAATAAAGTCACGTCATTGTTCGATCGTATGATAAATACCATATACATCAAATATTAACGTGGCTTTACCTAGTGGTGAGCTAGATTACCATACCATATGGCTTTAGCCAAGACTTTCCACATGACTGAAACTTTAGAGCTCACCACTCTGTATCATTGTTTCAGGTTCATCATTGCGAGGGGTCAAAGGGGCAGGAGTGGTTGATTGGTTGCCTCACCCCAGAGATGGTATGGTTCGAGTCATTGATAAACCTCAAAGACACAGCCATGAACGTAGCATAAGAGAAGGATATAAAGCGACGATTTGCTTATATTGCTTGCTATAGAAAACTACTACCCTAACCACATATGCTTTACAGTTAACACCAATCGCCAAAACAGACATTACCTCTTCAGACAGCAACAGAACCGAGTGCAACTCGTTTATCTCGCCAAAACAGATTTTCCACATGAGTCTTGCATGATCTAATCACCATCCACAGGAAAAAAATATAACGTGTGGGCTCTGCTAAAATGAAATGTGGTTCTCAAGAACGTCAAAGCGTATAAATATGATTAACATCAAACATTAACGTGGCTTTACCCAGTGGTTGGTACATAGTGGACTTACCTTTGCTTCTAAGAGAGGCCACTACCCCTTGGGCTTTCTTCTGACTTTTCTTCTTGTTGCTCTTAAGATCTTGAAAAGAACCATCTTTATTTTTGATGAAAAGGCAAATTTAACATGGAGGCTCTGCTAAAATAAAAGGTGGTTCTCAAAAACGTGAGGACTCTTCTAAATGTTCGTCTGAATCTTTGGTCCTTCGCAACTGAAGTTCAAGCCAGTTGTATGTTCTCCCTAACTTTTGTCCTCCTCGTCTACGCTAAGGGCTGCCTCATCGATCTCGAAGTCAAGAACACGCGACAGAAGACGGCAAGACTCGAAGGGAGAGAACGATGACTCGGATCCTTCCATCGTCGTGAGGTAATGCTTCAAAGTGTTTCTGTTTCGTGGTGGTGACTTTCGTACGATTTTATACACATGCTGAGATGAAGATTCAAACCATAAGTTCGAAATGTAGTTGTTTCTAAACGTTAGCGACACCACAGCACAAAATGAATGAACAAACAAACAGTTCGCGCATGAATGAAAAAATATTTGGTTACATTTCTTGTTATGGAACCAAATAAGGAAACAAAGTAAAGAATTAAATGATCCGTTTTTCTTAAACTCCCTCACAGAGTGACACGTGGATCCGAGCCTTCTCATGCATTCTCACCAAATTCGTTTAAGGAAAGCCTTAAAAATGCTTCTCCTTTAATATATAGGGGATGCGTATTCGCTTAATTATTATCAAGTAGTCTTGATACTATTTAATAAGAATTTATGTCAATATATTGACTAAGATAGTTCCGCTAAACCCTTCTCTCAACATTTATTGTTGTAAACCCAAAAATGGTTGAACTCCATACACTCAAAGTATTCAAATTCAATTTCAAATCCAAGAAAAAAAAAATTTCAAATCCAAGATTATAAACTGGTTAAATATATAGTATTATGGATCATGGGCAAAGGCATGTTATGGGTAATGGGTGCATGTGCACCCATGAAAATAATAAAATTTCAAATTTTAGGTGTAGAACCATTAAAATTTGTTAGGTTAAATGGTAAAAAGTCATGTTATGCACCCATAGTTTCTCAAGTTCAATTCCCTAATGTTTTTTTTCTTATTAATTGTGCACCCATATTAAATAGCCAACAGCATTTGCAAATTAGAAGAGAGTTGACCATACTGAAACTGCTAGACTTTGCCAATAAATATACAAATTATAGAACAGTCGATATCCTAACTAGATGGTGTGCATATGTAGTCTGGTAATGAAATAAATGTATGTATGTATTTACCTTAACTTCTTTTAACAATTTGCACCCAAAAAGGGTATGTAAATTCAATGCTATCTTGGTCATCAATGTATCCTTAATGTTTGACCATATACAATGAACAATATTCACGTTCCATTGAATGTTATAAAATATAAACTCGAACTTTTTTTTTGTACTTCTGCCGTTTCTCAAAAGAAATGTTCTAGAAATGTTATTAAAGAAAACTATCTAGAAAAAGAACATTGACAGTGACAACAATAAGAAACGAGTTTCAAATTTTCAAACGAGCTTAATTTGACTTGTTTTCTTTCTTTTCAAAACCGCGTTTCAGTTCTTGTCTTCGTCTTCTTCCTCGACCTTTCTCTCTGTCTCTATCTCTCCTCCATAAACTCTAGAAACTCAAAACTAAAACCTTACAAGACCCTCTGCATTGAGATCTTACCCACTCTTCAAACCGATCACTTCTCTCCCGATGATGTCTGGTTCAAGACTACTAATAATCTTCGCAATAATCTCAGCAGCCTTCCTCACCGTCGGATCAATCCGATTGTTTCCCGACGAAAAATCTTCATTCGACGATGGATCATCAGATTTCATGGAGGCTCCAGGATACCAAAACGGACCCGAATGCTCTGTTTTACCCCAAAACAAACTCTTGTTAGCTTGCGATCCATCAGCTGTTCATATAGCCATGACCCTAGATCCAGCTTACTTGCGTGGCACGGTTTCTGCAGTACACTCCATCCTCAAACACACCTCTTGCCCTCGAAACATCTTCTTCCACTTCATCGCCTCGGGTTCAAACCACGGTCCCCTCGCGAAGACTCTCTCCTCTGTTTTCCCTTCTCTGAGTTTCAAAGTCTACACCTTCGACGAAACCATCGTCAAGAATCTCATCTCTTCTTCTATAAGACAAGCTCTCGATAGTCCCTTGAACTACGCAAGAAGCTACTTGTCCGAGATTCTTTCCTCGTGTGTTCGTCGCGTGATTTACCTAGACTCAGATGTGATCGTGGTCGACGATATCAAGAAGCTGTGGAAGACTTCTTTAACCGGGTCAAGAACCATCGGCGCACCAGAGTATTGTCACGCTAACTTCACCACGTACTTCACAGATCGTTTCTGGTCAGATGCAAAACTCTCGAGCGTCTTTGACTCCAAGACGCCTTGCTACTTCAACACGGGAGTGATGGTGATCGATTTAGAGAGATGGAGAGAAGGAGAGTACACGAGAAAGATCGAAAACTGGATGAAGATTCAGAAAGAAGAAAGGATTTACGAGTTGGGTTCGTTGCCGCCGTTTCTTCTGGTGTTCTCCGGGGAGATTGAGGCTATTGATCACCAGTGGAACCAGCATGGTCTAGGTGGAGACAATTTGGTGAGTAGTTGTAGGTCTTTGCATCCGGGTCCGGTGAGTTTGATACATTGGAGTGGGAAAGGGAAGCCGTGGGTAAGGCTTGATGATGGTAAGCCTTGCCCTGTTGATTATTTATGGGCTCCTTATGATCTACACAAGTCGCAGAGACAGTATCTTCAATACCAATCAAGACTTAGATATTCTTTGATTCATTCTAAAATATTCTTTTTTCTTCCCTACCTAATTTGATGGACTCTATTTTTTTGGTTCGTACAAAGTTTTGCTCTATCTTTTGATGTAAATAAAACAATACATTTGAAGATTTACGTTGCTCTATCAGTGCTTTGATTTTGTTCAAGAAGTCTCTTGTTTTATGTGCCATGTTTTGTCATAGAATCCTTAGTATTTGCACTACATAGAAATGAAACAAATGGAAATTGAGAAATAACGATGTTGTATTTCTATCCATGTGTCTATTTTGCTGGAACTCTGTGTAACATCCCTATTCCGGACCCAATATTTTTTCAATGGGAACGAGCTTCTAGAAATCCAATAAACTGAAAAACTTAAGTCTTCTCTTCCATCCTTATAAAAAGGACTGCAGTCCCCTTTTTTTGTTCTATTCACAAAATTGAAGCGCAGTTCTGTAGAGATCTCACAGAGACCGGAAACCCTAGCCATCACATCTCTCTCTTCCAGCTGCCGCCTCTCTCTCCTCCCGTTCGTCTCTCTCTCCTCCCTCTCTCTCCGTGCGCCGTCCTCCTCTCCCTCTCCTCGCCGCCGCTTTCTCTCTCCTCGCCGCCCGCTTCTCTCTCCTCGCCGGCGCCGATCAGTGGTGGTGGTGATCAGTTCAGATCTTGTCTCTCCATATTCCTTGTGTTCAGATCTAAGTTAAGGTGAGGTGATCCGAACCCAGTCTCTCTCAAGTTCTTTATATTGTTCTTGTTGGATCTAGATATGGTTAGTCTTTTATTGTGAGTTAGGTTGATAGATCATGATGGTTATTAGGTTGATAGATGCATGAACCATATTGCATAAGAACCTTCACACTGCTTAAAAGGGACGTTAATGGACTGTCTTGTGTTGATGTGACTAATGTTTGTAATGACTGAGTGTATGCTTGTTTGATTTCCTCTAGAATTTTGACTAGTGATTGTCCATATTACTCTTGTGTTAATTGACTTGTGTGGGACACCGAGAACGGGTGGCGTCTTGAGTATGAGTAAAAGTCTCATTCTCATACTCATATTTCCTCTTACTCATACTCAAGATGCCACCCGTTCTCGGTGTCCCACCCAAGTCACTTAGCACAAGAGTAATATGGACAATCACTAGTCAAAATGCTAGAGGAAATCTTATCATTACATGGGACCAAACGAGCATACACTCAGTCATCACAAACATTAGCCACATCAACACAAGGCAACCCATTAACGTCCCTTTTAAGCAGTGTGAAGGTTCTTATGCAGTATGGTTCCTGCATCTATCAACCTAATAACCATCATGATCTATCAACCTAACTCACAATCAAAGACTAACCAGACTAGATCCCACAAGGATAATATAAAGAACTTGAGAGAGACTGAGTTCGGATCACCTCATCTTAACTTAGATCTGAACACAAGGAATATGGAGAGACAAGATCTGAATTGATCATCACCACCACCGATCGGCGCCGGCGAGGAGAGAGAAGCGGGCGGCGAGGAGAGAGAAAGCGGCGGCAAGGAGAGAGAGAGGAGGACGGCGCACAGAGAGAGAGAGAGGGGGAGGAGAGAGACGCGCGGGAGGAGAGAGAGAGGCGGCAGTTGGGAGAGGAGGTGTGACGGCTAGGGTTTCCGATCTCCGTGAGATCTTTGCAGAGTTTCGTTTTAATTTTGTGAATAAGACAAAAGAAGGGGACTGCAGTCCTTTTTATAAGGATGGGAGGAGAAGACCTAGGTTTTTCAGTCTGTCGGGCCATAGAGAAACCCGTTCCTATTAAAAATATATTGGGTCCGGAATAGAAATGTTACACTCTGTTTCTCAAACATTGTTGACTCTTTCTTTTTTCATGGCTACTGTTAAAAATATATCAAACAGAGGATTGGCTGATCATATAGATTCATATGGTGGCGCACCACTTTGCCCTTGCAGGTGTAGTTCTGATTTTTTTTTTTTAGAAGAGTATTTGCAGTCTGATCCTTTTCTCGTTTTTTATGACATTATGGTGCTAAATCTGCTGGGGTTGGACAAGGGGCTTTGGTATTATTCCTTATGTTCCCCAGTGAGAGAGAGGTAGAAACCTCTTTACTCTGCCTTTTAGCTTTTCACCATGTTTCTTCTGTTCAATAGATGAAGGTATCTAGCCTTATGTTCTTCTGGTGATTGCTTGAGTAGAAAATTTGTATGTGTAAAAACCACTAAAAATGGTTTCTTCTGCTCTATAGATGAAGATATTTAGCCTTGAGTAAAGAATTTGTATATGTAAACCATACCAATTTGTATAAGTAAACCATTAGACAATGGTTCTGTAATTTTCTGCTAAATAAGGTGTTTGTATACTTTTCTCAACTCCTGACAATGATTTAGCTGGTAAAAGCCTCTAAACATATCTTCTTGTTACATACTGAACACAAACATTAATCACTTGATGCAATGCAGACTATTACATCAGTAGAAATAAAAGAAACCACAGCTAATATGTGTGTGAGGGATAGATAGGCACATACACTCGCTTTGTATATTGTAATACATCAGTTTTAAGCAAATACCACACGTTAAAATGCTCTTGAAAACAATCGAGAATTAATCATACATGAGAAACATTTTGTTGATGCAAACTGTTGCAATAAAAGAAGAAAAAAAAAAACTAAAAGGATCTAATAGATGGAGAAGAACTTGATGAAACAGAACTTTTTCCTCTTCCACATCCTTTCTCATTCCTCAAACTCAAAGCTTCCATAAACTTCTCATTCCATCTCGACCTTGTTCCTGAGTTAGCAAGCGTCTTCTTGTTACACACATGATCTGTCGGAAACCGGTGTTTCAGACAGAACTTGACCCCACAATCTTTGCAAGTGATGTTGTTCGCAAATGTCAGAACCTCTCTGCAACGCTTCACAGGACAAATCGGTTTCTTCTTCTTACTCGGATCACAGTTTCCAGATCTTTCGTGTTTCTCAAGCAAAGACTTGATTCCTTCTTGGTCAAAACCAGTTGTTTCGATTGCAATAGAACATGTTTCGCAGATGGTAACAGTTCTGCTTCCGTGGTCTGAGTTTGGACAATGGTGGGACTTGTATGATCTATGCTCCAAACAGAACACCTATAAGTTTTTCATTTAAGAAAACATCAATGGCAAGATTCTTGCAGGAAAAGAAAGAAAAAGAAAAACTGAAAGTTTCCGGGAAAGGATACCAATTTGCAGCCGTCACAAGTGAAAGGGAGAAAGTCGAGGAGCTTGCAGTCAGGGTTCTGGCAATGCTCTCCAAGATCAGGAAACGCTTCTGTTCCTCCTCCTCCTGCCATAGCTTTTCTTCTTCTTGTTATTATTCTTCTCCTTCGATATTGGTTTGTTTTTGATTCTGAGAAACGTATGTGTGAGAAAGATATATATAGAGTCAGAGGTTGGGTCTGACTTGAAGGCAAAGCCAGCGTTCGCCAACTTGGTTTCTTCCTCCGTTTGACAATTCTCGTTTTTTTCCTTATTTAGATTTTTTTTTAATTATTATTAGATAAAACGCGGTTTGGATGTTTCTAGGCCCGTTTTTGGGCCTATTTTCTTTTGAATCCTTAAAAAGAAAATAAACTAATATTACATTTTCCTATTCTTTTTTTTATCAACACATTTTCCCTATTCTTTTTTTTTTTTGCAAATACATTTTCCCTATCTTATTTAGTAAGTGAATTATATAATTAATACTAATATATAGTATAACATCTTTAAATTATTACTCTATAAATTAATACATACTAAAAATATTTATAAAATAATATAATTTTATGGTTTCAAATTGATTTTTTAGTTCAATTAGTGTATCGATAAGTTAATAATATCTATAAATTAATAAAAAATTATAGTTTTGGTGTAATTCCAACATTATTAATTCATAGAAATTTCACTGTAATAAAAAAATAAAAGTGTTATCCTACTTTGATTGGTTTAATTTCTTGTATGTTAAACCAATAGGTTTAGCAAGACTTAGTGAATAAATTTCCCAAAAGATTATGGTAGACAGGTTTAGCAAACCCTGTGGTTCAGCATCTCAGCCTGATCATTGGCAGAAACTAACCATTCTTGTATACAACACCTAAGAATCATGAATTTTTAACCATTAGGCCAAGATTATATATAACAAATTAATCGTTTTACTCATTTATCTGAAACTGGACATTATAAGTTTTTGAAAAATTATGTATAAAACCCACATGTAAGAAAGGGAAAAGAATTTTAAAAACAAACAAAAAAATAAGCGAATATAAACGGGTTTATCTCCCTTCTTCTTCTTCTCTGCCTTTGCGTTGTGTGTGTGTGTCTAGTTGATCTGTTCTCCGATCAAATCCAACCCTACAACCAAGAAAGACAGTCCCTGAAACAGCAAGAAGTAGAAGTGAAGACCATGCGCCGACAGGAAGCTCCTTGCAGCTGCGGTTAGAAGCAAGAACGCAAGCCCGAGCTCTTTCTTGAACACCATGTTCCTCTTCTTGATCTTGTTACTCGGCCTCACTAGCCCTCCAATGCTCTTCTTCACGGTTTCTTGTGCCGCAAGATTCATCTCTTGCTCCTTGAGTTTGCTCAGAAGCTCCAAGCCTGACTCAGAGTTCCTCCTATGCAGTTTCTCTTCCTTTTCAGCAAATGCTAGCAAGTCGGATTCCGATGATCTTCCAGTTTTCTTGGTCACAACCCACTCGTAAGCCGAACCAAGCTGGAACAACCCAGAGATCATGGCGTTGAACTTGGTTATGGACATTGTGTTTTCGAAAAGGAGGTAAGGGATCAAGAAAGGGAAAGATTTAGGTGAGGGGAGGATGTTGAGAAGGGAAATGAAGATAGGAACGTAACAGATGATCCACAAAGGAAGCTCAGCTTCAGGTATGAACATTGTTAGTGGAAGTATGATGCAGAAGAGTGTGAATGAGTAAAAGGGTAGAATAAGCTTCCTTAGGAGAAAGAAAAGGAAGATCAGATTTGCCTTCTTCCCAACTGATATCTGCAAAATCAAAAGCAGGAAAAACAAATAATTTAGTCTCATTTATGTTCATAACATAGCGAAATGAAACATTCAAATATGACCCCAAACTATTAGTATTTATAATTAGGCTTTCAAAATGATTAATAAAAAATATATGTATTAATTATTTAGTAATTGTTTTGTCTTAAACATTTAGCTATATTTAGAAGTCGAATTTTAGTTTATTTACCTTTGATTTGATGATAGAAGGAAGGCATAACCGGAAAAGTTGCATAGGACCGGAATGCCATCGATGTTGCTGCTTCTTGTAAGCTTCATAAGACTCAGGCAACTCGCAAGTGACTTCAACGTCATTGAGGTAAATGAATTTCCAACCGTTGAGATGCGCTCTGACCGCGATATCCATGTCTTCGACTGTGGTTCTCTCGAGCCACCCGCCTGATTCTTCCAATGCTTTGATCCTCCAGACTCCTGCGGTTCCGTTGAAACCGAAGAAGTTGAGAAACACTCCGTTCACTTGCTGTTCTACTTCGAAGTGGAAGCATAGGTTTATGTTTTGTAGCCTTGTCAGGAGATTCTCGTCTTTGTTCACAAAGGACCACCTTGCTTGGACTAGTCCTAGCTCTGGATTCCCCTGCAACAAACAACACAACACACTCCATTTTAGCTTCTTGATGATTGATTCATATGTTAAACACAGTTTACATATATGATTTTTGAAAGTAACAAAAACTACAGTTTTGCAAACTAAAATCTTTAAATTTTTTAATTAAAAATGCAAAACACTATTTTATTACAAAAATAATGATTAAAATACTATTTTATTACAAAATAAGAGTCAAGATTATTAGGTTGAACTAGTTTTAATCCGTAGAATCATGATGTGAAAATCAACCAACGACGTGTTGATTTTTGTAAATTGATACTTGTCGGTTACTTTGATTTCATACATAACATACACAACTTTGATTTCCTAAAACTATATATTATATTTGTCGGCTACTTTCAACATGACCCACCGATAAAGGTTGAATTAAAAAAACGAGACAACTGTCGGTGGACGAGTATAATTGGAAGATTATCTTCCCATTAAAAGAAAAACATTGTAAAGAAAGTAATTATTTTCACTAAAATTATCTTGAAACATCATCGTAAATTACGAAACTTCAAGAAAGAGATTTTCCTTTTGTAGTTAGAATAGATTTGAGTGTGATTGATTGATTTGATTTACCTTGAAATGAGGAATAGTCTTCTTGAGGAAATCAGGACTTGGCGTAAAGTCCGCGTCAAAAATAGTAACGAACTCGTAGTCTTTAACGTAATCACATGTCATTGCAGACTTTAGATTCCCAGCTTTGTAACCAGTTCTTATCAACCTATGCCTGTAGATAATGTTCACTCCTTTCTCTGCCCAAGCATCTACTTCTTCCTTGATCAGAAGCTGTAAGTTCGGATCGTCTGAATCGTCAAGAACTTGAATCAAGATCCTATCCTTTGGCCAATCAAGCTGTGATGCTGCTCCTATCGATTGTTCATACACCTAACAAGAACAGAACATAACAATTACTAAACAGAACACAAAACAGAGCAAAAACAGAGCAAAACAGAGTAAAAACAGAGTATTTTTGTAGTTTACCTCTCGTTCATTGCACATTGGGATTTGAATAAGGACCATTGGGAAGTTGGATGCGTCTTCTAGATCGAGTTCATCGTCTTTGAGCTTAGGTTCGATCTTTTTGAACTTGATCCAGAAGCAACCGAGACAGAGGACTAACCGATCAAGAGACTGGATCAAGAAGAGGACAGTGCAGAACTTGGAGAGAGTGATGACAATGGGAGCGATGTAATCGGATCGAAACGAGAGCCAAGCCACGTAAGACCACTCGACAAGCCCGCGAACCTCCCAAGACGGTGGTCGGTTCACGAGATCTAGATTCCAGTTCTTGTAATAAGCGACGATTTCTATTGACAAGGCGACTATGGAGATGACGAGACAGGCTTTGATGAATCTGTACATTTGTTTTCCTCTGCTTTTGGGATCTTCTTCTTCGTTTATGGTTTTGGAGGAGAAAGCGAGACGCTTTTTGACCGAAGCGAAGAGCCACGAGAGAGAAGAGACGACTCTGTGAGCTTTGAGGAGGATGAACCATGAGAATTGCTTTGGGCTGATGGATTTGCGTTTGTTGTCAGGGAATGAGGATGGATCTGAGCCGTTGATCTCTAGCAAAGAGAAGTTGTCTGGCTTCTCCATTGTCACTGCCACTGAGTTTGGAGCCATGAATGAGAGTTTAAACAGAGGAAGAGAATGAAAGAGGAGAAGAGAAAAGGATTTGGGTTGTCACTGTTTCATTTAATTGTCCATGAAAACTGGATCTTTTGTTTGAACAGACAAAACAGTGATGAGATCAGAGTCTGAGCAGCTGCGTAACTGAAACTAGTGATTGAGTGAGAGAGGGAGGGAGAGAGACGAGGAGCATGTGATGAAGTGAACAACTTGTAATAAAGAGGAAGAGGAGAGAAGAAGAACTAGAGAGTCCTCCTTTCTTTTGCATTTTCCTCTCTTTACCCCCATTTTTTTATAGGAAACGTTTGCTTTTTTACTCTTTTTTTTTTTTTTTTTTTTGTGACGGCCGGTCTGGTATTACTTTGTGTGAAAAGTCCAGTTCTTATATTACTACCGGTTCTTTTTGTTGTTGGTCTTATTTATTATAATTTTCAGCTTTTTTTTTTTGAAAAAAATATAACTTTCAGCATAACCCATTTTAACAATAGAACAAATATCATAAAACACCATGGTTATTTTTTGTATTAGGGATATTACATCCCACATCGGAAATTCTAAGAGACATTAACTAATATATAAAGGGTTAGGACCAATCCACTAATTACCAATTGGTTTTAAGTTAGAAGCCCATAATAACCCGATTCTAACATGGTATCAGAGCCCATATCCTAAATACCCTAAACTCCTAATTAATATGACCCTTCCGACCGGGTTTATAGGTCGTGATTAACCCTACCCGACCGGGTATAAATGTCGTAATTAACTCGTTCGACCGAGTATAACTGTCTTAAAGTTCCGAGATTTCTGGTCGATAAGAGTCATCATCTCGAGGAGGGGTATTAGGGATATTACATCCCACATTGAGAATTCTAAGGGACATTAACTAATATATAAAGGGTTAGGGCCAATCCACTAATTACAAATTAGTTTTAAGTTGGAAGCCCATAATAACCCGATTCTAACATTTTGTATTTGAAATTATCACCCGAATCCAAATATTATTGTGTTTCTAAACGTTTAAGAAATGCTCATAAATCTATAGCTATTTTTATTATTATTATTTTTGTTTAAGAAATATGTTTTCTTTATATTTGTAGAAATCCGAAGTAAATCTGTATTTATTGTAGTTTTAAAATTTTCTTATTTTGGTGGTAATACACGTTTAACTTTTGTCAATATTATTAGGAATGCAACAAAATTTATAAGTATTTTATTTACAAATATTTATTTATATTAAAATATAAATATCCTGTCTTAAAATTAAAATTTAAGCCTTAAAACCTACATTTTTAATCGTTAGAAATTTCTCTGAAACAGAATTCATCGAGTTTATTACTTCTGCTCAGTAATTTGATAAAGTTTGCAATTATGATGATTGTTTTATTTAGGTCAATTTTGGGTCACCATTGAAACTTTGAAACTACATTCCCATTTTTTAATATAAGTTAAAGGCTATTTTGAAAAGCAAAGACGCGTCTACTTAAATATTTTAGGAAAATTAAGATCTCTTTTGCCATAATTTAGAAAATACTTATTGGTTTTTAGTAGTTTAAAAAGTACGTTTTGGATACGAATCATAAAACCGTGTGAACACATGCATATTATGCATATTAAGAAGATTAAGAAGTATTATTTAGCAAAAAAAAAAGAATAAGAAGTATTTTCTCAAAAGAAAGAAGAAGAATAAGAAGTATGAATGAAACGCAAGGAAAATAAGATGATTCCAAGAATATCCCCAAGAAATTTTGAATGATTGGTAAGGAACGAGAAGATGACAACTTGATCCAGCGAAGACCAGATTAAACTTATTAAAATGTAAGTTGATCTACTTTTATAAATTACTTTTGTTACAAAGACCAGAGCTGAGCTATGTTGTCCCTTCACTGTCTTCTAACTTCTTTTGGACAATTTTAATAATTAGACTGGTTCACAGTGTTAAATGTATCCGCTTATTGTAGCCCATTGATTGGGATAAGTGTTTTTCCCTCATAACTTTTATTTCAGGAATGCCAATACTATTCTAGCTGCACCAGTTCGTAAGTTATTTTATAAAAAAAAAGAAGAGTAAACCATTTCTAAAAAAGTTGTTAAAGTCGCTATTTTAAAGTTAACTAAGAAAAGGACAGCAACCGTAACTGGTGGAGAGAAAATCAGTGGAAGTTTCTATTTTATGAACATAACTTGTTATATTATTATATTGATATCATACATCGCAATAAATAAAAATAAATCCAAAAACTCGGTGGATAAATATTGAATTTAACGAGTTTGACTTACGATAAGAATATAGTACTACTAATACACACTGCAATACAGCTATACAAGTTATAAACCCCACGTCTTTACCACTTGTGTTTACATTACACTTGATATTATTCTATTATGACATGCTCATGTGAAAGTTATGTATTGATCAGATTTAATTACCAGTTGGTCTAAAACGTGCATGACCAAATGGTAATAATTCACACTTCTATTACTTTGACTATCTAGCACACATTTCATTTGGCTACACTAACATATTTAGCATTACTGGACTTAGTGGTCATATCTGTTTTCGGTAAACATATTTTATGAAGAATTTTCATTTTCAATGATAAAGAGATTTCTTGCTCTGATGGGGATTCCTTCCACTTAGCATTTATTAGGTTTAATTGCGTGGCCAGCAAACATTAAAAAAAAATTGTATGTGTTATGTTTTTTTGTATGTGCTATGTTATATACTTTAGGAAAACACATTTGCAATATATACACTAATATATGTGTCATTAATAGAGGCACATGCTTTCTCTTCACAGTCTCACTGAAGTAAGGTCTACCACATGAGAAGGCCTGGTTTTGTATCTTCTATTCGCAATAATGTATTCAATTTTGGTTTATATCTCGCTTACTATAGTTTTATATTTATATTTATCAATTATGCACGACGCCTCTAAGATTTTTCAGACGCAATTGGTGGGGTTCTGGTTTTATTTACTGGATTCTTATTTCCAGTAAAGAAGAGAATCGTATTTATGGTTGATTGGTCAATTTCATCAATCAGACAATATTTTAACTGCTTCGAAGTCAAATAACTCTTTTAGCTATATGCTTCCATACATATATAAATGCATGGAAAGTCTCAAAAACATATTATGATCTATTGATCTCTATCCCTAGATCCTCAGGTACCAAACACAAATCGGATATCCAGATTTTTGGAAATATTCGTGATCCGATATATTTCATCAAAATAATCAATTATTCGATCATAACAATTTGATATTCGAAATTTTGAATATCCAGAAAAATTTAGATTTTGGATGGATATCCGGTTATATCCGTAAAAGTAAATAAAAAATAAAAATTATATAAAATCCAAATAATATAAAATAATAATAATTTATTATAAAAATTATTTACTTTTTAAAATTATAATAAATAATATGATAAATTTAGTAAATAAAAATAGTTAAACTTATATAAAATATAATATTTACATAACTTATATATGTAACTTAAAAAAATATATATATATATATGGATATAATGGATCAGATCAGATATTCGTTCCTAAAAATATTAGTATTTGTCATTTGTTTTGTTTCTTACCGATTAGTATTTGTTTTTTTCGTAGAGTTATAGACATCCGGATTTTTTGACTCAAATCGAAACAAATAACGAATCAGATCAAAATTTACTGATATTTTATCTTACCTAAGGCATACACTGATCTCGATTTCTTGAAAACGTTCAAAACTTCTTGATATCATTAGAAGTTTTCGAACAAAGTAATCAAATCCGAAATCAATGAACTTGGAGCTAGTATGTCTCTTTTAGTATTCAGTGAGAGTTGAAGTTAATCAAGAATATACCCCACGCCAAATAAATTTGCAAATCTTGTATATATGTATATATGTAACTGATATGTTATAAGAAACGTCATCTTTTGCGTTATATATATAAAACTTTTGAAAAACAGAATACGCAAAGAACTTTTGATGAACGTTAAAATAGTCTCCTTGGATAATACAAACTCGTTTCTTGTTCGATCTTTGTAGGCGTTAACACCTCTTGTGGTCGTTTTTATCACGCTTAGTAAATAAATAAAAAACAGCACAAACAGAAAAGACTAGTACATGTAGAAAGAGGAATGTGATACTCCTAATCTTTATCTGGACCCTAAAGGAACATATGGGTCATTGGGAATTCATGTGGCTGTATGTGAGTGTGTCCTAGCAACCAAGCAAATGCAAAATTAAGGAGATATTGAAGAGATAAGCCAAAGTGAACATGGGACATGTCTTCAACTCTTAAGCTAATGTTTTACGTTTATGTGAATTTTCATTGGCATTGTCACATGTGAAATTGTACTATACACATGTGGTATGGCCTCTCTGGCCATGATTGTATAATAATGTGTACATACATTAAAATAGTTTTCGAATCATTTATTAATTGAGTTACTTTCTTTCTTTGATTCTGATAATTGGACCTGGGTTTTCATAATAAAATCTCCAGGGTTCTCATAATTTAGCTACGAACCCATATACATCATAATAATCGGATCTGCATTTATGATTAGATTTCCAATATAATCACCTACTTAATCAATTATATATATATATATATATATTTTTTTTTTTTGTTCAGTAAATTCTTGCTAAATAAAGAAGATAAGTGTGTTAGCGATCATCTATTAGCAAATAATTTTTTAACTTTTGATAATTGGTAAAACTTAATTATTTTTGAAAAGGCATATATATATGCATATGGGATATGTCAAAGGAATTCCAAGATGTTCATCGACGTAATTTTCAAGTAATTAGAAACAACATCACAACACAAACAAATTGCGAACGTGGCAGACTTTTTTTAATTGCAACCATTACTCGCAACCTTCTAAGTTGTTATGTTGTTCCCAGTGACATTGCCACATTAATATAAACACGTCCTAATCAAAATATAGGACCTCCAAGGCTCCAAAGTTATTATGTCCAAAAGGAAAAAGGTCAAATATTCAATTACAAAAAACAAGAGTTCTTTGTAGAGGATACAATACATATGCACTCTATGTAAGCTTCTTTTATTGGTGTTAATAATAGTGTATACCGTCCGACTAATTAGACAATAGACTCGGTTAAATTATTGGACTGAAACCAATAGCTGATCAATAGTTCAGAATAGAGTGTTGCAGAACACGTATATTTGAGCTCAGAAGTAGTTTGAATTATGAGGCAAACCTTAAAAACGTTTGTCGTCTGTCTCATCAGTCCATCCAAATTAGGAGTGGTTCAAGGTAGTGTAAAATCAATATTAACTGTTTATGGGTCCTTCTCCAAGAATGAGTGGGAATTTCCATGGATTCCCCACCGGTACATGTACAGTATATTAAGCACAAAGTATATATCCTCATATTTTATATTCTCTTTTTTTTTGATAAAATTTTAGACCCGAAGATATTACATCTCTGTAAGACGAGGTTCAAACCATATTAAATTAATTTTTTATCCTTTCCAACAAGAATGGAACATGCAACCCCTTAAACCTCTACTAATTGATCCAAGAGTTCATTATTGTGTTTTAGTGTTGTTAAGGATTGTCTTATGGTTTGTACGTAACTAATGACTATTCATTCACAGATTTCATGAAAGTTAAATATTCTAGAAAGGGAAAAACTGACAGAGTTTGTTTTTATATTTTTATGCTAAAACGAAACACACAACAAAAGTTGTCTGCATCAGTAATGATTTCTCTCAACAGAACGTTTTATCTGATTTGAAATCCTCGTTAAACTCCCCTAACTCCTCTTTGTCAACAGTTGAACTTCATAGCTTATTGTTTGACATCAAGATTCTCAGATGTAGGTTCGAAACTATCTCCTTCTCCTTAATTCTTCGTCTGGGCAATGTAACCGCTGATTCTTTAGCTAAGTCAGATTTTCTTTCTTCTGTAAACTCTCCTTTCGGGGAGTAACTATGTTTCCATGGCAGTCAAGTGGCTTGTTAAAAAAGAAGAAGAGAGTTGTGTACATGGACTTGTTTATAATACAAGGTTCTTAAAAGTGCAAGATGGGTCTAATATAAAGAATAGTAATATGTACAGTATGGTCTATACAAATTAATATTAGATCAATTAATAAATTTTATTAGTTCTAAGTTGGGATAATGTAAACTTGACACAAAATAATAAGAATATCTTTTAGAAAAAAATTAAGTAAATATATAACCCAACATAAATTAATATTGTATTAATATATATATATATATATATATATAATTTATATAAATGTAAAGAATATATTATATTTTTGTTCTCTACTCATTGTGAAGTATAACTTAAATTTTCTTGATACTTTTAAGTATATTGATGTTATTTTTTTCACTTTTAGATACATTTACTTTTACAGTATATATTTTTATATACCAAATATTGGTAAAATTTAATCAATATATACACCGTAAATCAGGTTATTTCTTTCTTTTCACATAAAAACATATTTCAAATTTACAAATCTAAAACAAATCTAATTTTATAAATTAATAAAACATCATTATCCAAACATTATTAATTTTGTAGAGTGTTATAATAATGTATTATATATATGAGAGAAAGTACTGTAACATATAACAATGATAGTTTCTCTTGCAAAGAAAAAGTGTATTACTAGTTTCTTTTCAAATGTATTTACAAGTGCACTTAAAAAATAAACACTACTCTAACACGTTCAAGGATCTAATACATAACCAAAGAACCCTCATGATTCCTTAACTCTTATATTTTGTGTTCACATACATTGAACCTCCAAAACCCTGCTTGATCTCTTTAAAGTGGTTATGAATATAAAACACCTCATAGCCTACTTATACTATTAGATTTGTGGCTCTCCTAGCCAACTTCTCAAAGAATAGATATTTCCATATATTTTCTTAAGGATTATTTACAAATTTTCTACAAGGCTTTTTAAAAATCTTTTCTTAATGATTTTCTTTTCTCCAATGTAAATTTTCACTTGCTTAACCTATAAGTAACTTCTATGTTAGGCTTAGGTTGACCTCGATTTCAGTCTTCAAGCCAGTTATACAGCTTCATTTTTTGTAGATTTTTTTCTACTTCATGTAGGACTGCACATTTTATCTGTTAATTTTTATTCAATTCGCTATTCATTTCGGTCCGATCTGAAAAAATCGGATATCCGTAAATCTATAAAACAAAGCAAATGCCAAAGATCAATATTCATTAAAACAAAGTAAATCATAAATACTAAAAATTCTAGAGTCATATATCCGCTCTATTCTGACTTTTATACAAATAGATATATAATTTCTAAATGTATAATTTTATATAATTATTATTTTAACATATAATTTATTTAAAAAAGTTACTTATGAAAGTATCAAATTAGGAAATTGTATATAAAATCTTTATAAAAACTTCAGACTTCTAAAATTTTATGTTTTAAAAATACTATTAATTTAAGAATTTATGGAACATATAGTTTCACTAATCACTACTTATAACTTTATATTGTGTAAAAATATTTTTGAAAACAAACTTGTATTGTTTTCTAGATTTATTTATATGAATAAAGTGGATGAGATATTCGTAAATATCTGTAAATTTCTGGACATCTAAAAACTGAATATTCATAATTTTTTTGAAATAAAAATTATGAAAAATTAGATATCTATAAAATACGAAGTAAAACATAAATATTAAAAATTATCGTCCCTGCATACTTCTAACTTCGTGTAGCATTTCATGGCTGGTAGAGAAACACTTCAAATATTATTTTTTCTTCAGCTTCTAAAACTTAGTTTTTTCACTCACTAACAATTTTGATGATCTCTGTGAATTGTGATAAACATAGTTTGGGATAAAACTCAATTACCTAAAAGGCTAGAATTGCTTAAATATTCATGCATAATATGAGAGAGATGGAAAAATAGTGAGAGCGATGATTGAAGTTAGTGACGAATACGACCCAAAGTTGTACGTTGGAATTCCTAACATTCAATTAGATTTGTGAATTTGAACAAGTCATGTGCGAACCTGATTCAAAATACAACTTTCTTCTTATCAACATGATATATATGCATGGCGTATACATCGAAGAACAGTATTACAGTATATATGCATGGCGTATACATCGAAGAACAGTATTACAGTTAGCAAACACTCAATACTATTCGACCCCAAGAAGCAGACATAATATGGATATGACACATACCATTAAAATAGTTTGTTGTATTATAACCAAAATAATTTTTGAAAACGAGAAACAGCTCTTTTTTTTGAGAATGTAATCTAAAATGTATATATGTTTCCTGCTAGTATCGGTCTAATGTTTTATAATGTCCTAAGCGATTTTAAAATTATATATTTTAATATACTATATCCAAAATTATAAAAACCTAAAATATAAAACAACTATTTTAAAAAAATTATGATCAACTGTTTATAAAAACAGTAAATTTAAAACACTAAAAATATTATTTTTACCTTTTTGGAAAACTATTAAATAAATTCAAATGGTGAAATATTTCAATTATATTTTTTAGTCGAGAAAATATGTATTCCATTTAATTTCACTTGTGACATTCTAAACCGCGAATCGTTCTAATAATTCTAATTTTGAAAAAACCCTTTTTAAGCTACACATCGTGATCACTATCAAAAGAATGGAACTAAAGAATTTATGCTTTATGTTAACAATCTTCTTAC
Source organism: Raphanus raphanistrum x Raphanus sativus (assembly GCA_019705995.1). NCBI lineage: Eukaryota > Viridiplantae > Streptophyta > Magnoliopsida > Brassicales > Brassicaceae > Raphanus > Raphanus raphanistrum x Raphanus sativus. The sequence goes on from CM034038.1 coordinate 19,194,705, forward strand.
TTTTAAAATTAAGTGTCTCATTAAGTTTTTTTTTTAATTCGTGAGAAATCTCAAATTTCATAAACAAATTATTATGATGCCTAAAAGCATACCATTTTATAGTATTTTTAGATTTAAAAATAAACCCTTCAAAGTATTGTAACTAAAAGTGTCCAGCATATATTATCTTAACTATAAGCACTTTATCCAAACTGGATGCTTTAATCAACGGTTTTAGTAGCTTGTCCTATAAATTGATCATGATCGCTTTATTTTCCAGATGAATTATATATTACTCCCTCCGTTTCATATTTTCCAGATGAATTATACATTGTTTCACGATGTAATTAGTTATAACATTTCAAGGCAACTTTATATTTATTGAATAGTGTATGACCAATTAAATAATGTTAGCTATTTTATTATTAGTTGAAATAATACATTAATAATACTTTTAACAAATTATTACTTTTCTTAATATTAGTGTTTTTAGCTAAAACTACTTACAATTTGGAACAGAGGGAGTAATATCTAAGATTAGTGTTGGAAAGCGTGTAAAACCTGATCTCCAACAGTTTGAGTTATTTTTTATTCAAAAATTTGATTTGTTTGATCCATGAGAAAAAAATTATATCCACATTCACTTTTTTTTTTTAATTTTGTGAGTAATCCACGTAATCGAAGAATAATATTCATATTAATAAAAATAATTGTTTTATTTACTTTTCTAAAACTAACATAAACAGTATATTTATAACTGAAATTTTATATATTTTTCAAAAAAATATTTATTTTAAAACAAATATCTGTTTTCTTTAGGAAAAGACTTTAAACTTTTTTGCGGATTAGCAAATATTCATGATTTAAATTCGACCAATCCATACATGCATAGTCATTACCAATACCCACTTACATGATAACGAAATGAGGCCCACAGAACATTATTAAAATTCACAGACTAGATAAGCTTTATAACCAAAATAGTTCTTCACAGAATTTAATTGAAAAATTTGTCAAAACAGAACAAAAATAGTATTGTTGTCCTTTTGGTATAATACCATCCTTAAATTGTATTTTTAGCATAATTTTTTTATAATCCCAAAACTAACCCTTAATTAATCAAATTAAACACATTAAACAAAATTTAAAAGTTTAATTGAATTTTAAAAAGTTTAATAAAAAGTAAAAAAAAAAGTTTACAAACATTTTAAACTTTTAATAAAAATAAAAATTTGTAAATTTTCTTTTATAAAATTTATTTAACGTTTTTATTGAAAACTTGTTTTAAAAGTTTATTTTTATAAAGTTCACAAAGTTTATTTTTATTAAATTTTTGTTAAACATTTTACAAAGTTTTATAATTTATTAAAAAAGTTTACAAGTTTTATTTGATTTTTTACAAATGTTTTAAAAACGTTAAAATTAATTTTTTTAAAAATAATATTAAAAAGGAAAAAATGACGTTAAAAAAACTTTAATAAAAAAGAGAAAGAAAACGTTTTTGACAAAGTAAATTGAGCTATACACGTTTTACGTAAGTTAGAATATTACAAATAATTTTAAAATATTTTCTTAACTGAAGTTTCTATAATTTTTGCTAAAATAAGGTTTTTTTTATTTTTAGAATGCACTTTCTACACAGTGTAGAACCAAGACAAAAATTTCATAAGAATATTTTACCTCATATAGCCGTTTGAGTAGTGTCTAGATTTCACATTCCTATAATTTCAGTATATTTTATAAAAGTAGAAACTGCATTCGAAGAAAAATTAGCTAACTTTACAATTAATAGAATTTGAATTTCTCATATTTATAAGTTAATTTAAAACTACATTGTTCGTTATAAAAAATAGATATACTTTATTTAATCTAGAATTTAATTTCTACTAACTCATTTTTTATAGAAGACTAAATCTATTTTTAATAAAATTTAATTTAAATTTTAATTTATCAAGTTTTTCAACAACAAAAAATACCAGTTTGTGTACGTGGTGTTTTATCAATTGTTTTTATTTTTTCAATTTCTGTATTTTTTAATTCATCAAACTATTTATTTCATTAAGTTTTAGAAATATAAAGGATAAAAAACAAAAAAATGGACAAAAAAATTTTGTACCAAAGGAACAATCTGTTTTTTTGTTCCGTTTTTGCGAATTTTCCAATTTAATTTTATAATAATGTAAATCAGTTCTCGCGCACTCTCTTCATGAATATACAGTACAAGATCAGAACCAAACGCTTATTTCTTCAACTGTCTCTAACAGTTCTTAATAACAACTTCTACCGTATTCGTCTTACTTATTGGTAGCCATATGAGGGATTTTAACTAACCTCAACGTTTGCTAACTACAAATCTAAGCCAAATTGTGTATCTTGTTCCGAATCAATGAGGTTCTCATAATTTTGAGAAAGCGATACATATATTGCAAGACTTTGGGCTGGATCGAAATCAATCGTTTGCTTTATTGGCCCAAAATATGAAGCATTGTAAGCCACTACTGGATCTGTTTTGAGTGCTAAATTTACTGGTTTAATAGCTCATGCCACCGAAATTTCAATTTCAGTCTAAAGTCTGGAAGTAAGAATAAGATCACTGAAAAACTAGAGGTGCACGTTCAGATACTCTGTTAAGTTGGACATTTTGTATTTTCGGATAGAGATACGAAACCCGTTCGAACAATTTTACACTTCGAATTAGTTTTGGGTATTTGTAGTTTGGGTTCTAGTAATTCGGATTGATTTCGAGCTTTTATATTTTTCACAAGGTTACAAAGTTTTTGCAAAAAAAAAAACCCGAAAATTCATAGATTATAATCGTAGATCATGAAATAGATCCAAAACTTTAAAAGTAAAGTTAAAGCATGATTGATAAAAAATTATAGAATCTTGATGTATTCTTTAACTATTAAAACCAAAACTACAACATGATTAGTAAATTTTAGTGATTTAAAAATAAATAAAGCTAAACTAAGAAGGTAAATTCCAGCAAATAATTTGATTCTATAACTATTTCAATTTTACTTGAATTTTTTAGAATTTCATTTTTACTATGCTAATAATTATTTATAACTATTTTACATGGTAAAAATATGATTGTCATTCATGAAAAACTAACTTGCAATTAGTGTTTTTTTACCAACAATAGCTATACTAAGTTAGTTAAAATATAATTTTGAGCATTTCGTGCAATTTTTTTTCTGTTGTATTTATTATTTTTATATGTTCGACCAAAAGAAATTTATCAATGGCAAGTGAAAGGCTGATCATTTCTTCGGTACAGATATTTTTTTAATGATTGAAAAGAGTTTTTTTTTTGTTGCAGAATCCACCTCTAGATGTTTTAGAATTTTCTGCCGAGTACTAATGATTAGGGTTGGGACTTCGGATACTCGGGTCGGGTTCGGATAAGATCCGATCGGGTCCGGATTTTCGGATAAATAAATTTTATATCCAATGGGTACTTAACAGATTTCGGTTCGGGTTTCGGGTCGGGTACTATCGGTTTTGGGTACCCGTTTATTAGGTGAAACATATATATTTATTCATAAAATAAAATAATTTACAGAAAAATTTAAAAGAAATTGATATTTTCAAGGAAAAATGAATTGGAATCGTATATATATTAATAATATGTAACTAAGAACAAAGAAGATGAAGTAGCGTAGTGGTATTAGACTTAGCACTTCACTTTCTAGCCCGGGTTCGATGTTCGGGAGATGCAAATCTGTATTTTTCAAACATTGAACCTGTTTTCATCGGGTATCCGATCGGTTCCGGATAAAATCCGAAACCGAACCGATACCCATAGATAATCATCACCAATACCCATCGGATAATTATGATATGACCGAAACCGAACCGAACCGGTCCATTCTGGGTCGGATTCGGTTCGGGTATTCGGTTCCGATTAAATGTCGCAGGCCTACTAATGATAACATTTGACATTTGTGTTGAAATTTGTTCTTAGAATTCAGAAATCGATTTTCTGTTTATCAAAAAGTTGGGAAAAGGCGAAAAAAGGAGAAGAATGATACGCGTTACAAAATAAGTAAAGAATTATACAAAAAGTGGCAACAAAATTTCTACAAAGAGGAAACAAGAGATTACGCCGTGAAAGATGCTTTAACGTATATAAAAAAAATCCACATGCAAACCAACACCACCTCGTCGAATGCCACGTCTCTTCATCTGACGGCTACCGTTACATCATCATAGAAAAAGCAGTCAAAAATACATAAAAAGAAAATAATCTTAAAAACAAAATAGTCACACAAATTCATACCTAAATCACCATTGTTAACCCTTTTTTCTCCTTCCTTTCATCCTCTTCTATTTTCATTTTTTACTACCAAAAACTAAAGTTCAAGAAAAACAGAATAAAAAGGAATAAGAATAATCTCTGCGTGTGTGCGTCGTCTCTATATATAAACATATGCGTGGGTATGATTCTTGGGATGATCGACATGCAACGATGAAATCATCATCCATTTTCCGAGAAAATTCAGAGAAAACAGAGAGATGGATGGTAACAAACAAGGGAAGGTTATCACCATTCCTCATGTCTTCTCTTTGTATAACTCTCTGCTTCACAGGCTTCTTCGTCTACCTTCAGAATCCTTTCATCTCCGATCAAAACTTTCTCCCCCTGCAACCTCAAATCGGTAAGGTATAACCAATGTGCATAATATAAAACATTTTCAAACAAAAATATAAAGCATATACATAAATATGGTATATGATTTTATGTTTAACTAGTTCATGTTTTTTATGTTGTCTGAAAACCTCTCAGCTTTGTAATAGATTCACCTCTTTGTGTTCTTTTTATATTGTCTGAAAATTAATATTGATTTGTTTTATCTTTTTGCTTTCTTTGTTGTTGTGTTTTGGTTAGATCCTGAATGTGATTTGTTCAAGGGACATTGGGTACCAGACAAAAGAGGATCTCAGTACACCAACTCAACCTGTTCTACGCTTCCTGACTCAAAGAACTGCATCAAACATGGGAGATCAGACAGAGATTTCTTGTTCTGGAGATGGAAACCTGATGGCTGCGATCTTCCCAGGTTTAATCCCAAGGCGTTTCTCGGTATGGTTCGAGGCAAGAAACTGAGTTTCATCGGTGATTCTGTAGCAAGGAACCACATGGAATCTCTTCTTTGTTTGTTGTCATTGGTATAGTTTAATTCTCTTCTTGAGGATAAATGTATCTTTGCTTTGTTTACAAGAAAGTTTCAAAAAAGAATAATAGTGTTTGCTTGTGCAGGAAGAAACTCCTAAGGATATCTACAAGGATGGAGAAGACAGAAACAGGATATGGTACTTCCCTAAACATGACTTCACTCTCTCTACCTCTTGGACTAAGTTTCTTGTTGAGGAACAAGAGAGGTTAGACGGTAACAAGACCGGAACAGGATTGTTTGATATAGATATTAGCAAGATGGATGAAGGGTGGTTCAAGGGTTTGCCAAACACAGACATTGCTATTGTCTCGGCTGCTCACTGGTTCTTCAGGCCAATATTCATCCACAGAGGAGATGAGACCCTAGGTTGCATCTACTGTAACGTACCTAACATGACACAGCTTAGTCCAGACCAAGGGTTTAAGCTTGTTTACTCGTCTGTCTTTAAGCACATCAACGAGTGTGAGAACTGCAAGAGAGATTTAGTTACAGTCATGAGGACTATCTCACCTGCCCATTTCGAGAACGGGACTTGGGATACAGGAGGATCGTGCAGAAGGACAAGCCCTTTTGGTGTTAATCAAATCGACCTGCAGAGCAGCGAGATGAAGATCAGGACATCTCAGATTGAACAGCTTGAAGTCATAACGAAAGGAGGTAACAAGGGGAAAAAGAAGTTCGGTGTTTTGGATGTGACGAGGGTTATGCTGATGAGACCTGACGGCCATCCGAATAGTCACTGGGGTAACAAATGGATGAAAGGTTATAATGATTGCGTTCACTGGTGTTTGCCTGGTCCAATCGATGCATGGAACGAGTTTCTAATGGCCATACTTAGACAGTTAAGATGATGATCATCAGTGGATAAAAATACAAAACTAAAAAAAACATTCTTTCACCTTATGAATAAGTACCATCATCATAAACTCATCTGATTTTTTATTTTTGCTGGCTTCTGGTTCTAGATATCTCTGTTGTTACTATAGAGTTTTACATAATACTCAATACAACACACATTACTTTCATTTACATCATACATACATATATAATTGCCTTAGATCTACTGCAGAGAGTGATGCACAACAAGTTACTTTAGTCTAAGCTTAATATGCAGAACATTTCAAGTATCAGTTTATAACCATGTGGAGAAGCTCTGCAGAAGAACAAGAAGAAAGATCAAATCTTGAAACAAAGACAAAACAGCTAAGTTATTCAGCAAAGTACATAGCTTTCTGTACTGTTCCATCAAATTACATAAACCCAATAAGCTAAAAGAAAACCACACAGATACATCATTAGGACCAGACACAAGGTGATAATCAAGACTCCAAGCTGTTACCAAGAGCAAAGGAGAAGACTTCACGAACAGGAGAGAACTCAACGATGCCAACATCCATCGCATAACCACTCACTGGCATCTTCAAATCCCTCAAGACAGAGAAAGCCTCAGCCATACGAGCCCTAGGCACATCGACCGCCACGGGGCAGAACGGGACCCACGAATCCTGACGAAACTCCTCGCCGATCTCCGCCACCACCGCGCCGCCTCCTCCTCCTTCTCTCCTCACGGCGTCGATCAGCTGGGCCTGGAGATTGAGGAGGGAGAGGGAGGGGGTCGGGGAGAGGAAGAGGGCGTTGTTGTCGCCGGAGAAGCTCCCGATGGAGGAGAAGGAGAGAGGGAGAGGCTCTTGCTTGGACGCGAAGGCTCTGACGATGGGCTCGAGCTTGGCGGCGGCGGCGGAGGAGGAGGAGTCGAGGAAGGAGGAGGAGGAGAAGAGGGTTAGGTGGGGGCGGGACTCGGTGGTGATGAGCTTGGTGGAGATTTGGCGGCGGGCGAAGACGTTCCAGGCTTTGAGGACTTGGTTCTCGAGGGCTGGGTCGAAGTAGAGCTCGATCGCGTACCCTTCTGACATTAGATCTGAGATGGGTTTTTGATTCGGAGAGTGGTGGAGAAAAAAGGTTAAAGCTTTGACAGCGAGAAAGACGAAAGGGGGAAGCTTTTTAGGGTCTGGATCGAATGAGGGAAGAGAGATGATTGTTTTCTCTATGGGGAAGGGAATGGAAGGGAAGGTGATGATGAGTACGTGAATTACTCAGAAATTAGTTAGGGATTTATTGTGAAAGAAAATAAATGTTTGAGGAGTAAATAATATACATCTAAATAGTGCTCAAATGCACGACCATATATTTTTACGCCCTGGTCTCGTCGTGTCTGTTTTATGTGTGCGTGTGAAAGTTGAAACATTAGTTTCTTGAGTTCTTTTTTTTTTTTTTTTTTTTTTTGGTAATCATGTTAAAATTCTTGAGTTCTTTTTGTTAGTGGAGTTTCATAACTGTTTGCTAATAGCATCGAGAAGTCATCTTCATGTATCTTACTGTGAAGATTTGTGTTCGTAACATATTTGAAACCTTACAAAATGGCGCATTAGGCGAGGATAGAATCATCCACTGGCCGAAAGAAAACTTGGATGCTCCCCGATTGTTTTAGAATAATATATCAAAAACTAAATTCTCCTACTTGCAGCCAATTTTCTTTGAAACTTAAATTTGGTCGTCGTCTTTGTTTTCTAGAATAGGAGCTCCCTCTGAAAGAGACAACAATTGAGTCTTCTCTTCTTTTGCTTCTCAAAGAAGCAGCCAAAATTACATTCTCACAAACATAAAACTCAAATTTCTATGAAAAACATATAACATTGCGTTGACTTCATCTTGTTAGAACTGAGCTTGGGCTAGGCTCTTCTTTACAAATAGTTCTTTGCACTGTGAATGTCTTTTGTTATTCGACCATCAGTCAGGGGCGGATGTACAGCAGAGGGTATAGGGTCATGTGCCCCCATCTCATTTAAAATTTCCTTCAGTAATTCTTATGGTGTCTATGAAATATCTCCAATATAAAAAATATTTTTTTATGTATGTGCCTCCACCTAATTACTTTCATGCATCTGCCACTGCCATCAGTTATTGCGTATGTAACTTCTACTAATTTTCGCAGCTATTTATGTGAAACCGTCCACTACTCGACACCATCTAAACATCACATTTTTAAGAAATTTGATGTATAAATATTTTTACTAATTTTAATAAATTAGATATACAAGTAATATATATATACTAATAGAATGTTCAGACCCAATAAAATAATAACTCATACTGCGCATTTAGAGCATTCTAAAGTATGCTGTATATTTTCTTTGGTTCTAAATCAAATTGGGTCGTCACTGTGGTTCAAAAGAAGAGGGCTGTTCTCTTTCTCTACAAGTAACAACAACCGAGTCTTCTCTTCGTTTGCTTTCCCCCACATCACAGCGTAAAACCCTAACGTTATCAAAACTCCTCCGATCAAACTGCACACATAGGCCAAAGAAAAGGAAAACGATTAGGCTTCTAACTACAAATAAGTGAATTAATACTTAATACTATTACATGCATATACCATCCGAGATATAAAGAATCTCCGAGAAAAATAGCGCTCATAATCACCGCTATTAAAATCGACAGTGGCTTGAATATCGCCAAGTAAAGAGGTCCTTTGTAACGCACTGTCCATGAATGAATCACGTAGTATACTGGAGTGAAGATTCCCTGAAATGTTTTGCAAAAAAACAAGGTTAAGATGAAAACAGAGGAAGTTTGTTTTATTTTTTAAAATTCAATATAGAGTGTACCATAGCTAGAATGCATATCAAAGTAATATCAAATCGAATGATCCAAACTCTTGGATTGTTCCTCTCGACTACGAGTCCAGTCAAGGAGGTGATGATTGAAACGAACAGAGTATAGAAAAAGGATACTGTAAATGCTGCTGGATATTCACTCATTATATGTGCCTGCCAAAATTTAGTGTAAAATAGATAGCAGTTAATTTCACATAGGAGAAACCGATAATTAGTAATGAGTTTCATAATTCTATTGGCTATCTATTCTATTAAAAGAGAAACATTCTAAAAAAATCTACCTATACAAAGTTACTGTACCCATTCATTTAAATATAAATATCAGGCCTTGCCATATTATTAATCCACTAACTAAATATAACCATAGGTTTAGCTAACTATATTAGACCAGCCATATACCTACTTTAATTTTGATAGATCAAAACATGTTATATAACGCCACATTTTTTTTTTCTTTTTGTTCAAACAGTCATAACTCAAGATTATAATTGATAGACCTATGGTGTTATACACGACAATTTATAACAAAATACATGTTCTACACAATAACACAATTATGCACCATTATACCCTAAAGTCACTGAAAGAACATATTCTTTCTCTATCTGCCAAATGATTCAGAGCAGAACCTAACGTTTACTGCATCATTTTGAATCAAACTAATCTAGCCATAAAGAAACTTTATATTTGATAGTCCAAAACATGTTATACACGACAATCTAGAACACAATACACAATACTTCTCAGACAAGTTAAAATATGTATTTAAGAAATCGTCACAAAATTTGAAAAACAATATTTGGGTACATTGATATACTGTGTTGATAAATTGAATATTCAAGCATATATTTCTCTAACTTATTTTAACTGAATATATGTTGTAACAACTTTTCTTGAATAGATCTCGAAACAATATATTTTCCATATGATTTTAAATACATAAAATCTAAGAATACTTGATCTACAAGTTTAGTATTAACTGCAAAAAAGAATCTGTTACCTACTTTAACTGGATAAACATTACTCTTACTAATTTATATAAATTGGTATTTATAAAATTTCTAATTACATTCCTTATTCCTTCAACTAGAAAATCATATCAAATCTTCTTAATATCTATACTATTAAAGCAGATGACTGTTTATGAATATGCCCCTGAAATTTTTAAGTAATTACAAAAATTACATGTATTTTTTTCCTAGCATTATTTGCAACCAATCAAAAGTCATTATTTTGCAATTACATTAAAAATATTTAATATAATTCAGTTCTTAACTTTTTTGAAAATTTTGTTTCCTAAATGTTTGCACCATATCTTTCCAAAAAATCTTTCACATTATTAATTATTTAAAAGATTTATTAAATAAGAGTGTTGAAGATATAAAACATTTTATTTAAATTAAAAAAAAATCAATGTAAAATAAGTTTCACTTTGGTTTAAACAAATAAAATTATATTATGGGTTAGAATTATCTAGAGTCTTATAAAATTTAGTTATATTGAAAATAACAAAAATAAGTCATATATAAATAAATTTAAGATAAATTTCATAAAAAATTAAAATATATAATTTATCAAAAATTATAACTTTTATTACGTAAAATAATTTTTCAACAAAAAATATACCCGCCTTTTTTAAGGGCGGGTCAAAATCTAGTATATGTTTAAACATGAATTTCTTGTTAACGACTTAACGGCAATCAAGACTAGTCAAAATTTTCCTCTTTTCTTATAATTTCACATAAAGTTGTAAATCATTACAAATTACAATTATAACTTTACACCGAAACTCTAAGCATATAAACGAATATTTACTCACATGACGGGTCCAGAACACAAGCGGACAAATCAAAAGATTAAGACAACCATGATTTTTTTCTTGTAAGGCCATAGTTTTTTGTAGTAGTTGTTATTAACGGTTGACTATCTAATTTTTGTTTTTCAAATGAGTGGTTGTTTAGATATTTTAATACAATTTTAGAGATTTTATAGAACTAACATCGGAAAGTGTCATAAATTGTTTTCTTGATTCAGACCACTATTTCCATTGGACCGGTCATGATGGACCATAAACCCCAACAAAATTAACCCCAACAAAATTATGTTATGCAGTATTGAGAACCGAAAATGATACCTGTAGTATGAAAGAAACAGAAACGAAGATGTCTCTAACGGTGAGAAGACATCCACCAATGATCCAATCAGAGTTTGGAGATGACAGTGATCGAGAAAGCTGAGGGAACTTTAGATACGGCGGAGATGATACAGTGAAGACACGTGGGCCGTGGTAGAGAACCACTACAAATGCGCCTACTAATGATAATATCGTCCCCATCACTTTTGCTACACTGCTCCTTTCTTTGAATCTTACTTTCTCCATTCTTTTTCACAGATTAAAAATGACTATGTCACGTCTTATTCCAATTAATTTGAAACCAGATAGTATTTTTTTGTCGAAATGCCAAAAACAAATAGACCGATAAATACGCATCTTGTCAAATAATGCAAAAGCAGCTTCTTAGGTATATGGGACCAATGTACAATAGCGTGTGTTAACCCGCAAACTAGGATTGTAATTGTGCGTAAGACAGTGTAAACTTATCTTATCATTTACCGAATCAGAATAAAATGTTTTCATTGAAAGTAAGAAAAGAACGAAAGAATATACTTGCACTAAATATTCCTTCAACAAAACCAAGGCGTACGCATTCTCAGTTAAATATCACAAATACTCGTTGACCAGAAACTAGTGCCTAATTAAAAATAATTCAATCACCAATAAACAGTATACACAATACAATAATAACAAATTGTCAAATATATTACGTTTTGTAGCTGAGAGTCTGAGACAATGTATTGGTAGGGGTGGGATAAAGCTTGATAGTTGGCAAAAGGAATAAACTAACTAGGGAAACTTGGTTAGGGAAGTATATTGATAGTAGAGTAAGCTAATCAACATGATCTGACTTTAAGAGGCAAGCTGTCCAGCTGAAAAATCATTAAAAGAATTGAATTTAGTTGATTTGAATCAGTCTCAAGTTGCCTATCAAGATTTACGCCAATTAATCCTAAAACAATTATTACCATTTGGACTCATTAAACAAGATATAGACTGGCCAAAAGATGTGTAGTATATTTTTAAATAAGCGACTCTAAAAACTCAATGATTAGTGAAGACAAACCTGCAGATAATAGCGAGGATGAAGGTAAGAGCAGGAGTGATATTGCTTATAGCTGAAGCTAGGGTTGGGCTGCTGTATTTAACGCCTATGTAGCTTGTGATCACATACGTTGATCTGTTCTTTTTTTTTTTGGGTATTATTTGTTCGGCCAACAATCAAGATAAACATAACATTTATATTAGCAACACTTAAGTGGAAGATAGTTTTATACTCAAAACTGGAAGAAGAATTGTGTAGTTGGATTTACCCTATTAGTCCAAGAAGTCCTATCTTACAGAGTATTGAGAAACTTAGTGGAGGGAGTGATCTTGACCTGTTAAAAAAGGAACATACAATATAAAATGAAAAAAAATGAATGTTTACAAACGGTTAAAAAGATTTAAAGTGATTAGAAACCTGTTGGAGAAGAGATGAGAAGGAAGAAGGAGAAGAGAAGCAAGAAGATAAGAATAGCCGAGGAAGGAGTAAGAGTTGAGTCCCTTTGTAGTCGCTACTTTGAACAGAGTATTCAGTCCGACAATACCGGTCTCGGACGCAAGCATGGCCGTCAAGAACATGGCTTCTCTGCGCCAGAGACTTACGGCTTCCGCCATTTCTGGAAATGATAGAGATCTTGGTCTTGTTTTAATGAGAGTCAGTTATTTATTATCCCTTTGTTGTTGTTTTTTCTTTATATGCTATGAATAAGAAAAGGAAATGACCTTTGGTGGTCCGGGGCGTCGGTTTGTTGACATTAAATTATCATTTCCTGAAGTTTATTGGTAGGACGACGAATACGGGAGTCCAAACCATGTATTCCATATTCAGGGTAAGCCGGAGAAAAACTCAATCTCCCAAACATACAAGATTTCATTGTACATTTTAAATTTAAATATAATTGTTCATGTGAAAATTTCGATACCAAATTGTCTTGTCCGATTTTATGTAGTTGGCTGACTAAATCATGAAAAAAATATCACATAAACCAACCAATACACTAAAATTTTGATGTTTAAATTCTTATATAAAAATTGACGCGTAAAACTGATGATTATGGACAGTCCAGAAAGTCGTTTCGGCGAGGAACTTACTTCTAAACATAAAAATCAGTGAGCCACTAAAAAGACACAAATATTTTCAGACTCACCAGAGTACACAAGCTTCCGATCGTTGTTTGGAACAAATATTGTTAGACGGGCTTGTTTTTCTTCGTTTTACTCAATATTTAGTTTCAAAAAAAAGTTCAATATTCTTGTTTTTTCTGCACCCACATGTTAGGTAAAAACAACCTTTTTGGTGTTGTAATGATAAGATATGTGTATCGATCACTGTAAGAGAAATATCAATATACACGACTGTCCTACTCCACTTGGCACCTAAAGCTGACTAAAAATTTATGACCTTATATTTGATGGGGTATGGGTTCAAACCCATTATCCATTAGCCAAATACCTTATGCTCAAGCCATACACTAAAGCGCTCAGTTGTCAATCATGCCCCTTAATCTGTTTCATAAAGTTTCATAAAGTTAACGCCTAAACCCTTCTTTATGAGCTAGGTTAGGACTGTGAGGGATTAAACTCACCTCCTGATTTTAGGTCAGGTTAAGATTTAGGAAAAGGTTAGGGAAAGAAAACGTGGGCTGAATCCCGTAAGAACTTATAGAATGAATGATGATTTTATTGATGATTTTGGTAAAGAATGGTTACAAAGAATGTTTATAACGTTTACAAAGAGATAATAGTATTTAAGAGCTAATGTGTATGAATCGTAGAGAATGTGGATCCTCTGATTATTGTTTGATGTCTTCTTTAAATAGCCTCAGGCCCCTTTTGGTCGCTACCAACTGGTTCCCGAGATCTCCTCCGTGATTTGAGGGATTTGTAACAGCTCCCCTTTGACCGGGTCCTGCGCCTGTTTACTTGTCAACGAGCTGCCTGTTTTCCTTGACCTCTCTGATGAATATCTCCAGCTCACAGCCTCCGGATTTGACTTAGCTGTTTTTGAAGATTGAATTCATGATGGGCCTTTCGCGGCCCGTTATCATTTCTTATTGTCTATCATTAGCTAGGGGGTCATATTTGGGCCCAACAGTTGCCCCCAGCTTTCGAGATAAGATTCCTTATCTCGGAAGCTAGACCTAGCCGCCGAGCATCAATCTTTTTGTTGAGATCTCGAGCAACAATTATCTTTATTGAAGATTTCCTTTGCTTAATCTGATGGCTACGATTGCGTATGAAAAGGCGCAAGTATCCGACTTATCGGCCAGCAAGCTTCCCATTCCTCAATTCTCAGAGAGTTCAGGTACTTTCGAGATTAACATGTTTAATTTATCCTTTTCCGGAGAGTATGGTTCTAACTTAGGTTTGGTAGGCCCTGATTCAGCTCCAGTCGAGACGTCCCAGATGGGCGATGACAAGGAGGCAGATGAGGGAGATCCAGCCAAAGAAAGTGATCCAGTCGAGGGAGACAATGATGTCGGGATGAGCTCCCGTGATAATGATGTCTAAGAGCTGCGGCTCTTTTTGAATTGTAATGTTGCTTTTCATAACTTTTGCCCAATGGGCTTTGTTTACGTTTCAGACTTATAGCCTGAGGAGGCTTTTAATCCTTAGGGTCTTCTGAACCCTCGTTAGCCTAGGGAGGCTTTTAAACCCTTTTATTCAAATTTCGGTTTTGTTTTTCGTATTAAGTCATTTAACTTGGTTTGATCGTTTCTTGGATGAGATTGACTTTTGTCAAGTGGAAGTTTTGGTTAGGACATGTATCGTGATTATTATATACAATGTCCAATGACTTATCAGGTCTCGAAGATTTCGAGTACATTCGATTACGAGGATCCTTAGAAGGAGTTCCTGAAACATTGAGATTAGCTCCGGGTTTTTAGGAACCTGAGCTACTCTGAAGACCTTAGGAGGGGGTTCATGGGAACCTGAATTCGTTTGTGGGATTTTAAGACCCATTGAAGTTTGCTTAGGATTTTAAGACCTTTTGAGGTTTGATAAGGATTTTAAGACCTTTGTGATTTGATGAGGATTTTAAGACCTTGGAGATTTGATAAGGATTTTAAGACCTTGGAGATTTGATAAGGATTTTAAGACCTTGGAGATTTGATAAGGATTTTAAGACCTTGGAGATTTGGTAAGGATTTTAAGACCTTGGGTCCAGGTTCGTCGAGACCTGATATTGCTTGAAGGATTTTAAGACCTTCGAGGTTACTAAGGATTTAAGACCTTAGGTCCAGGTTCGTGGAGACCTGAGTTTGTTGGAAGGATTTTAAGACCTTCGAGATTACTGAGGATTTTAGGTTCAGGTTGACGGAGACCTGAATTTGTTCGAAGGGTTTTAAGACCTTAGGTTCAGGTTCACGGAGACCTGAATTTGTTTGAAGGTTTTTAAGACCTTAGGTTCAGGTTCACGGAGACCTGAATTTGTTTGAAGGGTTTTAAGACCTTAGGTTCAGGCTCACGGAGACCTAAATTTGTTTGAAGGTTTTTAAGACCTTAGGTTCAGGTTCACGGAGACCTGAATTTGTTCGAAGGGTTTTAAGACCTTAGGTTCAGGTTCGTAGAGACCTGAATTTGTTAAAAAGTCAAGGTATCGAAGATAATTGCTTTATTGATAATAGGATACATGGTATCACAATAATCATACAATCGCTGTTTGGGCTATATGTTCTCAAACATATGCCCCCTTTCGCCATGGTGGAAAGAGTGTTAAAATGAGATTGGGGTTACACTCATAACACAATTGCCTACGTACCCAGTCAAGGCTAACATAATTCGAGGAATTTAAGTACCTAATGATAGTATTTCTTCAGATTTGTGGCATTCCGCGATCTGATTTCAGGTACCTCGGTTCGTACCTTCAGGAGCTTATAGACGCCAGGTCGTACCACGTGGATAATCCGGTAAGGACCTTCCCAATTGGTCCCTAGTTTCCCAGCATCTGGTTCATTGGTTGCTTCGAAAACTTTCCTAAGTACTAGGTCACCTACAACGAATTGTTGGGGCCTGACTTTGGAATTGTAATGTCGGGCCATTGCTTGCTGATAGTTTTGAATCCGAAGCAGGGCTCGGTCCCGTCTTTCCTCGATTAGGTCGAGGCTGTCCGTTAGGAGCTGATTGTTAGCTGCGGGATCAGACGTACAGAGCTCTCGACGGAGGCTCTCAGTGGAGGTTTCTGCCGGAACGACAGCTTCCGTTTCGTAGGCTAAAGAGAAAGGGGTTTCCTCTGTAGCCTTTCTAGGGGTGGTTCGTCATGCCCAAAGTACTTCAGGTATCTTTTCAAACCAGGTTTTCTTGTTGGTTCCGAAGCGTTTCTTGAGGTTTGCTAATATTGACTTATTAGCAGCCTCCGCCTGACCGTTGCCTTGAGGTCGTCGAGGTGTTGAGAAGGTAGGGCGGATATTCCACTTGTCGCAAAATGCTTTGAAGTCGCGAGAAATGAACTGTCCTCCATTGTCGGTTACGATCTCATACGGGACGCCGTGGCGGCAGACAATGTCTTTCCACACAAATCCTTCGACTTCGAATCTAGTTATTTGTTGGAAAGCTTCAGCTTCTATCCACTTCGTGAAGTAGTATGTCAAGACCAAGAGGAAGCGTAGCTTCTGCCTTCCTCTTCCTGACGTTATGAATGGTTCTACGATGTCCATGGACCACCTCATGAACGGGTACTGAGCGGGTATTGAGGATAATTTTTCCGCAGGCTGATGTATAATCGGTGCATGCCTTTGGCATTTATCACATGAAGAGGAGTAAACCTCGCTGTCAGCTATAATGGTGGGCCAGAAATAACCCTGTCTTTTGATTCGGATAGCTAGAGCTCTGCCCCCAGAGTGGTTTCCTCAGGAGCATGCGTGCATTTCTTTCATAAGATTGATAGCATCGAGGCCATGGACGCATTTTAGGTAAGGTCCAGAAATGCTTCGTTTATGGAGGGCTGACTCGATTATGCAGTATCTTGCGCTTAATGCTTTGAGTTTTCGGGCCTCCCACTTATTGGGGGGGGGGGGGGATCTTACCCTACAAGATGTATTGCATGATCGGTATTCTCCAATCCTCTCTCTTAATGATTTTGTCATGAAGAGATGAGGGCGGGTCTTGTTCAGGTCCCTGAGTGTCGTGACCTGATGTGTCTTGTTCAGGTCCCTGAATGTCGTGACCTGATGTCTTATTGCCCCCAGAGATATTGGTCGGATTAGGCTCGAAGGAGTCTGAATTCTGAGGAATATCTCCAGTTCTGGTGTTGTTCTCCGGAGTCTGGGTCGTTTCTTCGGATGCGATTTCAAAAGCAGAACGACTCCTGGTCCTGGCTGCATGGACAGGTGAATCCGAGGTCTGGATCTTGCCCCCGGAGGTATGCTTTTTAAAGTTACGAATTCTGGTTTTTGGGAACCAGTGCGTTGTAAGAACTTGGGTTGCTACCGTCCGGGGGTAGCTACCTTCCGTTTACTCTTTCGGCTTGCTATCGATCTCAGCTTTGGTAGCTATGTCAATACTTTGTTTTTCGATTCCCTTTAAGGGTATGATCCGTTTTACGAGGGGGTCTTATGTTGACGCTAAAGCAGCCAGCGCGTCTGCTGAGCAGCTCTCTCCTCGTGGGATCCTCGTTAGTTCAAATCTGTTGAACTGCTTAGTGAGGTTCCAGACAACTTCTAGGTATGCCCCCATTCTTTCGTTCCTTGTTTCATACTCGCCGTGGAACTGGCTAGCTACTAGCTGTGAATCACTATAAGCGTTCAGCTCTCGAATTCCGAGGCTTAGGGCAAGTTTTAATCCTGCAATTAATGCTTCGTATTCAGCCTCGTTATTAGAAACGCTGAATCCGAGCCTGTAGGATTTTTTGATGGTTTCTATAGCTGAGGAGGTCAGCCTTAGACCGATGCCGGAACCTTGTCTTGGCGAGGCTCGTCAATGTACAGACTCCACTTCGGAGCTTCTGTTTCCAAGTCTAGTTGTTCGGAAGCTAGCTCGATTATGAAATCGGCAAGGACCTGAGCTTTTGCTGCTGCTCGAGGTCTATACTCGATATCGTATTCACTGAGCTCTATTGCTCATTTAGCAAATCGTCATGATTGGCTAGGGCTGTGCAAAATTGTTTGCAATGGTTGTGAAGTCATTACGACGATTGAGTGCGATTGGAAATAAGGTCGCAATTTTCTGGCAGCTGTTACGATAGCTAGAGCTAGTTTTTCCATAGTAGGGTATCTAGTTTCGGCGTCTATCAGACTCTTGCTGGTATAATAGACAGGTCTTTACTCGTTTTGCTCTTCTCGTACCAGCACACCACTAACTGCAGCGGTTGACACAGCGAGGTACAGATACAGTGGTTCTCCCATTACTGGTTTGGCCAAGATGGGAGGTTCGGAGAGGTAAGCTTTCAATTTCTTGAAGACTTCCTCGCACATCTCGTCCCATAAGAACTTCTTATTATTTTTTAGAAGTTTGTAGAATGGGAGGCACTTATCGGTGGACCTGGATATGAATCGATTTAATGCTGCAATTCGTCCAGTCAATCTATGTACCTCTCTGGTTGTCTTAGGTGACGGCATTTCCAGAAAGGTAGCTATCTGTTTCGGGTTGGCTTCGATGCCTCTTTCGGTTACGAGGTAGCCGAGAAACTCGCTTGAAGGTACCCCGAAGGTGCACTTAGCAGGGTTGAGCTTCATATCGTATTTGTTGAAGATATTGAAGCATTCCCTTAGGTGGGAAATGTGGTTTTATCCAATTGAAGATTTGACTAGCATATCATCAATATAGACCTCCATGGTTTTCCCGAGCTGGCCAGCGAACATTTTATTCACTAGCCTTTGGGACAAGCTTTATTTAGGTCGGTGAAATCTACCAAACGATCGATGTGAGGTAACGGGAAGCTGTCTTTGGGACAAGCTTTATTTAGGTCGGTGAAATCTACGCAGATTCTCCATTTCCCGTTCTTCTTTTTTACAACTACTGGATTAGCTAGCCAGTCTGGGTAATGTACCTCACGAATGGACCCAGCTTTCGTAAGTCGGTCAACCTCGTCGTTAACAGCTTGAGCCTTTTCTAGGCCTAGCTTGCGACGCTTTTGTTTGATCGGTTTGAAAGTGGGGTCTACATTAAGCTTGTGAGTAGTGACGTCGGCGTTTATACCCTTCATGTCACTGGTGGTCCATGCAAAGGTTTCGACGTTACTTTTTGAAAAGTCGATGAGCTCCTTCTTAGTCTCGAGAGGTAGCTCGGATCCGATACTCACTTGCTTTTCAGGATTTGAGTCGTCGATACTAACTTGCTCGGTGAGGTTCTTAGGGGGACCTCGAATATTTTGTTGTATCTCACGACCCTCATGGATCTGTAATTGCTATTGGGGTGATTCTTTGAGAATTTCGAATCTTCCCAGGTAACAGATCCTGGAGATCTTTTGGTTACCATGCACGGTAGATATCCTTTCAGGTGTCGGGAATTTCACACATTGGTGATAAGTTGAAGCTACTGCTTTCTTCTTATGGATCCAAGGTCTTCCTAGGATCGCGTGAAACGGGGAAGGTCTGTCGATGACTACGAAATTCATCATTTTCATGATTCCGCCAGCTATAATTGGGAGCTTAATAGTTCCCAATGAGGTAGTTGTTTCTCGGGAAAAGCCTATGAGGCTAGCTTTCTGGTCGATGATTTCGTACTCATCTATTTCCATCCCCTTTAGGGCGTTATAGAAAATGAGGTCAACGGAGCTCCCGGTGTCTACCATGAGCTTGGGTACTTCGTACCCTACGATGTTCAAGGTGACGGGACATCGTCGTGAGGTCTGTCAAGGTTTGACGTCTCACTTTCCCAAAAGGAGATCTTAGTGTTCGACTCGGGGTTAAGAGGCTTGGATTGAGTGTTAGACACAGCCTTCCGTACATGAGTTTTAATAGAATTAACGGAGTCTTGACACATATCGGATCCTTCGAGGATGTAGTCTACCCTTGAGCTGGGGCTCGATTGAGGTAGCGGTTTGCTCAGGAGAGCCTCAACTTGTAGGCTTTTTCCTTGGGGGAGCTTCCCGAGGACCATGTCGACTCTTTTCTTAGGAGCTGGGGGTGGTGAATCGGTCTCTTTTTCACGAGGCCTTTCTCATTTCGGTGAGGTATCTCTGGGACCTCTTTTCTGGTAGGGCTGTGGTTTCTTGAGGTCTAAGCCCTTTATTTCTCCGGCAGCAAATTTAACTGCCAGTTGTCGTTGGAGGTCCCAACATTCCTTGGGTGCGTGCCATTTCCGATCATGGTAAGAGCAATGTTTGTTCTCATCACGTCGTTTTGACCAAGGGGTTTTATTTGCTGCGGCGACAGGTTTTCCTTCCTTATCTTCCTCGATTGCATAGGAGTGTTTCCCCTGGGTCTGATTATTTCGAGGGTTCTCCTTTTTTATGAGGTCCTCTTGCTTCTGAGGTTTCGTTTTTCGAATGACTGGGATTTTTTGTGGAGTTTATTCAGTGCAGCTGTTTCCTATTCCAGGTTAACATATCTGGAGGCTCTATGAAGAGCATCGTCGATAGTTAGGGGAGGATTGAGCGTTAGCTCCGACCAAAGTTCTGATTTATACCAGAGACCTCTCCTGAGAGCCTCGATGGCAACTAGATCATTGGGATTCGAGAGCTTAGTTTCACTGCTCTGGATTTTTCGATGTAGGCTCGTAGCGAGTCTCCCACTCTTTGTTTAATTTTCCAGAGGTCAGCCTCAGATGCTTGCTTTTAGGATGTGAGTTGAGTATTGCTTCATGAAGGCATTACTTAACTGGTCGAAACTGTCTATCGAATTTGGTTCAAGACCAGAGAACCATTCGAGGGCTGTTCCGACAAGGTTTTCGGCGAATGTCCTGCAGTAACCTGCATCGAATTCTTCTTTCGTGAAGAGAGCCTTCACGATAGCTAGCCGGAAGGCTCTTAGGTAGGCCTTCGGGTCCGAGGTCCCGTTGTATTTGGGGATCTTAATTTTTCGGGTATCTCTTACGTAAGAGCTGGCAATTCTGTCAGTGAATGGAGTTCCACAGGTATCCTCAATCAAGCTCTCGATTTCGGGAGCTGAGCTCGTTGCCTTGTGGACTTGAGCACCTAGTTTTTGAAGAACTGCGTGAGTCCGCTCCATATATCTACGAATAGCCTCAGGTCCCTCTAGAGGAAGGACAGTCGGGTCATCGTTAGGTACCTGACGAACATGTACCTGGCGAACAGGTCCCTGATGGAATCGTGTTCGATCATTTTTCCAAGTGCTCGGTGGGCTGATTTGCTCACTGGCTATTGGGTTATTTTGACGAGTTAGGTTAGTGGGGCGAGCTGTAGGATCAGCATCCGTCCTTTGATGTTCGCCCGGACTCGTGTTTAGGTTTCTGGCCTGAAACATCGGAGCTGACATTCTGCCCCCGGACGGGTCGGATACTCCTTCTCCTGCCCTAAGAATAGGTGGTGGAGGAGGTAAGCGAGCGCTCTGACCAGTAACCTGATCGGGAATAGAGCTAGTCGATGCTATGTTGCTTCCCATAGCACTGGTGAGGGGTGGACTGAACACGGGAGCTGTCCTAGCATGAGGCGTTTGGGAAGCTGGTCCATGTTCTCCCGATCCAGTGTTGTCAAGGGAAAAGTCGAGACGTCCTCGAGGGAACGAGGGGTCAGTTATTTGATCTCGAAAGGTCACTCCCGAGCCCTGATGTTGCGGTGGTTGGGTTGTTGCGGTTAGAGATCTAGTGACCTCTTCGACTCGTTGCTGCCGAGCGGCTAGCTGTTGCATTGTACGCTCTCCTTCTTGAGCTTTTTCTACCACCTGCATCATCATGCGACGGATCTCAGAGAGCTGAGCCTCCGTCTGGTTCGGAGCAGGTTGGTGCTGAGGGGTAACAAGGGCTGGGAGCCCTGGATCGATCCCACTGGAGGTTCTCGTGTTGGCTGCTCCAGCACTGTTCATCGAGATACTGTTCATCAAGATACTGTACATCGAGATACTGTTTATTGAGATACTGTTTATCCGAGTACTGTTCATCGCGATACTGTTCATCGGGATACTGTTCATCGGGATACTGTTCACCGAGATACTGTTCACCGAGATTCTGTTCTTCCAGTACTGTTCATCCGAGTACTGTTCATCGGGATACTGTTCATCGGGATACTGTTCACCGAGATACTGTTCACCGAGATACTGTTCTTCCAGTACTGTTCATCCGAGTACTGTTCATCGGGATACTGTTCATCGTGACACTATTTAGTGGTTAGATGAATTTGTTGTCTGATCGACTGGATTCATCCTTAAGTTGGAGTAAGGGATTCCATTGTTTCTTCCCCACAGACGGCGCCAATTGTGAGGGATTAAACTCACCTCCTGATTTTAGGTCAGGTTAAGATTTAGGAAAATGTTAGGGAAAGAAAACGTGGGCTGAATCCCGTAAGAACTTATAGAATGAATGATGATTTTATTGATGATTTTGGTAAAGAATGGTTACAAAGAATGTTTATAACGTTTACAAAGAGATAATAGTATTTAAGAGCTAATGTGTATGAATCGTAGAGAATGTGGATCCTCTGATCATTGTTTGATGTCTTCTTTAAATAGCCTCAGGCCTCTTTTGGTCGCTACCAACTGGTTCCCGAGATCTCCTCCGTGATTTGAGGGATTTGTAACAGCTCCCCTTTGACCGGGTCCTGCGCCTGTTTACTTGTCAACGAGCTGCCTGTTTTCCTTGACCTCTCTGATGAATATCTCCAGCTCACAGCCTCCGGATTTGACTTAGCTGTTTTTGAAGATTGAATTCATGATGGGCCTTTCGCGGCCCGTTATCATTTCTTATTGTCTATCATTAGCTAGGGGGTCATATTTGGGCCCAACAAGGACCGGGCATGTACACGGCATGGATCATAGCCACAATTTATATGAAGTTTTATCATGATTTTTTTGAATCGTGAGAGTTGCGTGTAAGTATTTATTAGACACATACACTCAAGGAAATCCCCATGGGTCAATTACAGTGGAAAATAGAAAACTACCAAACAAGATAATTAATTTAATTCATGGGCCCTAGTCACTTTGCGCAATATACTGACAGAAAAACAATTACACTTGCAATTCTACTTGATGTCACTTAGCTTTTATACAAATCGACCCATGATACTATTTGCTTTATAGTTGGTCCTGGTTCGAACAGTAGATTGTTCCGCACTCAGGACCAATGGATGAAGCTAAATCGCTAAAACTGCGCAACTGAAATACATGGATTATAGGACACCCGAAACCCTCTGAACAAACAAGATGTTATTACACTTGTTTCCCAGACGCATAATTCATCAAAAGTGGAACTCTCTTCGAATGTGACGATGAAGCAACATGATGAGTATCGATATCTGCCTTCTCTTCCTTTGCTTTTCCCCACATAACCGTGTAAAAACCTATCGATATCAACGTTCCACCAATCACACTGCCAAAACACAAGAATAAGAAACTGAAAGTGATTATACGAGATACAACAATACTAATTAGATTATCCATCTTTCGAAAACTTAACGCTTCTTTTTCACCTTCCTAGATAGAGAGAATCGCCTAGAAAAATGGCGCCTAATAGAACTGCGGTTAATATAGCTAACGGCCTGAACATTGCTAGAAACAATGGTCCCTTATGCCGCACCGTCCACGACTCCACAACATAGCCCGTCGAGTTTACCATCCCCTAAATATAACATTTCAAGAAATCAAAAACTTATAAGCTAATCAGTAAACTTTTATTTTTCGGAAAGGAATAGAACTATCGAAGCATTTCCATACCGTTGCAATGATGCATATCAACATTATACTCGATCTCATAATCCACGCGCTTGGATTGTTCTTCTCCGCGAAAATACTAACAAACGCACAAGAGATCGAAACGCAAACATTGTGGGAAAGTGCCAAGGCAAACTCCGACGGATATTCTCTCATAATATGTGTCTACAACCACCAAACATATAATGAAAAAACATTAACTTAGCTTAAGTTTCTTTATAGATGTTTATTCGATATGTACCTGTATGATGTACGAGATGGCGATGAGAGTGTATTCAAGGGCTAGGAGACATCCGCCGATGACCCAATTAGAAGTTGACGGTGGCGATGGAGGCGGCGAGAAAGACTGAGGAAGATAAACGGACGGCTGAGATGCGGCGAAGATGATGGGACCATGGTAGAGAGTGACCACAAGTGCACCTACTATCGAAACTATTGTGCCCACCACTCTGGCTAAGCTGCTATTTTTCTTTATAGACACCTTCTCCATTCTTATAATACAAAGTAAAAGTAGTAATCCAAAGACTTTTTTTACACCGAATAACAAAACGTATAAAAGATAAGATTCAAACCCAATTGGTCTAATCCAATGTAACAATCAAAGAAAATTATAAAATATACTTATCTTGTCAATAATTTATCTTATCTTTTTTGTCAATAATTCAAACAAAAAAAGAGATATATGACTATGATTAAATATATTTTAAATTATTGACAAGATAAGTATATTTTATAATTTTGTTTGATCATTACATTGGTTTAGACCAATCATAGCATATATACTCATCATCAGAAAATACATTACAATTTGAGTTTTTACTTATTTTTTCTTAATAACCACACCGGCCATTAGAATCACTAAACAAGAAGAGAGATTCACTTGTGTCATGGTCAAACCGAATACAACGATGAACATTACTAACCGAACTAAATAAAGATCGAAATGTCCAGGTTTTGAACCAATATGCCTACCCGAATCTTAAACCAATATACCTAACCGAATCCGAATTTTTATGCACTATGTAGGCTGGTCTGGTAAGTTAATTTGATTAGATAACTGGATAAGAATGAAAATAGTCAAAATCGACTTTAGTGTTAGGAAAGTACCCGAAGAGAAGAGCGAAGATGAAGGTAAAAGCAGGAGTAAGATTACTCATTGCTGAAGCCAAAGTAGGAGAGCTATATTTAAGTCCCGTGTAACCTAACATCAAGTACAAACATCTTCTCTCATTCCAAAGAAGAGTGACGTCACCAAATCATCATCTTGAGTTAGTAAACAAGAAACACAAAAACTTGATCGGAAAATGAAGATTAAACCAGAAAGCAAGAAGAAGAGATCTTACCCAAGTAGACCAAGAAGTCCCATTTTACAGAGTACTGAGAATTTTAATGGTGGTAGAGATCTTGACCTGTGGGTGAGGAAAGGGGAAGGAAGGAGAAGAAGAGCTCCGATTCCATAAGAATATACGAGGAAGACGTAAGAGCTCATTCCCTTTGAGCTCGCCGCTTTGAACAGAGTATTCATTCCTACGTCTGAGACCACAACCGCCACCATCGCCGTCATGATCCAGCCGTCTCTCTGACAGAACCTCCCAGCCATCGCTGTCTGATTCTCTTCCTTTGGTACTTTGAAGATCTGTCTGAACCTGGAACTCTGTTCGTGAGGTGTTTGACCAATGTTATTATCTTGTACTTCTCAAACTTAAAATTATTTTAATATTTTATTAGGAAAATAAAACCTTCAAGTTTTATGGGATTTGACTAAGTTTCGATTATCATGATGTCATAATCATTATTCTGCAGCTTAATTATGTAATAGACTTAGGATATTCTAAGTTGAGATACATACTTTAGATATATGTATTCTGTTATGAAATTGTGATTATAATAAACTTGATTTCTAAAATTAAAGATCACATTTGTCTCGTTAACTAAATTTAAAAGACATTCACATATATAATAATTTCATACATATATTATAGACCTATATATTTTCATTTTTTTTTTTTGAAACTTAGAGCTATATATTTTCATGCTCATCGTTCTTGCAACTTTCCAAGAGAGGAGCCTTCTCTGGACTGAAGGACAATCAAGGCTAGCTTCTATGGGATTCGTCTTGTTGTCATCTTCCACCATGGTCACTTCCTTGGCTTTGCACCCACACTTATATAAGTTTTTTTTTTTTTTACTTTCTTATACCACTAGGTAGTCTAGGTTTAAACTTAAACTCAAAACTATTCTTGGACTCGCTAGTTACTATGTAGATTCCGCAATTTTTAAATGTATTCACTCGACATCAAGACCATGCCCGACAGGTATGGCAAACATACTAAACTAACTATATTTGCATGTACAAACTGAGAGTTTTATTTAGTACCTGTCAATGTAGAGAGAATCCCGGAGGAAGATCACGCCCATAGTAGTCGTGATGTGCTTGTGTTTGTGTAAATCAACTTGATAGAAAACTATGGCGTAAAACATCAGTAAGTGATAAGAGTTTTTGCTCCACAAGTGAAATAAGAATACGAAACTAGATAATGGAAAACGACACCGGAAACAAAAGGACAACAGAAAATAACCGTTACAATTTACAACAGTTCACAAAATTATTATGATAGGATACAAGACCAGGAAGAATCAGTGACAGATATGAGGTGGCACTAAGGAGAACTTCAAGGCCACGTAAGCTCAATAGAAAATATCTGCACAACTAAAGAATCTTTGCAAGTTATTTGTTTTTCAATAAGAGAACGAGTCTACGCACAACGTTCTCCACTTTTCCATATTCCTGCAATGTAGGAGTCAATGACTCCACTTTCCATTTCACGTATTTGCTTCTTGTAATTTGCTTCTTGTAATCTCTATTTAAGAAAATGAAAAAGACAAAAAGAGGTAGACTTTCTACCCAAAAGAAAACGTGTGTTGTTGTGTGTGTTCTCTTGTGTTCATGTTTCTAGATCAACATTGATATCTCTTGGCAAGGGACCTATCAGTGGTATCAGAGCATGGTTTGTTTTTGATCCGGACCACTTTGTGGTATCAAAAACTTTATATTTTTCATCTTCCTTGTTATCGGTATTCTTCATGAATCAACGGTTATCAAGAATCCTCGACGAACGGCCATTCTTCAGAATCAACGGTCATCGAGTCTATCCAGCGATTTTTTCTTTTCACCATCTTTTCGGGTTTGTTGATCAAGTTCAACATCCTTTCTTTTGTATGGATTAAAATCTGTAATTCTTCCATTGTTTTTCAGTTTTCTAAAAAAAAAAGGAATTTGGCTTTTTGGTTGAAAGTCGAGTATGATTTTTTGTTTGGCTATTCTTTGAATCAACAAACATAAAATATCTCGTTTGTTTCGTTTATAAAAAAAACAAAAAAAAAACAAACGTTTTTCAATAATGAAACATCGAAATAGCTTGGTCTTGGTTTTAAGTTCTTCAGTTTCAAGTGAACCTTGAGGACAAGGTTCTATTGGAGAGCGGGAGTATTGATAGGATACAAGACCAGGAAGAATCAGTGACAGATATGAGGTGGCACTAAGGAGAACTTCAAGGCCACGTAAGCTCAATAGAAAATATCTGCACAACTAAAGAATCTTTGCAAGTTATTTGTTTTTCAATAAGAGAACGAGTCTACGCACAACGTTCTCCACTTTTCCATATTCCTGCAATGTAGGAGTCAATGACTCCACTTTCCATTTCACGTATTTGCTTCTTGTAA
Source organism: Raphanus raphanistrum x Raphanus sativus (assembly GCA_019705995.1). Lineage (NCBI taxonomy): Eukaryota > Viridiplantae > Streptophyta > Magnoliopsida > Brassicales > Brassicaceae > Raphanus > Raphanus raphanistrum x Raphanus sativus. The sequence continues at coordinate 19,222,186 of CM034038.1, forward strand.
TTTGCTTCTTGTAATCTCTATTTAAGAAAATGAAAAAGACAAAAAGAGGTAGACTTTCTACCCAAAAGAAAACGTGTGTTGTTGTGTGTGTTCTCTTGTGTTCATGTTTCTAGATCAACATTGATATCTCTTGGCAAGGGACCTATCATATTAATGTACGTTTCTACTATTTACTGACTAACAAAGTAACAAACACATGCAAAATTCTCAGGAAAAAAACGTTTTAGTGATACAATCTAACAATGGTCAATGATTGTCAAGATGATTCATGATGACATATCGAGAAAGATAAAACGTACCAAATGTGAAAGAAAGCAATCTCTACAAAAAGTCAAAATAAAAAAAGAAAATATTGCATAATGGAAAATAAAATTAACACAAACTTTTTTCAGAAACTCTCAAGCATCCGGTGAGGAACAGGAGAACTGATAACTTGCAAGATCTGAACAATCTCCGCCATTGTAGGCCGATTTGAAGGAATCTGAGAAGTACAGACAAGCGCAAGTTTCAGAACAGGCAAAACCTCATCCTCAGAGTATTCTCCCTCCATTGTAGGATCAATACACTCCAGCACATTCCCTTGCTCCAACAGAACTCGGACATGATCGCTAAGTATCACAAAGCTGTCTTCACCGTACTCCACAGGTCTCCGACCAGTCACTAGTTCGAGTATCAGAACTCCAAACCCGTAAACATCGCATTTCTCGTTGACTCTTAAGTTCTGACACTCTAGCTCAGGCGCTACGTAGCCTAAAGCGTTTTGAAACCTGTTGGTGTTCATCGTGTTCCCGTCTTGTGTCGTCAGAAGCCGAGCTAGTCCGAAATCAGAGATTTTAGGGTTGTATTTTTCGTCCAGGAGGATGTTGGTCGGCTTCAGGTTAAAGTGGACGGTCGCAGGACGGAGTGTGTGGTGGAGATAAGCGAGTCCTTTGGCTGTACCAAGGATGATTCTGTATCTTGCGTCCCAAGAAAGAGGCGGTGTTGAGGGTTCTCTTTCGTGTAACTTGGACTGCAAGTTTCCGTTAGGGATGTATTCCGACACAAGAAGCTGCATCTCCGGTGTCCAGTAATACCCTTTCGTCGTGACTAGATTAGGGTGCTTTGCTTTGGCCAAGATCCGGACTTCTCGATCAAAATCTTCTAGGTTTTCGATAATCGGGGATGGGACTAGTTTCTTGACCGCCAAGTTTCTCCCCTGTTCTCCTAATGGTGCCTTGTAGACTGTTCCAAAGACTCCCTCACCTATTCTTGAAGCTTTATTGAGAACAGACTCAGGGTTTCTAGCGAATTCTTGAGAAGAAGACGAGGACCGCGACGTTCTTGAGTTTAACAGTACAAGTTTCCCTGCCTCTAGGCTTCTTCCTGATCTTGAAGACCCTGAAAAAATGCTCTCCAACGCGGTGTCGACAAATGCAAGTCTTCTTCTCACCGATGCGTTAAGCAGAGATATGACTATGATTCCTGAGACGATTAGTATAGCTGCTGATATAGCTACAATCACTGAAACACTAAGGAACATTCCGCCGTGGAACTTGCTTGCTCGGTTTCCAGACACTTCCTGGTTATTATTACCGTTCCTGTAGGAGTTAGGGTCAATGACAAGAGGCTTTGGAACATTGAGTGTGCAAGGTCCTCTCAACAGTGGTGAACAAATGCCTAAATTTCCTTGAATAGCACTCTGGTCTAAGCTCTGGAATACACCTCCTGATGGTAACCTTCCGATGAGTCGGTTAAACGATATGTTAACCAGTAACAGATTCTGTAACTTCCCTAGCTCTTTTGGTATCTCGCCGCTAAGCTTATTGGCTTCTAGCTTTAGAATCTTTAGCTCTTGTAAGTTTGCAAGTGACTTAGGAATTGCACCATTAAGATTGTTATGAGACAAACTCCTGTAAAAAAGAAACTTGTAATTGTTAAGAGGAAAACATTTGCAATCAATAAAAATAGAATTGTGTATGATCGTCATTCTAATATTTTTTCGTAGTTTGTAATACCATAAGTTAACCATTGTTAACAATGTTAAAAATAACATTTGCAATAAATAAAAGTAAAATTTTGTATATTGTTTATGTAATATTTTTCGTAGTTTTTAATAGGATAAATTTAAAATGTTAAAAAGAAGATGATACAAGAATTAGTAGAGACTTACAGCAATTTAAGAGAAGAGCAGTTTCCAATTCCTTCCGGTATAGAACCGGTTAGCGAGTTACCATCCAGCTGAAGGATCTGTAGACTCTGTGCCTCACATATATCAGCTGGAACCGAACCGATCAACGCACTGTTCCTTAGATCCAAAACTGTTAGGTTCTGTAAAAACTCTATTTCTGGAGGAACTCTTGTGTTGAAATGGTTCCATGACAAGTTGAGGTATCTCAAGTTGCTGAATAGACCTACTTCACCAGGTATGTTTCCAGTGAGACTATTACGCGAAAGATCTAGCCTCACCAGTGACTCAAATAGCCTGCTTGACCCTCTCGGTATCGAACCGGTTAAACCGTTACCTGATAAATCCATTTCTTGCAAACCAAGATCAAATAAACCATCAGGAATGCTACCGGTGAAGCCATTGCCTTTGAGGTGAACAACCATAAGCTCTTTGCAGGATTCCAAAGATTCCGGGACCTCGCTGGAGAGTTTGTTCTCAGACAAGATTAGAGCCTTTAGAGAACTCAAGTTACTTATTGAAGAAGGAAGCTTTCCGGTTAACACATTGCTTGAGACATCCAAATGAACTAAACCGGTCATGTCACCAATCCATACCGGGAAACCACCGGAGAGCATGTTTTTTGATAAATCTAAATGATTCAAAGATCTCAGCCTCTGAAGAGTTGTCGGAATCTCCCCGGAGAAACGGTTCAAACTCAAATCAACTCTGTTTAAATGAGGACAGAGTCCAATGTCTGAAGGCAATGATCCTGAGAACCGGTTCCCTTGTAGTTGCAACACTTTCAAGTTATGAACATAGAGCATCCCCAAAGGTATCGATCCAGAGAGAGCGTTGAACGATAGATCTAACTCTCTTAGCCTCTGAAGCTTCCAGAATCCAGACACGAAGCTAGGGCTTCCGGAGAAACGGTTGCTTGAGAGGTTGAGACTGTTCAAAACAGAGCATCGAAACAGAGAACTTGGGATTTGACCTTCGAGATGGTTGCGAGAGAGCGAGAGATGCCTAAGAGATGAACAGTCGGCGAAGACGTCGTCGGAGAGTGTACCGGAGAAGGAGTTTCCGGTTAAGTCGAGGTATCTCAAGGAGGTGAGCGATCCGAGAGAAGATGGGATTTGACCGGAGAGGCTGTTGTGGCTAAGATCAAGCTTCTGAAGATGGTTGTTGTTTGAGAGAGCGACGATGCTTCCGGTTAAGTTGTTGTTGGAGAGTGAGAGCACCTTCAGATTCTGAAGCTTTTGGATCCCTCGACCGATCTTTCCGGTTAAGGCTAAACCGTCGAGGGAAAGCTCGGTGACTCGAGATGTTTTGGGGTTGCATTTGACGTAGGTCCACGAGCAAGGAGACGCGTCGTCTTCGTTCCAAGACTCGAGGTGTGAAGATGGGTCGTGGAGGTCTGATTTGAAGACGATGAGACCCAACACGTCGTCGTTTAGTTGGGTTGAGTCAAGATCTCCGTTGATGAGTGGTATCAATGTCACTGCGAGAAACAGAGTAAATGAGATCACTTTTCTTCTGTGTTCGCCCATTATGATGGGTTGTGAGAATCTCTCTCTCTTGATGTGTTGAGAGATAGGGCTAATTTGATAGGGAGAGAGAGTGAGAAAGTTATGGCATCTTGATGAAAGATAGATGAGAGAGAGAGAAGAGAGAAGAGTTGTCAATGGGTAAAAAACTCAAAGTGTCTGTGAGTGTAAGATTCTGACGTTAGCTAGAAGACAAGGACTAGATCGAGTTGCAAATGATCCTTGCCTAATGGACCACATGCTCTGCTCCGGTCTAACCAAAACTTTCCGGTTTATTCGATTTTTCTCTGAATGGATGTGTCTTCACGTGCTACATAGTAAAATGTAGATATCGCAGACCATTCTAACTAATAGCATGTTACGAGGTTTTAGGTGGTAGTTGTACTAAACACCTAAAATGATATAAATCACAATCATTTGAACAAAAAAAATGAAGTCCAAGTGTATTTAAAATAATTTATATAGTATCCTTATTGATTGATACAATAGTAATTAACACGTTAAATGATAATCTGGAACTAGAAAATAATAGTGTATCGCAAGTTTATACGGCAAGAAATATAAGTTCATCAGATGTCCACATATAGAAAACAATATCATGTTATAAAAACAAGTCACGGGTCGCGTTATATGTTTAAAATCATAAAGATACACACATGTCCAGAAAGCTGTTTTATCTATTTGTTTACTTGCATATGTAGTGCAAAACATTCTTTAAGTAATTTAATTATGATTTGCGAATATAAACTAATTTGATGTTTACAAGGAGTCAACTGAATATTATAGTTGTCAAATTTGTATCCAATATAATATCTAGTCATATCATTACAAATTTACAATACAATAATTGGGCATGCAAGTTGCAACTATCATCTCTTTGCATATAGTAAAGATATATTATTGCCCTGATTTGCACGTAATCATAGAGTGGAAAGTTATATCACGAGAAAAGCTTGAGATGAGATAAAAATCATAAAGGGTATGGTCAATAGAGAAAGAGACCTATGCATTTTTTTTGAGACATGCATTTTAAAATCCAAATAAAATAAAAAGGGGAAGAAGAAAAGAACAAGAGTAGGGTTTGGTGCCATTAGAACAAGAAAGACTCGTGACTGACAAAATTATGTATAAAATCCACCGCACAATTAGCTTATCTGTCTTTTTGTCACGACACTCTATCACTCTGTCTCTCCAAGCTAGATTCAAATTACGAACTAAGTTTTTAAAGATTAAACCCTAGGCGTGATTTTTTCTTGGTTAGAGACATTTTGTTTTGAAACACACACAAATTGACTATAATTTGTTATCGGTTACCTATTTGTTTTCATTAGACAACAAACTTACAATATAATACCTTACTAATTAAATAGTGAGAAGCTTAAAAACAATATATTAATAGAGAAATCATTGTAAAAATGAAATTGTTTGACAATCAATATTTACTAGACCTTGACCCGCGCGCCCGCGCGGGTGTTCGTTTACAGTTTGAAATGTTATGACATTATTATTTTAGGTTATGTAATTCAGTAATTGTGATATTAAAAAGCTTATATTGTCCGGTGATATTAAAAGTGTAAATGATGAATTATATTAGTTAGTTATATATAAATGATCGAAACATATTTTTGTTAATCATATTGTTTGTCTGTAGTAGTGTGTGGAATTAGAAGAAATAATGAATTTTCGGTTGAAGTTAATCTCCCAAAAAAATTCTGGGTTTTTTTGTTCATCCTAAATGATGTATTTAAATAGTTAATCTGTATTACATTGTATGCTTATTATAATTTGGTTTTAAACCATGTATTTTATGACGAAGATTTGAGAAAAACTAAACAAAGTAAACATATATATGTAATTCGAAATTTCTATACAATGAAATAAATATTTTTGTAGATATAAAATACAAATAAATAAATAACTATGACTAATAATGTCATATTAAAAATTGTATATTATGTATACATGCTTATAGAAAATACACTGAAATGGTTCGAGTTTTATATGAAAAATTTAACATATAAAAACAGGTATGTAATATAGTTAAAAAAACCTTTTTTATAATTTTATTAGTATTAAAATGGGGAAATTTCAATTATACCACAAGTTTGATACAACTTTTCATATTTACCACTAATGAGTGACTATTTTCAAAAATACCCTAAATTTGTGATAAAATAACACTAAACTAAATTTTCAAAAAATTTATAAAACATATATAAACCAAACCCAAACCTCTTAATACTAAACCCTAAACACTAATCACTAAAGCCTAAACCCAAATGTTTGTATATTTTTGATTGAGGGTATTTTTGAAAAGTGGTACTTAACTTGTGGTAATTTTGACAATTTCTCTATTAAAATAGAGATGGGTTTGATTTGTATTAAGTTAGTAGATAAATGTCCATAAGAATAATATTTGAAAGCCCGGGAACTGTAAAAAAAAATTGTCTTTACCAATGATAAAGAAACAAAAAAAAAGAAAACTAATTGTTTTGTTTCAATGCCTTCTCCAGATTCTTAAAATGCTAATGTATTATTGAAATTATTTAGTCAGTTTTTTTTTGAGAAAATTTTATTTAGTCAGTTGAAATTTGCTTATTCTTATAATCTAATGTTTCTTTTGTCACTATTCTTATCATTTCTATCTTTTTCAGCAATAAAAACTTGGAATACAAAGATCTGGTGTTTCATGTTTATATGAAGATCAACTTGTCATGTCTATATAAAATATAAGTTCATTCGCAAATCTCTGTCTTGTTGTACATTAATATATATTTTGATTTAAAAACAAACCATATCATGATTAGCTTTCTAAGATGTAGTTGAATTTTCGTTTTACAGCATTGCTTATATTGGATACTCCAATATGTTGGAAGGACAAATATCGTAAACACTAAGCGTTTACTAAGCAATTCGGAGATTTTGTTGAAACAAAAAGTAAGTTGTTCTGGCAAGAGTTTATTTATTACAGGCTACAGCCAATGTTGCTTAGTGTTGATCAAAATTGACATATTCATCTAGCAAATAGAAATAAGACTTTATTTGGGATTTGTATTTGTGAGTAATAATCTTGTGATTCAGCAATCGTCTGATATAAATAATACATCTTTGCATCTATGCATCTTCGCATTTCAATATTTGTATATAATCAACTGTTAATTAATGTCTTTTAGTTTGCTACACATAACAAAGTACACGTAGGTGTAGGTATAATTATGAACATGATGCAAAGTCCAATCATCAGATTGCAGTTTGAAGATAAGTCCCTAACTGTCGCTTTATTTTGTTGTCTTAAAAATGAGCAACTGTCATAAACTAAAAGGGATATAATGAGTAAATATATTAATGTTTACAATTGTTGTATAGTTTGTGCAATGGGCTCTTTAGAGGACAGTTTTTTTACTTCAATCAAGACATGGGAATGAGACATAACCTTACGCATTAGAGTGATATTCAAAAACGTAGACCCATTAACTTTTGTAAAAATGGGCTCTACTGATAAGGCTTCCGTGAATGACATGATTAATTTAGGAAAATCTATTTAACTAAAACCAATGGCAGTCTGATGTAAATATTTAGAAAACTTAATGGTTATTTCTTATTTGTACTTCACTTTTAATAGAATAGATGTGTAAATATATGTTAATGACAACCAGGATAATATTTACAAAACTATATTTCTTTTGTATTTGATCCTCAATATTTTATGTATTTACTATTTTGTAGTTACACATATTCCATTTTGTTATATATTTTTCACGATTCGATCGCTACATGCCTACATAATAACAATAGCAAACAGCGACGATAAGATATTGCAGATTGATGATGATGTCTGATGTTTGGGAACGGAGCATGTTCTCAAATCTTGGTCGTTTTTCAATAATTATAGTTTTCACCTCTTTGAAGATATTCTCCCCGCAAAATACAGTCTTCTTACAAAGTATAACTCTTCTTTTCAAACAATAAAATTTGAACTTCATTACGCTGGAATTGTAGTTATATTAGTTTTAAATGGGGTTGGTCATGTGGATACATTTATAACATTTCATTGTTTTGTGGTGCGTCAAACTTCTTAACCTATATATTTACGATTCACATATTTTTTCGTCCACCCATCATTCCGTTAGTTGTTTCATATCTTTGAAAAACTAATAAAATGTATCGGTTAATCATCCTGTACATCTAGCAGAACACTAGTATGATGGTAAAATAGTTCAAACTGCATGCATGGAGCCTTAAAAGGTAAAGACATATAAAATGTAATGCTTTTTCAGGAAAGGTCTACTAATAAAGTGCAACTTGGATATATATATATCAGTCAAATAAAATATTTTCATATATCTTAGCTAGGGTTGTGACCAAGCTGTAGGGAGTTTTTGCAGATTTTAAAATAGGGTTTACTAATCAATGTAAACTAAAGTTTCAAACACTGGCATAGGACAAATGCATAAAGTTACTCATAGAAAATTACATTTTCTCAAGTAAAGTAGGAACCGAAATTTTCAAATAATTCGAGTACATGTTGCTAATGTTTGTACTGCCACCAATATATAAAGATTCTTTGTTGAAAAGTATCATCGGTTCTTGGATAATTGGCGGTATTATATGGGTATAAGCTAAACGCTTAAACAAATTTGAAGTTTGGCTTACACCAAAAAAAATAAAAATTTGAAGTTTGGCCATCAAAGATACGAAGGAATAAAATGTGATGAATGTCAAGGAAACAAACGTATGACGTAGACATAAATACATTAAAAACATTTAAAATGTGAAAAGAAATAGACTCCGAGCCAACAAGTAAAAATGTTTGAAGTTTTGGTTATCGATCTCTTCACATATTCTTTCTGCCCTGTTGTACCTTTATTGCTTTCCACAAAACCACTTAAGTTTTAATACTTTCTTACATTTGCAGAAGCTATATCTCCAAGATTATATTCACATCATAATTATCTGTTAATAATGTCAAATCAAATTAAAGAAACATCTTAAAAATCATACAATAGTAATTCCTATTTTATCATCAGCTCTTCCTCTTCTTTCTCTTCAGGAAAGGCATAGCACTTAATCCTCCACTTAATCCTCCACCTGAAGAATTCCCAATTTCAATGCCACCACCATACTCCTCCAACGACGCATCTTCGTTTTGACGTTTAGCTTTGTTTTGGCTGTTTACATTCTCTATTTCTAACACCTCTGCCTCCACTGCATCATCTTTCTCACCTGTTTCATCTTCATCAACACAGAATCCGCCACCCATCACTCTGTAATCATCACTAGCTTTATCCTCCAAATGAGTATCTCCTCCAGTCTCAGCTTCATCTACGCAGAACCCACCTCCCATTTGGATATAGTCTTCAGAAGAAGGACCCTCGTTATTCGACGCATTGATGGTTGTTGTTTCATTCTGTGTTCTTTCTTCAGAGACATTCCCTAAGCTGCTTAACTTTTTGAGAAAATCATCATCAACATCTTCCAAATTCTCACTAAGGGATTCTCCCTTGCCTCTTGACTCGTCCAACTGATCATCTTCTTTTTCACTGTACTTCACAGGATTCCGCGATCGTGTTGACTGGAAACAACAGATTAACAAAGTGAGATACACCACATAATATCAATCAATAAGAAAACTATACAGAGACTTACCCTTCGCATTTTTTGAGGATTGCCCGGTCTTGCTTCATGAGGTTCCTGCAAACCAACTACATTATTACTGTCATCACCCTCACCATCAGAACTACCGTCTGATAGCTCAGGGAGGAGGTTTTTTCGGCCCCTTCCTCTTCCTCTTCCGCGTCCTCTTTTCTGGGCTCTGCCTCTACTACTAGATGGTTTTTCAGTGCGATTCCTTTTGTTTTTCTCCTTCTCATCGGTTTTACTTGAATCTTTCTCTGAAGTATTATCTTCGGTTTCATGGGGAGAGAGTTTTTTCTTGTTTCCCTTTCTTGGACCTTCCTGGAGAGTATGATCAACCACTTCGGATGATAGACCTCCACCAATTCCTTTGACAGCCTTTTTAATTCTTTTGCTACGGATCTTTGCAAATCTTTCACTGAAGGAATAGAAAGCTTCCATACGAAGTTGCGTCTGCATGGAAAAGGAACAAAAACTTATCATGTATAATACATAATAATAATAATACGTAACATAAAAAATCAATTCTAGATGAAGACCTCGCGTTTTTCGTACTCCTTCAAGACGGGTAGTAGCACATCATCTGTCTTCTTACCGTCCCAACCAAACTTTTCCCAGCATAGCCTTCACCCAAAGAGAAAAAAAAGAAGAAAACATTACTACAGAACTCAGGACGCTGTTTCATGAAGTGCAAGTAGTTTTATACAGGGGGCCAAATCATGCAACTGTTTTCGTGTTTTCCATTTAGGATTCGTTGATATCCTTATCGTGCCCTAGGTGGCTACTTGCTACTGTCAAACTATGCTACACTGTTTGAAGGAAGCTAGAGGGTAGACGGATTAAGAGTGTTTAATTCTTTGGTATTACTTTGCAAACCTGGTATAGAACAAGGATGGTTTGTCGTATACATATGTGAAAGCAAAGTCAAGAAACGACTTACGTTCTAAGAACTAAGCGATCAGGCTTGCCCCATGAGAAAGTCTCAGTCGACCGGTCCACTTGTGGATTTAAGTAGGCAGAAATAACAGCTTCGCTAGGGAAAGTAGCTGGAATGTGCCAGTTCTTGCTTACCTTCCTCTGTAATATTAAATGAAAAAATCAATTAGATAGAACGGTTGTGTCACACTCATGAGTTGGATCATAATAAATATTGAAGTTCAAGAAAAAATAGCAATACATGCTTATCCATGAAGATTTTCTTGATTTCTTCTGTGTCATCAGCCGAGACACCTGAGGTGCTTTCATTATCTGCGGAGCCAGATCCACGCTTCTTTACACTGGAGCCTGCTTTTGCATCAGTCTTTCCTAAAATGGTTGGATCAGGTGATTCAACCCATTCACGAAATCTCTGAAGCCCATCATCCTCGGGAAATGCAGTCACAACTTCAATAGCATTGACAATACCAATTCCACTGCGTGTCAAAAAAAATTACTATATCAAGTACCTAGAGAACGAGAACTCGACCTATTCAGTTAAAAAATTATGCTAACCTGATTCCTTCCGTGTAATCACTTCCTAGTAGCATCGCCATACGGATTATTTTATCTCTGCTCAAGCCAAGCTCCTTCTCAATGTCCTGAAAATCAGAAAAGTTGAGAGATATAATCATCAGACCTTTGGAAACTGAATGCAAACGATTAGAGATGTAACTAGCAACAGATCGATCAAACAATTAGCTACCGACTAGGAAAATAAATCAATCTTCTTGTGAAGAAACATAAGGGCTAAGAAGTTATAACAAAAGACAAGACGAAGACAACAAGGAAGCTCATTAGAAACAGAAGAGGGATAAACTCATCGCCGCCAAAAAAAAAATGATTTCCCAAAACCACAAGTGAAAACAGAGTTTGAGGACGGATATGCGCACCTTCATAAAGTATGTCTCCACATATTTGCGATCATCAAATATATTTTTGTACACACTCCTTGCTCCAAACAAGAATACATCAGAATCGTCAGTGACAATACCATCAATAAGGTTTGATAGTTCCATATATGCACACTGTGCCTCTGCTTCCATGGGAGCTATAATGTATGGTAACCCAAATATTTGGAGTAGTTCCTAAGGAAATCCAAAATCAACATAACTTTATGTTGTTGTCATATCGAACAAACAGAAACTTTAAAAAGTTCGCAAGACGACCATATAAAGAGACAATGGGTCATAAGTATATTAAAAGACAATAAGGCAAACCTGGATTTCCGCAAACATCTCACTGCTAACAGATTCAGCATTCCGCTCAAGTTTCCTCTGTTCATCCCCTAAATTTACATATTCTTGATCAAGAACTCGCATTTCCTCCTCCAAAATTGCTTCTGAAAGTTCAACAGACACGGTTTTCTCTTCTAACTCTGTTGAAGACTCAATATTAAAAGCGCGGTCGTTAAAGTTATTTTCCTCTCTTGTTTCTTGCTGCGAATCTGTGTCATCGAGTATCCCTATGTGCGAACTGATTCTCTCCTCATCAGCTATGGGCATAGCAGACACTTTGATAGATTCCCCGCCAAATCTTCCAGAACCGTCTTCATTATTGTGTTTAGCCATGGTGGACACCATGCTGTTCTCACTAGCAATAGTAAATGATTTCTCGGGTGAGATTACTGACTTTACTTGTGGCATTTCGTTTCTCACAGCACGTCTACCGTTTTCAGAACTGGAAGAAGGGTGAGTACCAATTTGTTTAGTAACATCTCTGTGGCCATCTACATTGTCCGTTACCGAAGTGTTGGACTGCTCATTTATAGCACCACTAGCTTTCATGATTGGTATTCCGTCCAGAGTTCCCTCTTCCTCATCTTTACCAACAGTTTCACTAGAACACATACTATCCTGAATTGGCTTGTCAGCAACTATGTTTACCCCCACCGTTTGATTTTCTTCAAGGACATCCTCGGATTCCTTATCATGCAAGTCAAGTAGACTTTTCTGGATAGCCTCTTGCAAATCAGCTTCTTCTTCCAAATAACCTTTTGAGAACTTTGTTACTGTATCGTTCTCTATGGAGTTACTGGCATTTTCACAAGTAGTGTCTTCCCTTGCTGCATCCTCATCGGTACTAATATTCTCGGGAATATGCTGATTGCTTGAATTCACTTCAAGCTTAGAGATAACACTACTCTGTTCAGCAGGCACTTCTTCCCAATCACTGTCAGATGCCCACGACAAAGAGTCTTCTTTAGGATCATTTTCTGCAGAACTAATTGTCACTGGTTCCCCCGCTGCCAACTGAAGAAACATATCATCTTCGTCATCGAGATCTTTTCCACCACCATCATGGTCAAATGATATCTCTATTGCAGATGGATTTCGCAGCATGGAATCATCATTCTGGTTATCCAGATTCACAACATCGTCTTTATTAACAGGTAAATTTTCAAGAAACTGGTCCTCAGAAGGAAAGTTTTCCCAGGCGTTGAACGTTTCATCATTGTTCGACGTAGAACCAAAAGCTGTTTTCTCCTTTTCTTTCATCAAATGTAAGTTCCTCTGGATATCACGAGTCATTTGGATCCCCATGTGTCTGTTCCTTATTCTTAAACGGCCCCTTTCATCTATGTACACTTCAATATTTTCATCAGGATTCGCGGGTTCATCCCTATCCAATTCGGTAGTAGCATCTGATTTATTCAGCGAAGAAACATTCTTAACAGGGACTGGCAAAGACTGTTGTGGCGTATTTTTCTGTTGTACATCATTTCTTCCTTCTCTGGCAGACGCAAGTACTCTTGAACACATTAAAAACATCAGTCATTTTCTAATACCATAGTACCTTATTCTCTATTAGACTTCAAACTGCAACTTACTCTTTATCGCCAGAAAAGGAAGATGAGAAGATAAAATCTCTGTTCGCTTCAGATGCTATCCTAGAAGTTTGAACACCACCGACGGTCCTCCCACCAGCAGTTCTCTGAACTTCATTTATTTCTCGACGGAAGGCTACAGTTTTGAGATATGCTTCTATTTGCAATTCGGAAAACTTTTCAGGGGCCTATACATTCACAAAACAACATAACAACTTCCATATTCATTCCGTATCTCTTCACGCATAGTGGAGGATGAATGTGTCGGTGTTTTATGTGACTCACCTTCTTGACCTTTTGGTACTTTTGCCGGTTTTCTGACATCAATTTTTCTCTCATCTACGAGTAACAAAATTATCAAATAAACTGAAACGTCACTGTAACTCAACATGCTTGCGAAGAAATGCTGTCAATATCGTTAGTTACCTGAACTAGGAGATCAAGTTGCATGGATGGAGGAAGAGAAGCCAAAACAGCTGGGTCCACATTCCCATCCATTGCTGGCTAGAAAAGTACACAGAAAAGTATTAGCAGATGAAGACAGTAAAGCATCAGATAACTCCTTACTATAGACAGAAAACATAATTCCAAAGACAATCCCATGCTTCTTTATCAAAGTAATGAAAATTACACACAGATAAAAGGAATTTTCACTTTCAGAAAGATGTCCTGCCAACTGGTGCTAATTGCTTAACTAAAAATATCTTTAACTTAACCAATTTATATCCCCTAAATAATAGTGATCTGTAACCTAAGTGACCACAGATTACCAAAAGAATTTGCTCATCTTCTTCGCTACCCTCTTCGTCAGATGGAATTTCTGCAGCTGAAGACGATGCTTTGTTAGTAAAAGTTCCCTCTTCTTCTGCTGCGAGGGATGCCGCCAACCTATATTAAACAAGAAAGGAAAACATGAAATGACTATATGCAAATAAACATCTTCAAACCATATCTCAACTGCCGCTTACATCTCATCCAACTTTTCCTGATAATCCTTCGTTCCTGCTGAGGAACCCTGTTCAAGATTACTCTTCATTCGGTTATCTAGGTCATCCTCATCCAACAAAACTCCCTTTCCCTTGGGATCATACTTCTGCAAGTAACACACAAATTGACTGATTACTGAATAGGGAATGAACATAATTTCACAATGCTATAATTAACAAAACGTGTTTGTTAGCAGCAAGTGTTAAGTAAAGTTAACATAATTTCACAATGCTATAATTAACAAACTACAAAAGATTCAAGACTACGGCATGTTTAGTATTCACTTACCGAGGACCCTTTGATGGCACCATCATCAACAGTTTCTCCGGCGACAGATGCTGAAGATCTACATCAATTAAAGATCATTTAAAGCCTTTCTAACAACATAATGGTCTCTAAATAACCCAGACTTTTTGCTTACATCTCATCTATCTTTTCATCAGCAGAGTCTCGCAAAGGCTCCTGCACAGATTCCGAAGATACACGCTTCTTCTTATCTCCACCACTCTTACTCTGCTGTAGCCTCTGCTTCTTAAGATCCTTGGCTTGTTCCTTAAGCCTCATCTCCTTGAGCTATACACCAAAACACAATCAATTCTAACTTTCTCATATAATAAACTTCTAAAAAAGAAGCAGTCACTGACTCGATTAAGCAGCAACTTCTCAGCGGTTTTCCGAATCTTCGTCTGAGCGTTCTCACGCTGACGACGACGCGCAATCACAGTGCGGCGTTTCAACGCCGGAGTACCACCGTCGAATACGAAAACAGGCTTAGTCTTCAGGAACAGAAGTTTGCAAATCCTCCGGAAAAATCCGATCAAGTGAGCGTTCTGCACCATATCGCCCTTCTCGTCTCGCATCGCCTTTATAAACTGTACCATCCATATACTCGCATCTGCCAATTCACAACATCCGTAAAAAGTAAAGCAAAGAAGAAGACAATGAAAGTTGGTTAATCGTGTGTACCTACCGATAGCCAATCGCTTCCCGGCTAGGGTTTCGACGGAGACGCGGCGACCGACGGGAGCGAGTAGCTCCCAAAGCCCTTGCACTCCCATGTTTTTTTAATCTCTTCACCGCCCTGAAGCAACGACTTTGCCGGTAAACGCTGCCGCCAAAGGGCTCTTTATAAGTGTTTATTGTTACAATCGAACGGCCGATCTAAATCGATACGGCGACGTTCTTGTTTTGGTTAGATTTGATATTGCAAAGGGTCCATCAAGGCCCATACAATACCAAAAGATTTAGCAAGCGCTGTTTTGTCTTTTTCATAATATGGCCCAAATACAAAGCCCATATTGGAAATAGGTTTTTTTAAATAATTTTGATGTTTAGCAATTAGATTCTAGGTCGTGACAAAAAAAAGTAATTAGATTCTAGACTGAACGTAAAGACTCCGGGAAAAAGGCTCTCAAAGCTCTTTACCGTCGGTTTTCTGTCTCTGGGAAGGGATGGTTCCTCTAGCATCTCTATCACCGGTTTTGTGTCTTTGGGAAAGATGATTTTTCTAGCATCTCGATCATCGGAACTTATGTTCTTGTGTGGTAAATTAGTATTAGCTTGAAGTCGTGGGAATACTGCTTTTGTTTGGTTCTTACTGTTTCAGTCACTTCGTCGCATCCTAAGTTGGTTTTTTGGGTTCGTTTTTTGTGATTTATGTTCGCTGTGGAGGTATCTACTAGATCTTATTTTGGACATTTGTGGTTTTGGGAGATGGTTTCTAGACGAAGCAGTTAACTTGACCTTCAGTTTTTCTCTTGCGAGGAGGTGGACAGTCTTTGTTCTATAGGTCACTTGGCTGCCTTGCGAGTGTCCGCGTGTAAGAGCTGGTGGTCTTCTTTGACGTTTTCTCAAATAGCGTTTCAAGGTCTTTTGTCCTTGTATCTTAGTTTTAGTGGTGGTTTCTGATCATGCAAGTTTCACATGGATAGCAGCTGCTGGAGTTGGTGTAGATTTGACCTCTCGATTGTTTCTGATGTTGCTGGTTCTAGTATAGCTTGGTGATATTCCCTTCAGGGTTGGAACTGCTCAAGATATTTGTTTTTAGGTCAATTCCATTGATATCGAATTCTTATGAAAATGTGGAAGGAATAGACTTATGGACATATATGGATTTTAGATTCTGTTTATATCTTTGTTTTATTTTGTTTGGTTTATGTTCTTTTTCTTTGGTTTCTTATCAACACTATGTATCTCAAATTTTTTCGAGTTAAAAAAAAAATACTAGACTTAACGCATGTCAAAATTAGGGTTTTGGTTCTGATAGATCCTAACTAAGTTTACTTCTTTTTTTGGTAAAATTGTTAGATCTAAGTTTACGTGTTTATCAGTCAGATTCAGATACAAAGTAACTAAATGCATGAATAGTATTGCAACCCAAAAGCAAGTATGTTACTTGATACGTATATTATGTTTCGCAGGTGGTCACTGATGATCATCCTACCAACACGAAGACAAAAACCATGAAAAAATGGCCGACCAAAATAGAAAAGCAAGAACACGATAAAGCAAAAAGGAAAGGCCAAAAGTTTAGCTAGCCATTGATATCACTAATGTGTTTTAAATTTGTTACAAATTTATTTCAATTTTAGAACAATGGAAATGTATTAATTCATTGCTAAAAAGATGAGTTCAAAATCGTTTTTGAGTTTTGAAATATTCAAGTTTCAAATATTGATATGAAAAGATCAAAATAATTATTCTACCATCGGTTGCAATTCATTAATCGTATAATTGATTATTATACTATAATTGTAGGTCAATAAACTTACCACTTTTGATCCAAAAAAAAAAACTTACCACTTAAAAATATTGCGTACCAAACACGATGGAACCGAGACCTAACAAGGAATAATTCCAAACCGTCCATATAAAAATAGCCTAAACAAAGAAAAGCAAAAGCTTTGCAGTACATCTCTTACAAATAAAGACATAAAGTTTGAATTACTGAAGCATGTCATAACTAATAAATACTATGTGAAACAAGGGACGTAGTCCATTATAATCATCCTGTTGAGAAGTGGTCATATAACAACAGGTCTAAGAGGACGACAGTGGATATAATGAACAGCTGGTGACATAATATGGTATCTTCGCCACAAGCAGCAATGTCATCTCAAACAAAAAATATTAGTAGCCTGACAACAAAACTCTTTCTTTCAATTTATTACAGTTTTCATTTCTGAAAATACTGTCACGATGTCACCATTGGTACTTCTTTCGGATATGTCCTCATCAGTTTAAGTCAATACTATTTTGAACTAGTTTGAAATACTTGAAAAAATAATTATTTACAATTACTATTCCTTTGTCTATATACTATATGAAAGACATACCGTAGCAACATAGTATGCTTGCAAGTTACCACTCAATGCTCTCCTGATTAGTTTTGTCAAAACTTACCGACTTGATCATTGAAATGTCTTTAGAAGATAACTTATAAAAACTGCTCATATTCATTTTTAACACTGATCAAATCGTTAATTACATCGTCGTGTAATCTCTAATTTGTTATATATAATGATCACACACTTCCAGAATATACAGTAGTGATGAACAACTTCACAGTTAGTAATTTTACAGTGTATCTTTTCCGTCGCCAGACGGTTTTACATTTATGACATCTTTGATTGGCATACTTTCTCTGGGACACACGACCACATTGAATATATCATGAGAAAATACGGTCTCTCCAATATATTAAGGAAAAACTCTACAAATTAATAACATTTTCTTAATTTATAGAGTTAAAAATTCACATCTTCCCAAATATTTTTTATGTATAGCTAATTAGAAGATTAATAGTTTTCACAATTAATATATGGATTGGATGAAATAGATTCAGCTTTCATTTTGTTCTTATTAAATTATTTTGCATATAAAATATGTATATTAGAATGTAACATATTCTCTAAGTGCAATATAACAAAATAATATCAAAATATTTTGTAATATGAGAAAATAGAGATAGATTTCACTGTAAATAAAAATTAATAATATAATATTTTATTTATATTTATACAAACCTTATACAAACCAATTATTAATTTATGATGTTGAAACCATATATACATCTATAAATATTTTAAAATATGTATCATATCATTATTATTATACCTTACATATTTTACATTATTTCATCTCAAAATTAGTTAAATTATTAATTTATCATGTTTATTAATTTTAAAAATATTAATTTATAGATTAATTAGTAAATAATAAATCCTCCTATGGTTGTAATAAATCTAGAGAAATTCTTTGAAATACCATAATTAGATACTACTTTTCAAAAATACATTCATTCAAAAATATTATAACCTTTGGGTTTGAGGTTTTGTGATTATTGTTTAGGTTTAATACTTAGGAGGTGATTTGAGTTTTATAAACTTCTATAAATAACTATTAAATATTTATAAATGATTTAAAAGAATTAGTTAAAAAATTTCATTACAAACTTAGGATATTATGAAAATAATAATTTTAAAGGTTAATTTAAAAAATAGTATCAAATTTGTGGTAAAACTATAATTCTTCCATAAATCTAGTCTTCTGTTAAAACAATCATGTAATCAAAAAGTGAAAACATATTATATAAAGCACCAGAAGAGAAACTATTATTATAAAATATATTTTCAGCTATCTTGTTATTCCAAAAAGAAAAAAGATCTCCCTTTCAGCATGTATATTCTCAGGAAAGGTAAACTTGAGTGTAAATAATCATTTATCTAAATGGAATCGTTTTAATTAACTAATTATATTTGTTGACCGAAACGATAGTGATCTGGTTGTTGGTATACCTTACCCATTAGAGTATTTCTAATGTATTTTGCTATTTGCACTTCTAAACTAGAGGGTCTTTATAATAGAAGTAAAATATGCTCTAATGTATTTTTTTAAATAACAATTTTAATTTTGCAGAGTAAAAATAGAGGAATGATATTTCTTCCTCTATAAATAGAATAAAAAATAGTGATATCTATTATAGATGAATACATAGAGATGTGTTAGAGCAATTTCACCTCTAACTGTTATTATAGAGGTGAAAATAGCAATGGGTTGGATTGCTAGAACTTATATAATCAATGTAAAGCACAGTTGTTAAGAAAAAAAAACAATGTAAAGCACATATATTGCGATTTTTACTATCCACTGAATCCATAAAGAAAGAAAATGATCGTTAGAAGAATGGTTACATCGGAATCCAAATTCGAAATCGACATAGTCGCATGCTTACTCTATGTCTACTTTCTCACAACACCTGTAAAGGCATTTCCCTTCTCTTGAAATTGTATTTATCATTTGAAACTTCTTTTAGTTAGTACTAACTATAATTATTTTGGAGAAATTCTAATTTTACCATAAACTTTATACCATTTAAATTTTACTTTTAAAAAAAAAACCTTTTTCATAAATATTTGAAATTTGTGATGATAAAAGATTAAATTAACTCTCGTGTACCATGTATAAAATTTTAATAATTATTTATAAAAGTTTATAAACCTAATGATACCTCTTAAATATTAAACCCTAAACAATAACCATTTAACCTCAAACTCAAATATTAAAGTATTTTGATCAAATATATTTGATCTATAATCAATTTATGGTATTTTAAAAAAAAAAATCTCGTTAATCTTCATCTCATCTGTTAAAATTCTTACTCACTTATGGTTATATCTTATTCAAACTTGGATGGACCAAATATATAACTTCAAAACAAAAATACAGAGTATGCAAAAATTAAATATACATTCCGTTGGTTCAGAAGAAACTGATAATTATTTTCCAAAACAATATGAGCTAGAAGTCTCCAAAAGAAAAAAAAACGAGAAAAAGATACTCATATGAAATCCATGAAGATTACCTTTTCTATCATATGATATAACAAAACTTTAGAAGAGTGGTTCAAGAAGTTGTAAATAGAGAAGAAAATAAATGTTGCGTGATTTGATTTTATCAGCTTGATCGCTTACACTCACGTGGATCTATGTGAATTAACTAACTATGGCCGTGAATAAGATTATAACAACTAAAATAACTTACATGGGCACATGAATGTGATATATTGTACACACGTATGCTATATACGGTAGGCAGAGTTATAATCATGGTTCCATAAACAATAAGCCAACAAGAAAGTGTTGCAAGATAGTCAGATAAGTGTCATGATTGTCCTCGAACTGGTAAGAATTTTTCTTTTTTGTAATTGATATAGAACTGGTAAGAAAATTGCAAGGTCGCTTTCATTTCAATTCCTTAAACTTCTTGAGTTTCGCTTCATCACAATACATATACACATACTTGTATATGTATACATGAGTACTTATATATACCAACATCTCTTCGTTTTTCTATAAATATAAGCAAACAACAGACACACATATTTAACATATCAAATTGCATCTCTCCGTCTCTCTCTTGTGTTCTTTGTTTCTTGTTTCTTGTTCTTACTTGTCGAGTAAAATGGTTAGCGCGACCGTTGCGAGAAATATTGCCGGCATTTTTGGTAAGAAAATAATACATTCAAACTTGGGTTTTATATTGAGTATGAACATTTCAGAGAATCAGTTTCAAAGAAAAAAACATGTCAAAGAACCTTTTAATAGTTTATAATTTTTTTGTTAATTTTTTGCAGGCAATGTCATCTCACTGTTCTTGTTCCTATCTCCCATGTAATTGTTAAGCTCTCTATCTTGCTTTTATTTATATCGGTCTAACCCCTTAGGTCTCTCTTGTACATAACATATTTTACATTAGATGATTATGTTTATTTGAAAATATTTATAATAATGCAGACCAACATTCATAACCATATACAAGATGAAGAAGGTGGAGGAATATAAAGCTGACCCATACTTAGCCACAGTACTAAACTGCGCACTATGGGTTTTCTATGGCTTACCAATAGTCCATCCAGATAGTCTCCTTGTGATCACAATTAATGCCACTGGTCTTGCCATTGAACTCTTTTACCTTTGTATCTTTTTCTACTTTTCTCCCACCCCACGTAAGGTATAATATTATCCTTACATCTTTTTGTACTAAATCTTTCTAACATATTTTTATCATTCGCTGGACAAAAATGTATCAACCGTGTCAAAATATTGGATTTTGTTTTGTTTTCCATCTCGATTCCAGTTAGTTTAAAACATATTTTTCCTAGAGATATTAAGAAGTACAAGGTAACAAAGCACAACTAATTTGTTTTAGGTTTGAGATACTTCTTGGGTAATTGTTCTAGTTATTTTAAAAATATTTTGATCCGATTGTGAAATTATATGTAAGCTTTTGAAAGAATATAAACGAGAGTGATACAAAATTTTATTTTCGAGTTTTGTTGTATTGTGTATTTAATTATTGTCTTTTGGCTTGAAATAACGCTAAAACACTATAGCAACAAGCACTGATCGACAATGATTGATTCTAGTTTAAGGATGATGATAGGCAAAACAAAGTTGATAGAGTGTTATTCTGAATTGGTTTTATTAAATTGATCAATGGTGCAGGTGAAAGTGGGGCTATGGCTGATAGGAGAGATGGTATTTGTAGGAATAGTAGCCACATGCACATTGCTATTGTTCCACACGCATAACAAGAGATCTTCTTTTGTTGGAATCATTTGTGTCATTTTTGTTAGCCTCATGTATATTGCTCCTCTCACCATCATGGTACGATATTTTAATTTGCTCTTTTTACCTAAACTTTTTATGTGTTTTTAACCTTTATTATAAAAAACTAAACAGAGTAAGGTGATCAAGACCAAAAGTGTGAGGTACATGCCATTCTCTCTCTCACTTGCCAACTTTCTAAACGGTGTCATTTGGGTTATTTATGCCCTTATTAAATTCGACCTTTTCATTTTGGTAAGTCCTTTAATTATGTATTCATCACTATCATCATCTACTTATCAGTATTTATTAGTTCACTTTGTTTATTTTGTTTGTAGATTGGAAATGGACTAGGGACAGTATCAGGAGCAGTACAACTTATACTTTATGCTTGTTATTACAAGACAACACCAAAAGATGATGAAGAAGAGGATAATCATTCTAAGGCTAACTCTCAGTTACAACTCAGTAGCAACCTGCAGGGACAAGTGAAAGGAGTTCCAGCTTGATTATATCTAGGAGTAGTCGAATATTCAATAAGTTTTCTACTTTCTTTTTATGATTTTTAAATTTTGGATGATTTAACTTAAGTATTAAAGCAACGATATTATATCTCGTGTTTCAATATCTAGTGTTTCATCTGTGAAATTTAAACTCATTTTTTTGGTAAAAAATTTAAACTCATTTTTCTCCTAAGAAAGATATGTTAACTATATTATATGCTACAAATATAAATCTGTGTATGTAGAATATTCAGGAAAGTTGCCTGAGTTAATATGCACAACTAAAAGTAAGTAAGACTATTAATTCTAGCCATAACCATTGGCTTCCCGCTGAAAATTGGCGGAAAAAAAAAGCCACTGGCTTCCCGCTGAAAGTTAAGTTATAAATCACACTAACTTCTTTTACCGCAGAAGCAATTTCTAAAACAAATTCTACATGACCTATACATATCATGACCTAACCTTACATTGCTAAGTGCTCCTTCTGTTTATATTAAGTATCATTATCGTTGTAGAGTATAATTTTTCTTGCAAAATAATTGTCGTTTAAAAATTTTAATATATCATTAATTTATCTATTTTATCCTACATAAATTAAGAAAAAAATAAAACAGTAAAATTTTAATATTTAAACAAAAACAATGAATATTTAACTATTTTTTAATTAGAGTGAAAAATCTAGAACGACATTTAATTTGAAATATATTTGAAGCCAGACTTTTTATTACCTAAGTGATAAATCTATCTAATCTCAAAAACAATTTCTGTAATTTCTCTCTAAAAATTTTACTTTCTAATCCGCCTTTCTGCTGTCGATATACGCGTTTGAGAGGGCATGTCCTCTCCATTTCTATGCTAATTAATGGGTTTTTATACGGTTGGATTTACATGTAGTTACCAGAACTCTCTGTCTTTTTCTAATCGTTTGAGGTGTGGGGACAAAGGACTACGACGGTCCAGTGAATGCTCTCAGTCGTTCGTGTTTATATCCAGCTTCTTCCATTTAAGATCTCGTTAGAGAACGGTGAGATTGGAGGGAAGACTTCTTAGATCTAGATCTTCTGGTTGTAACAGTACATGCACTGCCGGGGAGAACAATCTAACACTGCCAGGAGGAGAGCCACCTAAACGCGCCGAGAAGAATAGATCTTACAAGCCCTTCTTGAGTGGGACAAGAGGCACCTTGGCAGTCAAGACGCCAAGAAAGGAAGGGAACCGAAGACCACCACTCCACCCAACGAAGGTTCTGACAAGCAGATCCGAGCCGAGGGAGTCTAAACCTGCGAGCACATGCCTCCGAAACCGACAGACATGAGTCCCTCAAAATAGATTTGAATCGAGGAACCAAATATCCATCTCCCTAAACGTCGACTTCCGCTTCTTTCCCGGCTACTAGTCTTGTTTGACACCAGCGAAACCCAGTATCAACAGTACAACTTTTCAAAATAAAATTATCCTCTAACTTAATATGCTCGATTAAATGTTTAGATATTTTTTATTGAATATATTTTTGAAAATTAATTGCCAACTTATGGTATTTTAAAATAATTTCTCAAAATAAAACTATCCTCTAACTTAATATTCTCACTTATTTTTTTGTTTAATGCTGTAGTTTAATCACGTTAATAGCGGTGTTGTATATACTATATTTAAGCATGCTATGTTTGAAAAAAAAATCTCTCCTTGTGTAAGTAAATTTGTAAAAAAAAAATAGAAAATTTCCTTCATTTTTTTATACGTATTAAAATGCCAAGACGAATACAGATATATTTATAGATAAAAAAGCTAACACGTGATTACTAATTAAATTTCAATAAAAACAATAATTATTAATAAATAAGAGCAATATGCGTTATTAGAAGTACAAGAACAACATCTGCATCTCACACGACTCATACCATAAAATTTAGAAACTATTAGAACTAAGAATTAATGCTTATTCGACTTTACGCTGCTGAATTAAAACCTCGAAAAAGTTTATGAAGTAATTATGAGAGATTCTCGTAGTCTTAGGAATCAAGCGAGGGAGTCCAAGCACCAGCAATAGTAGTCGGAGCGAGAGATGGAGAGCATTTCATTAGGAGACATCCTTTCGACCTCGCTCTGCCTCCAAGCCACTTGATTGCTACGGTTCTGCACGTCGGCTGGTAAAGGATATGCCTCAATCTTATGTTTCTGATATCTCATTCTCGTGTAAAGCCTCATCGTCGCTACACAATCTTCGTATGGGTCTTGTATCCCAACATGAATATCATACCTATAAGCACATCAAATACCATCCTTAATATATATATTGTTGTACATTAGATAATGGTATTATTAATAATTGATCTTAAGTGTTTTGGATTACTTCTACAGTGCATAGAGTCATAGACTGAACATAGATTATATAGAACATGTGATATTAGGCATACACACTATCTCTAATTACATACAAAACAATGGTATAATATTTGAACTATTTACAATTGATAGGAAATAAAATGAAATAAACAGGTTGATGTACTCAACTTGGAGAAATAAATTACGCTTCTAAGCATCTCATGTAAATTAAAAAATGGACTCAATCTTTTTTTTAGACTTCGATAATAGTTTTTTTTTTTTTGAAAAAAGGCTTGACTTCGGTAATAGTTCTACTAGTTATACAATATATATGGTATAAATAATGTTTGTGTGTAGATGCAGAAATGAATATATATCATATAACATATGAATCTTTTCATGTTTTGAGTCCCTTCCTTTTAGCTTTAAGCCCATGCAAAGAATCGATACCCATACCTCACCAAAAAATTAATGGATAATACATGATACACATGTTTCAATACACGTAAAGTATGCATTTATCTTGATATATATTCATTTTCCAAATTCATATGTTATATTCAAAAATAGTATTACAAAAGTGGATATATTACCCGAGATAGGCTTGGGTTAAGTACTTGAGAGAATTGCTCAGCTTGCTTGTTTTCATCAACGGAGGGTATTTTGCAATATCCCTACATACACCAATATACAAAGATATGATATTATTAATTATAAAACAACTCGCATAAAGTATGGATTATGTTGCAAGAAACCAAATAACACTATAAGGAATCTAGTTATATAGATATGTGTGTGTGTGTGTCCTCTTTATTTTTCTTCTTTATAAATGTCACCTTATCATGGAAGAAGGATATTCAATTTGAAGGCGGTCAAGATCATGATCGAGCCCATGTCCCACGAGAATCCTCCCTTTCCCACCTCTTGGACGAATCTTCCACATGGGCTCTCCATTACAAAGAAATTCTTGAATCTTTCTTTGTGCATATTTCAACGGCATTGCATCCCTTAGATTCTCCGGACGTATACCGGTCGTCTCGTACCTATAGTTCGTCACGACCATTGACGGTTTCACGTACGTATGGAACACGACGTTATCACTCTCATCCGTTATGCAAACCCTTGCGCATAGATCCAACGACCCGTCGCTTCCTCCTCCTACCATCTTGCAAGATAGTGCAACCACTTTTGGAGATCGTGATGACGTGTAGTCGATGATGGTTTTATCTCTTAGGCCTAAGGCTGCCATACGAGTCGTCAATCCCTAAAAAAGACAAATCATATGATATTTATGTTTATATAAGAATATATATCTTTCATGCGGTCAATTTACAAGTTCAGTTACGAATTTACGCAAATTTGAGAAGAGGAGTATTGAGATAAGGACAATAATAAGACTACGTACAGCACTGACGCTCGAAAATTGGCATCTCTCTTGATGAATCCTACGAGCGTTAGGGCTTTCGAGGATCACCATGCAGAATCTGCATCCGCGAAGGCTAAAAATATTCTTGCATTCTTGTTTTGGCAATGGTCCTATTGACAGTAAACAATTAAAAATTAACATACAAATGCAAGTGTATGTAAAAAACTATATAAAAAACTATATGTTTACCTATGAGATGTTCCCGGAGGGACTCAAAAGATCGGCAATGCTTCTTGCAAACGCCACAAGTAGGCTCATGGCCGGAGTGATAAGAGATCTTCATGTGTTCCACTAAATGTTCCATTTTGTTGAATTGCCTATAACAAGCTGCGCACTTGTTCCTGCACGTGTACATATATATAAATATGTGTTTAGCAAAATTATAGTTTTTAGTTTCTCATCAATTGATCATATAATTCGAGTATGATATTGCACAAAACGCTTGATATAACACGCGTATGATGAAAAATGGTTACCTTAGGGTTTCCGAGGACTCCATAGATGATCTGTAATCCATGGTACGTATCAAATATGCAAACAAAAAAACTTAACAACTTAAGAGTTGGGAGAAGTTAATTAAACAACTCTTTTGATGAGTTTTTTTTTTTTTTTGGTATTATGCTAAGTGTGTGAAGAATGGAGAAAGTGTGAGAAGGTATTTATAGATGAATACATAGAAAGAAAAGAAAACAAAGCTGACCATTCTCATATATGACCTTTTAGAGTTTGATAAGATTATTACAAAAACAGACGAACACAAATTGAAGTAGATGCCTCAATGCGGTGGGGTCGCTTCGCATGGTAAAAAGTATCACAATTTAAGTTTTCCTGTGTTTAACTTGGCCGATAACGAAGATGCTACTAGCAATATATCATACTATTGAGAAGACACTAAACTGTACTACTCTCTTTCTTGTTTGTTCAAAATATTAACGATACAAAAAACCTGCATAGAACGAAAATTCATAAAGAAGAAAGTTCCCGTAGTGTTGCCCAATTTTTATAATCTGTCTTTTTTCCTTTTTTCTTCACGAACTATTTAAAGCTCATCTGTATCTTATCTTACCAGGCTAAAGATAAAGTTACTTTCCCATAGAAGCATTATCTTTAACCTCTGCAATATCATGCTAATGCGTATGCATGTTGGCATGATGAATTTGTGCCCATAATTCGTAAGTTTGCGTTCCATAATTATTACTATTTATTGGTATATATTTATAATCATAAATACATAAATATATACAGAACAATATTAAATAATTAGATTCATATAATTTAAGCGTACGAAATTAGCCAAGACACAACTACTTATATAGTTTATATATTTCTTTTCGGGGGCTTTTTACAGTTCCACAGTGGATTCATATTCTTTATCATGTGCGTGTGCATAAGTGTACGTGTATGAATTTATTAGAAATTGCCATATTTTAAAATAAAAGAACAATAAGGTTCAATTGACAAAAAAAAACAATAAGGTTCTCTATACAATGTAAACGCCACTAAAATAATGTATCAAAGACTCGAACATTGAATGACATATTGTTATATTAGTTAAGCTAACACTAATTTATAGTATACATACTTAGAAGACCATCTTTTGACCGATCAATGGGCCAAAGTCTAAGATTCTATTATATAGTGTTTGATCCAAAAAGATTCCAAATTCTCATAAATAGTACTATTCATGAGCAAAATTGTGTTAAAGAACAAAAAAAAAAGATAATGGTCCTGTGGTATCAGACGTATATACACACCTATCTCTTTTCTTGCCTGAGAAATCAACGTAAAACTTTCAATATTTTTTAGGTTGAAAATATTCCCACAACACGCTTCTACCATAATAATCTCCCAGTACTACAATAGTTTACTTTAAACATCTAAGAGTTCAGTTATCTATTTATTGTTTTCTCGTTTAGCAAGAAAGTGCATTTTTATTTATTGAAACCATCCCTAATTATCAGATTCTAAAGGCATAGTAAAACAAATGAAACATGAAATTTCCGTTAACTTATGATGTTTGCTAGAATTATTTAATATTGTAAATATGAACATAATGTTCTAATATGTCGATACAAACATAAAGATCAATATAGTTTGATTTGGAATAATCCAGTCTATCAACTATTCTCTTGTTTATTTATTTCTTCAAACCCTATATCTTCCAAGTCCCAAAATGCAGAGAGCCTTTGACGTGAATATTTTATCATAGACTTGTTTTCATTTCTCTTGTATATTATCTTGTACTATGTTGGTCTTTGGGCCATATGAATAAACTGAGATGACAAAAAAAGTATAATCCACTTTTTTATGTTACTATTTTCCACATTCTTGTGTATATATATATATATATATATATATATATATATATAATTTGTATATAGAGGCGGCATGACACGGTTGGCTGTGCACATGCATTTAGGTAGAAAAAAGGTTAGTATATTCTCCGTATTTTGAATGCTCTTTTGTAATATTTCATGACTGCATCTATTCACATATATATACACACACACTATAACAAAGGTAAATAAATGGGCTTATTTGCTTAATAATCAAAATCATAATGGAAATTAAGTGCATGACATTGATGTTGACATAATTAAGAAACTATCATTTGTGTCTCATATTATCCGGTTATACCCTCTATATTTACAAGTTGCAAGTACCAAAAAAAAAAAAAGGTGACACGATGGTTTATGAAGTCAACCCATTTTTTTCTTTTTTTTTTGTTTAAACCCCTTTGTGTTATTGGAGATGATGTAGCAAAATAATATATGGTAAATTAAGCACATACGTATGATGTCAACAAAATGAAATGTGACCAATATTTATCGTACACTATTCATACTTCACACAGTCAACCGGAGTGTTCTATTCCATATAAACAAAATAGTATACAAGAGTGAGTTAGTGAAACCTCCACCCAGATGATAACACTAAACCCTAACCTGAAAATGTTAACCCACATCCGAGATATAAATAGTTTTCTCCGTTTTCAAATAATGACATTCACCAGGTTTATAGTACTATACTACATAGTAGATATAGTATAGTACTTTTAGAGGCACAGAGAACTAAACTTTAGTTCTCGTTCAACAATTCAGAAGACTTTAGTAGCAAGGTTATATCGATGTTGTACTACTATATTATTGAATAGAATAGACTGACATTACGACATAAATGAGTTCATATCACTAATACAAGTAATAGAGTAATGAGGGTGAGTTAGTAAAACCCCCACCCAGATAATAACACTAAACCCTAACTTGGAAATGTCAACCCAAATCCGAGATATAAACAGTTTTCCCCGTTTTCAAATAATGACATGCACCAGGTTCATAATACTATATTACATGGTGCATATAGTATAGTACTTTTAAAGTGTACAGACTCGTTTAGTAATTCAGGATGAGTTAGTGAAACTCAACTTAGATGATAAAACTATACCCTAACCCGAAAATGTCAACCCACATCCAAAATATAAACAATTTTCCTCTGCTGAGAAATATTGATAATAACCAGATTATTACATGTTTATGAAATAGTATAGAAATATGTCACGAATAGTATGGTACCTTTGCATAAATAACTTCACTAAAGAATATATAATATACTATTTCGTTGACTGAATATAGTATAGACGACGAGTTCATCTTCTTCAATTCTTCTTTTTTCAAACGTGCTGATACACCTCCACTTTGTTCACCGTCGTTATTCTTCACTACCATGTAAAGATCATCTTTGTCTCCTTTCTTTTTTTCCGACACAACGATTCTTCTACCGGTCCATCGTCGTTATTTTTCACCATTGGAACACTAAAACAAAAACAAAAACAGAGTAAAAGACAGAAACAGTAACAATAACAGAGTATAAAACAGAAACATAAACACAATATAAAAATAAAAACAAAAACATAGTATAAGCAAAAACAAAAACAGAGTAAAAAGTATGATGTCACCTCATTCTCTATGGTGCCATCTTCTCCTCCAAATTCAATTTCGTAAGTCATGAATCTTTGTTTCTTCCTTGCTTTGAGATAAAATGGTGTGTGTTTGTACGTACCAAGAAGAAACAAAGATTTAGTGAAAAGAGGAAGAAGAAGAAAAGAGATGTGTATCAATAATAGCCACAATTTATCATATTGTTTATTTAATGTTTATTTTAATATATATTTCTCAGCAGGTTACACAGGTCACAACTAAGGGGTAATATGGCTATTTTTTATATTGTGGAGCTGATATATAGATGATCTAGGGGTTTTAGCTATGAGGTGAATTAACATTTGTTTGATGGTTGTACAATCCAATTCCCCTAAATAAATTGCTTAAAAAAGAAAATTGATCCAAAAGAACAAAAAGTAAATCAAATTACGAAACGAAAAGAGATGGGTCCCATTGGGGATTAGCTGTTGAAACTTTAAATTAAATCCAATCTTTAAAGTCAAAATATTACCAATCAAAACTTAGAAGTTAGAATGATTTGATTTTGAGTGAATTTCTAAATGATTTACAAGAGAATCTGAGAATTTAGTGTGATTTTTGTTAAATAACTTTAGAATTTCATCTAAAACTATAAGATTTGAATTTTAATTTTAATAATTAAGAAATCTCCCTCAAACACTGTAAAAACAATTAAAACACTTTAAAATTTTCAACTTAAATATTGTTCAATAACAGTAGATATCAAAATGTTTTATGAAATAATAAGTTTAATAATATTAAATTTTAAATTTTTGTTTGAAATTCATATTTAAATAATAGTGAATTTGTCATATTAATACAAATTACTTTAAATTTATAGTTGAATACAACCGTCTTAGAGATTGTAAAGTGTTTAAAGCTTTTCTTAAAATTCTCAAAACTACAATAATTGAATTTAATTTTTCCACAATTACGTGTATGATCTTCAAAACAATAATTTATGATTTTATTTTGTCTCTACTCAGAAATAGAGTGGAAATTGAGTAAATTACTCAATTAATAAAATAATTTTTTATCTTCTGTTTTTCTTTTTTTTCTATTTTGAAGTAAATTAATGGAGTGACAATGAAAATATCCTAAAACTGTTCAATTTTTAATAGCCTAAAGTTTTTTTTTTTTTTTTTTGAACACTAATAGCCTAAAGTTTCTAAAGCAAATTTATTTGTAAATCACGATTGCAAACAATCGGAGCCTGCACACAAAGAGATGCTTGGAAATACATGAAAGCCATACGGGACAGTCAAACTTTCTCCACAGCCATTCGTACACCTAAAGCAAATATAATGTTCTTCTCGCTGTTTTTCTTTTCTTTTTCTTTTTGGCTTGTAAAGGCGGAAAAGAAAATTTAATTTTGTAAAAAAGGTAAAATTCCACAGAACCTTTAAAAAGCTTGGAATATGCTTATTTGACCGGGAAAATAAGTAAGCATTTTGTTTTTTTTCGACCATGCATGGACTTTATTTTTACCTTACATGTGTGGTTCAGTTTTGTGGTTTTAATATATATACACATAACTTCTTTTATTAATTTTTTGGAACATCTGCTCTTCGTTTGCAATTCATTTTACGCTGACGGTCCGCCACCATCTTTACATTAATATATGGGGAAATTTGGAAAAATACCTTCATATGAGTTTATATTTTGAAAATTACACTACTTTTTATTATTTTTTGATAACTACACTTATTTACAGATAAAATGACTAATATACCTAATTTAAATGTTTATATGTATTTTAATATTTATTTTTAAAATGTTTAAAAAATTAATCCAACAACAACCAGGTTTTATATTTTTCTTGTCTAAATAATAATCTTGATATCTATATAACCAAATTTTGAACTTAAAGAAAAGAAATCAATTTCCAAAAATTGAAAAGCATCAAAAACTCGACTAGCTTCATTGTTGCTTCCCCAGAAAAATGCTTTTAACTCATCACTATTATTCAATATATTGTTGTTCTTATGATCTTTTCAGAAACAAAAACCAATCAATCAACAATACAAACTTCTTTAGAAAATACCAATGATCCCTTGAAGATTTTTTTTGTCTTGATATAAGATCAGACACTCATGAACACAATCTAGGATATATAAAAAACAAACGGTGCATTGATGTATCTCTTTTCTTTTTGTTTCAGTTTATTAATTACTGTAACTTTGTATTTTGATTAGCATGATTACAGGGAAAATAGTATGTTTATGAACTCTGCGCATCTGGGCACATAAAAACAATTCAATCTATTTCGTGAAAAACTGAACCCCAACAACATTATGTATTTATCTTAAACATAATTTTTCACACACATAAATAATAATAATATTTTTATATTTACATTTTAGTTATTTAATGTATAAGAAATATAAGAATCAGGATAAATATGTCTTATC
Source organism: Raphanus raphanistrum x Raphanus sativus (assembly GCA_019705995.1). Lineage (NCBI taxonomy): Eukaryota > Viridiplantae > Streptophyta > Magnoliopsida > Brassicales > Brassicaceae > Raphanus > Raphanus raphanistrum x Raphanus sativus. Next base: position 19,254,524 of record CM034038.1, read on the forward strand.
ATATATGAGAAAGTGTAGTTTTCAAAAAACAAAAAGATAAATGTATTTTTCAAATTTTAAATGATAAACAATGTATATTTCAAATTATCCCTTAATATATTGGGGATATTGTTTCAGATATTTTTCAGCAAATACATGTATGAAAGACTAAGAAAATACCAAATTTTAGCAAAAAAAAAAAGACTAAAAAAATACAGAACTTATATTTTTTTACTTCAAAAAAAAAAGAGAAAATACAGAGAGTTTCTCGAGCCTTTTGTTTAAAGTAAATTTATCATTTATAAATGTAAATGAGCTAGGTTTTTTTATTTGTTGTCAGGTTATACCAGTCCTGGGTTATACTGTATATGGTATTGGTAGGTGTTTCATCATTATGAGTTCATGTTTCAGAAGTGTGAAAAGTAGTTTGGTTTGCAACAAGCAAAATGAATTTTGCGAATTCCACAAACTCCACCATGAATTTGTAACACAACATAACACAATTTATTTTTCCGTAACATTTAAATCGGCAGACGGTTTTACATTTATGACATCCTGGATTGACCTACTCTCTCTAGGACACACCACCACACTGAATATATCATAAGAACTATGGTTTCCCCAGCATATAAAGTAAAAACTCTATATATTAGTAATATTTTATATAGTTATTAATTTGGTTTCAAAAAAATTTGTAACACAACAGGTGTTTATCAAGATTTACTCCAGAAATTTGGCCACTATTTCACCAGTCACCTGAAACAATTGATCATCTAGAGAGTCCGACCCGAAACTTTAAATTACTACTATCTGAAAGGTTGGAAAATGTTGACAAAAAGACTTATCTAAAAGAAATGGCGGTCGAAGAAAATAAAAGTGTCGGTGTCAAAACGCGTAGGATTGATTGATTAAACCAAATAATTTAGTGAATATAATGATAAGATCTGGTAGGGATTCGAGCGGCGAAAGAGTTCAAGTAAAGAGCACCGGCCAACAGTCCACAATGATTAGAATTTGTTATACATTAATCCTTTAATATGCTAATGAATCGAGCCAATAAAGTATATGTGGTTATAATGTGTCTTTATACAATACAAAAATACAAATCAGAATGAAATAAAGTGTTGAGGTCTTAAAATCAGGAACAAACGTGTGGGTTGTCTCTGTCTCTTGTAAAAATCCATGTCATGCAAATACATGACCGACCAACCAAACAACCTAATGTGATTGCAAAGTCATTTAGCCATTATGTTTGTTAGTGGTGATAGATCAATCATTTTAGCTATCAATATGTTGGTTAGCTAGTCGTTCCAAGAAGAATTTCAATTTATCGCCTTTTTAAACGATTACAAAAGTAACCTAATGTTATTGGCCATGGCGTCTTAAACTTTATAGAGACCCTATTCAGATTTTTTTTTAAACTTTCTTTTAGTAATCAAAAATAATTTATATGTCTTTAACAAATTATCAATATAGTATAAAATAAATACAAAAATTAAATTTTATCTAAATAACAATATTCTTCTAACTTTTGATGTAAAATTATTGATCATTTGACATTTTTAATACAATTTTTTAGCTAAATCATCAAATTAGTATTCTTTTAGCCACTCTTCTAGCTTCTTCACTTTTCCCCACGTTTATAATAATCTATAAATATAACATAGTAGTATAAAACATGGATAGTAATTAGATAAAAAAGTTGTAGAGAGTAACGATAATTAAACCCAAAAACTCAGTGCTGGGAATGGGAAGTAACCCTCCTGTCTTGTGAAACTTGAGACATAGAACTCCACCGCTGCTCAAAGTTTAATTTCTTCACTGTGTCTCCGGTCGATGGGGTGGGCTTTCATAGCCACTGTCGATCCGATTTTTAAATTTTCCGGCTCTATGTTTTATGGTAAAAAAAAAAAAAAAAAATCTTTCCTCTCCAGCATCGGTGACATCATTTGTCTTTGATGGTTGGTCTCAGATTTTGGCGTCGGCATTTTGCTGCTCCGGTGTAGGTGGGCGGCTTTTATTCGACTTCGACTTTTTTCTTTAGGGTGTAGCTGGCTTTTATGTTTTTGGTTCCGCTCTATGCAATTCATGTTTGTCTTCGTGTGTGATGGAGTGGTGGTCTGGATGAGATCTCGACGGTGGTCGATTGACGCTCTCCAAACGATGGTGGTTCCGATCTTTGTGAATTCTCTTTTCTTTTCTGTGGGTGTGAAACTTATTGGATGAGATCTCGATTGGCGATGATGCTCTCCGGTATGAAACCATAGTTATGAAGATGGATACATTGAAAGGGGTAGTTTAATTGATAGTGGTCATGGATCCGATAAGTTGTGGTGGTCGCTGTTTAGTTTCGCGAAGTCTACCTTCGGTGATGTCGGTGGTGACGTGGCGTTTCGTTCCAGCATGTGTCTTCCGTCTTCTGCGCTTATAACAAGTGTGGTCGCGCCTCTGTCGGTGTGTATGATTTTTTGGGCCAATGTTTTGGGCTCTGATATCTCGGGTTTGTTTTTGGGTTTGTGTTACGGCTGGAAAACCTTTGTTTATTGGTTTTTTTTGTATTAATTATTTTTGTATAATAAAATACCAGTTGACAAAAAAAAAAGATAAAAAGTTGTAAACTGTTGATTAGACAAAGTTGTAGACTCTTTTTTTTCTCGTGTAGCGAAAAATGCAAAGTAGTTTTCTTTTCTTAGTATTTGCTATTTCTTCTGTAAAAATTTGTGAAAATACATCTTACTTTACCTATTTATAATCACTACTTAATAATAGTTTCATAAACACATCAAATTATAATATTAACTTTCAATACAACCATTGAATATTGAAACACACATCAGAAATTAGTTTTTATTTCCATAATATATATAATTGATATAGATGCTAATTACTACCTTATTTATTGCATTTTTACTTGGTTATGTAAAAAGTAAAAAAAAAGCAATCTATATTTATATTTATTGGTTAATAAAAGCGAGAATTAAATTTATATATAGTTACCCTATTTTTATAAATATATAATTTTTAATTTATAATTATTACTAAAACAAAATTCAAAAAATTATAGATCTGTTAAAATTGGACTGTATTCTACCGCTCCACTTTCACGTATTAAAAGACGAATATGTTATTGAGAAACATAATAAAAGACAACTCTTTATCTCTCTTTGTCATAAAGAAAATTTGAGAATAAAAATAAAAGAACTTTTTAAAAAAAAATTGAAAGAGATTTATAAAAAAGTTTGATTTTGAAAAAGTATAATTCAAAATTATAAAACTAGTTAGCAAAAAAAGAAACCTAATGTTATTGGTTGGACTATGCGACTCCATGATATAGTCAAAGGCAAATATATAACATATTATGTGAATATATAAAAAAAATTGATGCTGACAGAAGAATCAAATACAAATCGAATGGATTGACGTATTTGACTAAAATTGTAGAGATTTTAATCTTAATGACTTATAAATTTATAATTAATCTCATCTCAGTATCAATTGAATGATAGTATATCAACCATAATTTTTTTTTGAAGAATATCGACCCTAATTTTTATTGATAGAAATTTAGTTGTCATAATTAACTATCTATATATATTAAGATTTTTTATTGAAATATTATCACCTATTAAAAACCTTCAAACTGGAACGTACATTTCTAGTGGCATGTTTTTGTATCGAAGCATTTTAATGTTATAAATCCATTGTATGGATATGTGATTGTCATTAACCAAGTAAGGAGGTTTACATCCAACCCATCTACAAAGCCCTTCACATCAGTTTCCGGCCCATCTACATTGTCCAGATTCATCCAAGACTTAGTCAACATTCAACCGGAGCATTTATGAGCTTTGACCAAGGTTGTATCTTTGTAATGAATGTAGTCAAATGTGTAATCAATGTGTAGATCTTCTCCTTACTGTAAACCCTTGATGAACCTCCACTATATATTCATAGTGAGAGCTAATGAGAAAGACACAACTTTCACAGCAACACTTCTCTCTATTTCTAACACGTTACATCACGATTGTGCTCTCCACCGGAAACGTTCTCTCCACCGGCGCTCCTCTCTTCCGGCCAGCTCCACCAGGCGCTCCGCCTTTGCTCCACCGGTGCTCCGCCTTTGCTCCACCGGTGCTCAGTCTCTCTCTCTTGGTGGTCCTTTCAGATCCATTTGGTGAAAAGGTAAACAAAACAAAATCTTGAAATCTTATGAACACCAATATATCTGAAATAAATCTAGAATCTATATGAATCCATAATATACAAAACAATCTATGGATTTAAAATATTGATCTTGTTTCTATGATCCATATGAAACTTGATTCTAAAATTATTTTGAATCCATAAAATCTTAAAATTGTTTAAAGGTTATTTGTTTCTCTAAATCTTATAACCTTTTAAAATACCTAAAGATCTATATGAATCTTATTTATAAGAACTTATGAAACATAAAAATATTTTGAAAAATCTTAAACCTTTGATCCAAATCCCTTTGTTTGGCAATTTCACCAGATGTGATAAACATAAGTGTATAATTTGGCCAAACAAAATTCCATGATCCCTTGCTTTGCCATTTTTGGCCAGCAACCCCTAAAATCAGTCAACCCCTAAACAAAATCGAAATTAATATCATTCATTGCATATCCTTGACTGATTAATGCTTGTTTTGTAACTGTCAAAGTTTTAAAATTTGTAATTGTCAAAGTTTTGAAATTTGTAACTGTCAAAGGTTTTAAAACTTTTCAAAGATCTTTATAAATGCAAAATCGGTTTTTCTAAATTCAAATCGATTTTATAAATGCTTATTTGAAATTATTAAATATTTCAAAAGTTTTATAACATATAGTCTTGATTTTAAATGATATGTCATATAGGATAAAATCTGCTTGAAATAAATTGATCATATTGTAGATAATTAAACCCATGAACCAATTTTTATCTCACCTTGAATATTGATCATATAAGTTGCTAGTTAAATTATTCTTGATCTAGCTTCATACTTGAACCTGATTATTGTTCTGATCATTTGCATACCTGATAGCATCATTTAGTAAATCATTAGATCAAACTTAGAATTGTCCATGAACTGACCTTTGCATGCATCCAACTATCATATTGTTAAAACTGGACATAGGAATCACATAGTTGAAACCAACATACATGTTCGCATAGTTTTATCAATGATGATACTAGTGTGTCTGAAGTGGTTCATGTTGTTTGTATCCAAATAATTTTATTGATTAGTCCAAATCGGTTTTTATTCAAACTTGGTTTACAAAATGTCTTGAACATTATAAAATTTATTTGTCTTATCTATGATGCATTTTTAATCCATCCATATTGATTGATAAAAAATTTCACTGAAAGCATATAAAATATTTCTTGAAAATAAAACATCATTAAAATAATAAACTGTCATTAAATAAACATTCAATCCCCTTGGCACTAAATCTTGAATTATATTATGAATCCTCATTCCTTATGGATTATTTGATTCAGATGTCGAAAATCAACAATCTTGAGTTTACTGCCCTCAATCTCTCTGGAGATAATTATCTCCAATGGGCATTTGATGCCAAGATCCTCTTGAGGTCCAAAAACCTTGGTGATACTATCACTGAAGGCACTGAGCCATCGGTCAAGAATAAATATATGGTAATTGTTATCATTCGCCATCATCTGGCTGAAAGTCTTAAAGATCAGTATCTCACTATTGAGGATCCTCTGGAACTTTGGACAGAGTTGAAAACCAGATATCATCAGAAAACTGTGATCTTGCCAAAGGCCCTTTATGATTGAAGGAACTTAAGGATCCAAGACTATAAGTCTGTGGAACTCGGTTTTATTCAAGATAGTCTCAAAGTTGAAATAAAATTATGAGACTATCTTGAATAAAACCGAGTTATACTCTTCCACAGACTTATAGTCTTGGATCCTTAGGTTCCTCCAATCATAAAGGGCCTTTGGCAAGATCACAATTTTCTTATGATCATATCTGGTTTTCAACTATGTCCAAAGTTCCAGAGGATCCTCAATAGTGAGATACTGATCTTTAAGACCTTCATCCAGATGATGGCGAATGATAACAATTGTCATATATTTATTCTTGACTGATGGTTCAGTGCCTTCAGTGATAGTATCACCAAGGTTTTTGGACCTCAAGAGGATCTTGGCATCAAGTGCCCATTGGAGGTAATTATCTCCGGAGAAATTGACGGCAGCAAACTCAAGATTGTTGATTTTCGACATCTGAATCAAATAATCCATAAGGAATGAGGATTCATAATATAATTCAAGATTTATATGCCAAGGGGATTGAATGTTTATTTAATGACGGTTTATTATTTTAATGATGTTTTATTTTCAAGAAATATTTTATATGCTTTCAATGAAAAACTTTATCAATCAATATGGATGGATTAAAAATGCATCATAGATAAAACAAATAAAATTTATAATGTTCAAGACATTTTGTAAACCAAGTTTGAATAAAAACCGATTTGGACTAATCAATAAAATCATTTGGATGCAAACAACATGAACCACTTCAGACACACTAGTATCATCATTGATAAAACTATGCGAACATGTATGTTGGTTTCAACTATGTGATTCCTATGTCCAGTTTTAACAATATGATAGTTGGATGCATGCAAAGGTCAGTTCATGGACAATTCTAAGTTTGATCTAATGATTTACTAAATGATGCTATCAGGTATGCAAATGATCAGAGCAATTAAAATCAGGTTCAAGGATGAAGCTAGATCAAGAATAATTTAACTAGCAACTTATATGATCAATATTCAAGGTGGGATAAAAATCGGTTCATGGGTTTAATTATCTACAATATGATCAATTTATTTCAAGCAGATTTTATCATATATGATATATCATTTAAAATCAAGACTATATGTTATAAAACTTTTGAAATAATTTCCAGTCAAAGATATGCATTTAATAATTTCAAACAAACATTTATAAAACGATTTGAATTTAGAAAAACCGATTTTGCATTTATAAAGATTTTTGAAAAGTTTTAAAACCTTTGGCAGTTACAAATTTCAAAATTTTGACAGTTACAAATTTTAAAACTTTGACAGTTACAAAACAAACATTAATCAGTCAAATGCAATGAATGATATTAATTTTGATTTTGTTTAGGGGTTGACTGATTTTAGGGGTTGCTGGCCGAAAATGGCAAAGCAAGGGATCATGGAATTTTGTTTGGCCAGATTATACACTTATGTTTATCACATCTGGTAAAATGGCCAAACAAAAGGATTTGGCTCAATGATTTGGCTCAAAGATTTAAGATTTCTCAAAATATTTTTATGTTCTTATAAACAAGATTCATATATAGATCTTTAGGTATTTTAAAAGTTTATAAGATTTAGAGAAACAAATAACCTTTAAACAATTTTAAGATTTTATGGATTCAAAATAGTTTTAGAATCAAGTCTCATATGGATCATATGGATCATAGAAACAAGATCAATATTTTAAATCCATAGATTGTTTTGTATATTATGGATTCATATATATCCTAGATTTATTTCAGATATATTGGTGTTCATAAGATTTCAAGATTTTGTTTTGTTTACCTTTTCACCAAATGGATCTGAAAGGACCACCAAGAGAGAGAGGCTGAGATCTGGCCGGAATTTGAGAGAGAAATGGGTTTTCCGGCGGAGAGAGAGAGGTGGCCGGTGGAGAGAGAGGCTGAGCACCGGTGGAGCAAAGGCGGAGCACCGGAGGAGCAAAGGCTGAGCGCCTGGTGGGGCTGGCCGGAAGAGAGGAGCGCCGGTGGAGAGAACTTTTCCGGTGGAGAGTACAATCGTGCTGATAACGTGTTAGAAATAGAGAGAAGTGTTACTGTGAAAGTTGTGTCTTTCTCATTAGCTCTCACTATGAATATATAGTGGAGGTTTATCAAGGGTTTACAGCAAGTATAAGATCTACACATTGATTACACATTTGACTACATTCATTACAAAGATACAACCTTGGTCAAAGCTCATAAATGCTCCGGTTAAATGTTGACTAAGTCTTGGATGAATCTGGACAATGTAGATGGGCCGGAAACTGATGTGAAGGGTTTTGTGTAGATAGGATGGATGTAAACCTCCTTGCTTGGTTAATGACAATCCACATATCCATACAATGGATTTATAACATGGCGATACCCGTAATGTTTATGTGTTATAACGCCATGAAACAAACTATATCGGCAATCCACATATCCAAATATTTTTGTGGCATTTTTTGTATGATGATTACACATAAACATTACGGGTATCCCCTTCATTGATGACTAGGGGCCCATGGAGCCGTAATGGGCTTAAAGGTGGACCACTTCCGATTCATAAAAACCAGGCTGTCTAACGTGCAGCTGTAATCTACGTGTCATGCCGTCATTAAGATAAATTCTTGCTAATATACAAGCGAATGAATCTAGTGGTGGTCCAGTATTCGTTTCCTAAAGCCTATTTAGTAACAGTGCATCCATGATATCAAAAGGCTCATTTTTAACTGAACTACATAAATGAAAAGATAATGCGATGATTAAGGAGGTAAATGAATGATTAAGTATGACACGTGGTGAAATATCAACGGAGCGATTATACAGCTGGGAATATGAAGGGTGTTTGACGTAGACTTGTGATCTTTCCCCAGCTTTTAATTAGCTGGCTGTTAACAGGCAACTCTCAAACCCCTCCCAAAAAAGAGTTATTCTTGGGTTCACCCCTAAAGTGAACCTAGAGGTTCACCCAACCAATAGGAATCACTCATTTCACAAGTGATATCTTTTTAAAATAGAAACAAAATATTGTCAAGTTATATTATGTTTTTAAAATAAATAAAATGAAAACAAATAAAAATAATAGTAGTTAAAAAAATGATTTAAAAATATATTTTTAACATCATCGAAAAAAATAAACTCTTAACCCTAAATCATAAACCCTAAACCCTAAATCATAAACCCTAAACCGTTAAGTATACGCTAAACCCTTGGGTATACGCTAAACTCTTGTATAATCTTAAACTCTAAACCCTAAACTCTAATATATGCAAAAAAATTAGATATTTTAATGCCATCATCGAAATACTAAACCCTAAACTCTAAACCCTAAACCCTTAGGTAAATCATAAATACTTGGATAATCCTAAATTTTAACTAAAAAAACAAAACACTAAAACAATAAATCTTAAAAATACTAAAACCTTAATCTTAATCCCTAAACTCTTTTTAAGATTAAGGATTTGGTATTTTTAAGATTTAGTGTTTAATGTTTTTAGTTTAGAGTTTAGAGTTTAGAGTTTAATGTTTAGTGTTTTGACGACGGAATTAAAATATTTAAAAAAAATTTTTGTTGCATATATTACTATTTTTGTTTATTTTTAACATTTTTTATTTTAAAAATATAATATAACTTGATAATATTTTATTTCTTTTTTTAAAAGATATCAATTGTGAAATAGGTGATTCCTATTGGTTGGGTGAACCTTTAGGTTCACTCTAGGGGTGAACCTAAGAATAAGTCCCCAAAAAATTGCATTTCAAGGAAACTATATATATATATTATTTTTTTGTAAAAGGCCTTCAAAGGGGAAACTATATTTCTTTCAAGATTTTAAGAAATAGTAGTAAGTTATGGACAAGGATACATTATAGCATTGAATTTAACTATAAAAAAAATCCAGAAAAATTTAGAGAGAGAGAGAGGTGCGAGTAAGGGAGAAGTCATCTTCTTTATTGCTTCAAGAGTCAATCTTCTTCAACTTAATGATCACTCTATTCTTTTAGGGTTCTTTAATTTTTTTTGTAACTCTTTTTTGTTTGTTTGTAATGATATCATTTAATAACATGAAAAAGAGTCAATAATCATCTTCCCTATCTTTAATCTATACAATAATTGAATTAAAAGGTGGACTGAGAATTAATTAACTACACCTTGTAGACCCTAAATAAAAGAAAAACATGCTCTTTCCTTTACATATTGGCTATACATAGGACAATGAAAGAGTTTGGCATAAATGTTGTTGCTTCATCTCTCTCTATCTCATTTATCTTACCTTGTAGAGTGTGAATGTATATTTTGTATACATTAGCTACGAGACAATGAAAGGGATGATATAAAAAAATAACACCTAGAACTGAAAAGTACAAGACACCATAATCCTCCATCTTTGATTTTATCTCTACACCCAACTAAGCCAACGAAGCAACACAACTCGACTTCTTCTTTGTTTCTTCAAGAGTCACAGAGAGACACGTAAAAGGTACCGATCTTTTTATATTTAATCTCTTCAAATTTCCTTTTTTTCCTTCTGATCTGGGTTTATGCTCTGTTTTTCTTTCATCAGATTATGTTATGTTCTCTGTTAATAACTGAATCTAGATGAGTTCGTTATGGTTCTTGTCCAATTACGGACCCTCCGTTTTGTCTTCTTGTCGTAACAGAAAGTCAAACTATCATCTTTGTTTCAACTGATTTTAGTTCTTTCTGAATTTTCATTTGTTTTTGATTCAGATTTAATAGATTGATTTAGGCATGGAGATAGGGGAGAGCCATGACAGGGGTAAAGACGAGTCCGCTGCGATTCAAACGTCGCCGAGGAGTCCCTTAAGCTCCATAGATCTCGCCATGGACGGTGCCGTGAACGCTTCCATCGAGCAGCTTTACCACAACGTCTGCGAAATGGAGAGCTCCGATGATCAATCCCCCTCGAGGGCGAGTTTCATCTCCTACGGAGCTGAGTCAAGAATCGATCTGGAGCTGAGGCATCTCGTGGGAGGAGATGTTGGAGAGAGAAAGAAAGATTTTATCTCGGAGAAGAAGGAAGAAATTAACAACGACGGGAGTCAAAACAGAGGAGGTGACTTGATTCACAAGAAACCAGGTGAATCCAAGAAAACAAGCCCTAATGCGAGGAGGATCTCTTCGAGAAGATCTCCGGATAAGGCTTCTGTGGATCAGGAGAGTCCTGAGCTCGGGCCATCGCTGTTGAAGCAAGCAAGAGAGATGGTTTCATCTGGCGAGAATCTGAACAGAGCTCTTGATTTAGCGTTACGTGCGGTGAAAGCTTTCGAGAAACGTGTTGAAGGAGATAAACAACAAGGGTTGAACCTGGTCATGTCTCTCCATATCTTGGCAGCGATCTACGCCGGTTTAGGCAAATACAACGAAGCGGTTCCTGTTCTCGAACGTTCCATCGAGATACCGATGATCGAAGACGGCGAGGATCACTCGTTAGCCAAGTTCGCAGGGTGCATGCAGCTCGGCGACATGTACGGCCTAATGGGCCAAGTCGAAAACTCGCTTCTCCTCTACACGGCGGGTCTGGAGATACAAAGACAAGTTCTCGGAGAGACAGATCCGCGAGTAGGCGAAACCTGTCGGTACCTAGCGGAAGCACACGTCCAAGCGATGCAGTTCGAAGAAGCCTCGAGGCTTTGTCAGATGGCGTTAGACATACACAAAGAGAACGGCTCCACCGCTACGGCTTCCATCGAAGAAGCTGCGGATAGAAAACTCATGGGGCTCATCTGCGACGCCAGAGGCGACTACGAGGTCGCGCTCGAGCATTACGTTCTAGCGAGCATGGCGATGTCGTCGCAGAACCACAGAGAAGACGTCGCGTCGATAGATTGTAGCATCGGTGATGCCTACATGTCTCTAGCGAGGTTCGACGAGTCGATATTCGCGTACCAGAAGGCTTTGGCTGTGTTTAAACAGTCCAAAGGAGAGAGTCATTCCTCTGTGGCTTCCGTTTACGTCAGGCTTGCTGATCTCTACAACAAGATTGGGAAGCTGCGAGATTCCAAGTCATACTGCGAAAACGCGCTTAGGATATACCTAAAGCCGTCTCCGGGGACACCGATGGAAGAGGTCGCGACTGGTTTTATAGAGATCTCTGCGATATATCAGTCGATGAACGAGCTTGAACAAGCGCTTAAGCTGCTGAGACGCGCGTTGAAGATATATGCGAACGCTCCGGGGCAACAGAACACGGTTGCTGGTATCGAAGCTCAGATGGGTGTGATCTCTTACATGATGGGGAGCTATCCTGAGTCGTACAGCATTTTCAAGAGCGCGGTTTCGAAGTTTCGAAACAGCGGAGAGAAGAAGACGGCTCTCTTTGGGATTGCTTTGAACCAGATGGGACTTGCGTGCGTCCAACGTTACGCGATCAACGAGGCTGCGGATTTGTTTGAAGAAGCGAAAGGGATTTTGGAGAACGAGTGTGGACCGTACCATCCAGACACGTTGGCGGTTTACAGTAACCTTGCCGGAACATACGACGCAATGGGAAGGTATATATATATCTAAACAAATCTTCTCAGTTTTTACGTTTTTGGGGTTTCTTGCGGTGGAAGTAATATGTTTCTTGGTTTTATAGGTTAGAGGATGCTATAGAGATACTAGAGTATGTTGTTGGGACAAGAGAGGAGAAGCTTGGGACGGCGAATCCGGAGGTTGAGGACGAGAAGCAGAGGCTAGCTGCGTTGTTGAAAGAAGCTGGAAGAGGAAGGAGCAAAAGAAACAGAGCACTTCTTACTCTTTTGGACAAAAACCCTGAGATTGAACCGAACTGTGGGCAGAGACCGGTTTATTGATGAACCGGGTTATGGTCCGGTCGAAAATGTATATATATACAAACTACGAGTTCATTATACAGTAATCACACGGCCGAGAGAAAAAGAAAGAAGAGGTTTTATGTTTTCTGATTTTATCAGAATTTCTGATTCAGAATACTACAAGTCTACAAACACTCATGTTGCATTTGTATTTGTATCTACTGGCTTTTGTTTTTTTTTGTTTTTTGTTATTAATAAGCAAGAGCAATTCTCGTTATGATTCCTGACTAGATAGTACGTGGAAAGTTGATACGATCACCTTTGAATTTCGGTTTATTCTTCAAAAGCACCAAAAAGTATAAGTATGTAATCTTCTACATAGGAGTAACCATTTTATAAAAGTATGTAATCTTCTACCAGGTGACTTCTACATAGGATTCTCTTTTGATTTTGAGCACTAAGCCTACTAATCTTGTTTTCACAAGTATTTTGAAGTCTGACAAACTTTTTGAAAGGATCACTGATCTGTGTGAGTCAAGAAAGTCTGCAACTCAGTAGAAAGAAAGTAGAACATAAGAACAACGTAAGAACGTTCCACCGTCTCGAAAAGTTGCAATAAAAGGAAAAAAAATAACAAATTTGTTTCTAATCAACGCCTATATTCATTAATTTTCCTAACTAAGCTTGATATATGTTTTAGCCTTCCAGATATCATCATCTTTTTTCTTTAACTTTTTTTTCAGTTCATCATTTATTTTCTTAAACATCATTATTCTGTGTAATATTCTCTTCATTTCAAAAAAAAAATATGGTTTTATAAGAACTTTTTTTGTCACCAAATAAGTGTTTGAGAGGGAGTGTATATCTAGTATATACTCTAAACAAAAGTTGATTACAGAAGTTTGCGAGATCATATACAAATGTGAAATGTATATAATTTATCTTACTCATCTTAACTTTAATATTTAGCCATTCACTCACTAGTCTCTAGAGGGCACGATAACCAAATCTGAATCAAATATATAAAAATTTAGGCAATAAGACATGATGACTATAATTAAAATTAACTTTTGAGATGGAGAAACAAACGGATTAAAGTAAAGTGCGCGCATGATGACTATAGTTAAAATTAATAATTGATTAAAATACATAGGGCGGATCCCTTTAGACCGACGGAAGTGAATACTCAAATGAGACCTTAGAGGTGTTCACGAGACATTTGCGTTACAACCCACCAATCCACCATGGTCCGATTGGACAATCTCTCCGATGAAGATTTTGTAAACTTGGATCTGTCCGACGAAGATAGAGCAAGCTTACATCAGAGCGATGAAGATAGTAAATACTTCTTTCAGTTATGTGAAGACGAGGTGAAAGGAGTGAAGCTTCCTGGTCACGACCATCCTATGTCTTTTCTTGCTCGTGCGGTCTATTGCAGTGGCTGCACCGAGATAAACAATAGCGGAGGCTACCATTGCTCTGACTGTGACATGTACTTGCACAAAGAATGTGCTGAGTCCCCTACGGAGATTAACCATCCTTCCCACACGCGCCACCCACTCACACTTCTCACGCGTGGAGCACCAGATGACTCCCACATCAACTCATGTCGCTTGTGCGGAGGAAAGTTTAGGAGACTCATCTACCATTGCACCGAATGTGAATTCACCTTGGACCCAGCATGCGCCCGGAATCCACCACCGCTTATTGTTTACCACCCAAAGGGGCATGAGCATTTACTCACACTCATGCCTAGGCTTATTTTCTTTACTTGCAACGCTTGTGGGATGGTTGGTGATCGGTCTCCTTATGTATGCCCACAATGTGATTTCATGATCCATAAAGATTGTATCTACTTACCCCGCGTCATAAACATTAATCGTCACCATCATCGCGTTTCTCGTACTTATTTTCTTGGTCTTAGAAATTGGGTATGCGGAGTTTGTCGTTTGAAGATTGATGGAAAATACGGGGCTTATTCTTGCTTGAAATGTCCTCAGTACGCTGTTCATTCAAGATGTGCCACGAGAGAGGATGTATGGGATGGGGAAGAACTAGAATATGAACCCGAAGAAGAGATGGAAGATGTTGAACCCTTCAAGGTGGTAGGTGAGAATCTCATTAGCCATTTTACTCATGAAGAACACAATCTAAAATTCAAGGAAGGTGATGGTGGTGAGGAGAGCATGCGTTGTCGCGCATGCGTCCTTCCTATAGATCTCGATTCGTTTTACAGTTGTGTTGATTGTGATTTTATCCTCCATGAGGTATGTGCAAATCTTCCTAGAAAGAAACAACATGTACTACATAACACCCCACTTACACTCCAGAAAAATATTCCACATCACAAGCTATACAAGGGTGTTTTTCGATGCTCTGCCTGCAAAGAGTTCTCTAGCGGATTCAGCTACATAGGTTCTGGTATTCAGTTAGATGTGCGGTGCGGTTCCATCACTGAGCCCTTTGTTCACCAGGGTCATCCTCATCCCTTATTTTTCACTTTACCAGATCCAAAGACATGCCGGGCTTGTGGCATCTGGCAAAATAAGGTATTGAACTGTATTGAATGTGATTTTCCTTTGTGTTTTGGGTGTGCTACTTTGCCATATGAGGTTAGAAACCAAAAGCATGATAGACATCCTATAACGTTATGCTTTGTTGAAAAGGCGAGTACTGGTCAGCATTGGTGTGATATATGTGAAACACGATTGAATCCCAACAAATATTTTTACACCTGTGAAGATTGTGCCAGCACTCTTCACGTTCACTGTGTGCATTTAGAAGGCTTGTTACACGTCAAACCGGGGGACAAATTATCATACTTTGGCTACGGTTTTGAGATGGTTCTAGGAAATCGCATCAACAGGCCACGTTGCGAATCCTGCTACGAGCTATGCGTAGGTTCCTTTCTACAGAGCACTGACTACAAAGATATGTACGCATGTTCTAAAAGTTGTTTGTATGAATTTCCCCAGTGTTGAGTTTTCTAGGATATATAATGCAGTTCTTATGTGTCTTTTGATTAATCTTTTTTGTATAATATATAGCTTTCTTGTAATTTTCTTCTTTCTCTTCTCGTAAACTCTAGTGACCAAAATGAATTTTGACAAACGAATCCTCTGCAAGAAACATAAACTAGACAAAAACATAACTTAAATCTGTCCACAAGTCTCATTCGCATTCAGTCATGCAGATTTTCGTCTTGACCGAACCCGAACAAAAAAATCTAACTGGTACCCGGTCAGAAAATATAAAAATATTTGAAGAGGTCTTGTATGATACTACAAAATATATTCAAACCCGAAATTGCTATTAACCAATTCCGTACATGTAACTCAAAAAATCCAAAGCCTCCAAAAAAAATATCCAAAAACGATCTAAATATCCAAAGTGATATCTAAATATAAATATATAATTCAAATATTCAATTTCATATTTATTTTGATATGATATATAAAAATAAATATTTAAAATTTAGATAAATACTCAATTATATATAAATGAGTATTTATTTCTTATAATTTGTAAAATTTTAGAATTTATTTCAAATATATCCGAATTGAATCGATATAACTCGAATCTAAATGATATATGATTAGTTTATCAGTTTAAAATATGATACAAATTAAATATCCATAATTTTCTGTTATAAATTAAAATCGAATTTTCCATGGAAGTGAGGTAACTTAAGAAACTTTATGGTTTTAAGAAGTTTGAAAAAATATATAAATGATTAATCTAATAACTTTAAATTTGACATCATTCTATATATAATAAATAAAATAAAATGATTTGAGACAAAATGATTTTTTTATAACAAAAGTTACAAAACTGCTGATCCAATAAATCCGGCTCTATGTATTTCTGAACCAGAGTAGAAATCTAATTCCAGATTTCTTATATTTTCAAAAAAAAAAAAATTGGTTGGTCAGATTATCTTTTCATCATTTTCTAATCACGACTCCGGTTTAGTGTTTCAGTCGTTTAAAAGAAAATTGACAACATGTTTCAACCGATTTTCATAATTAAAAAGAATTTATTCATTATTGCAATATTTCTTCATCTCCCGACAAGATAGCTTATCTGGTTCATTGTTTTTTCTTTTTGTAAAAGTTATCTGGTCATTGTTTATTCCCCATTTCTTAGTCTACTACATAAATGTTGCTCAACAAAAAAAAAGTCCACTACATAAACAACTACACATTCGTCTTTTGATCTTTGTTTTCGCACCCCTGGAGATTTTCTTGATAATATATTCTTCCTCAGTGTTGTTAATTTCGATTCTTCGTCTTCGCGCCAGGTTCTTCGTCTTTCTCCAACTTTTATATAGTTCGATCTAGTACTTAAGTTTTTTTTTTTTTTTTTGAAAAAGATTTAGTACTTAGTTTAGTAGAAGAATCATTGACTTTTGATACGCTTTTAAATATCTCAAGTCAATAGATGAAACTTTTTGATCCTTGTCTTTCAAGAAGGATACTAAGAAAATTTCTGGTGAAATCTCGTTTCTTATTCATCGTAGATACTGTTTTCTGCATGAAGATGCTCAAGGACCCTGAACACCAAGTTGCTGGTCACATGGCTAAAGATGGGAGGCTTGGTCCGCTAGTAGACGGAGAAGGCCGATTCTTCAAGCCGTTTCAGAGTAATGGTCGCGGGGAAGACGAGGCTAAGTTCTACGAGTCCTTCTCGTCCAACAAGAATGTTCCGGATCATATCCGTGGATATTTCCCTGTCTATCACGGCACTCAAGTAGTCGAAACATCTAATGGATCTGGCAAGCTTCCACACATAATTCTTGATGATGTTGTTTTTGGTTACACAAATCCCTCCGGAATGGATGTTAAGATTGGATCTAGGACATGGTACCCCGGTGTATCCGAACAGTATTTCAACCAATGCCTAAAGAACGATAGAGAGACTACATCTGTTTCCTTGGGGTTTAGGCATGCTGGTTTTAAGATTTTTGACCACCAAGAATCGAGGTTTTGGATAGTCGAGTACAAGGTTGTTCATAGGTACAAAGTCGATGACGCTAGACTGGCTTTAAGGAAGTTTGTGTCGTCGAACTCGCTAGCTGACTCGATACCAGACTGTGCATTTGCGTCACAAGTTTATGGCGGTTCTAGTGGGATCTTAGCGCAGTTATTAGAGCTTAAAGCTTGGTTTGAAACTCAAACGCTATACCATTTCAGTTCTTGCTCGGTTTATATGTTTTATGAGAATGAATCGCTTCTGATGAAAGGAAGAGATGGTGCCGGGGCACAAGTAAAGCTGGTGGATTTTACGCATGTTCTTGATGGCAATGGTGTCGTCGACCATAATTTCTTAGGTGGACTCTCCTCGTTCATCAAATTCATCCAAGATATACTTGAGAGCTAGAACAACAGCGATGAAACGAATACTTCTCTTTCTGAAAATGGGAACTAGGGATTAATGTTTCCCTCTGACTCGTTTCAAGTTATGTGTTTGGACATAAACATTTGTTCCCTTCAATTGTATAATACTTTTGGTATACCAACCAAACCAAACAATTGTAGTGTACTTCTCACTTGAAAATTAACCAAATGTCCATGAAACTTAACTAAGCCTATGCAGCTTATTTGGTTTCCTGTTATAGCAAAGCTACATTGTGTATTCAAGTAAAGAAAATACTTGAAGAAGAAATATGTCAACGTCAGTAAGTTTAAACATTAGTGAAAACTTACAACTGATTAATAATAATAATAATGGAATTATTTTGTTAAATGAAAAATAATAAAGTAAATATAATAAATTTTTGATGTGATGAATAATGTTTCACTCTACAAAATTTGGTGAATGATATCATATTTGGTATTCTATTATAGATGGAAATTATACCAAATTTATTAATTTAATATTTGGTATCCTATTGGACTTGGCCCAATATTTGGTTTGTTTCAAAGTAAATGTTAAAAAGAAACGATTGAAGGATTTGTTTCAAATGCCACCTCAATTAAAGGTATTTTTTTTAAAAAAAATTGTCCCTTAAGGTTATTTAAGATTAGATTTTACTTTTTCCAAAAAAAAAAGATTTTACTTTTTCCTCGTTTGAGTTTCTTAAGGTTATTTAAGGGGATTACCGGAGATCCTGACTCGTTTTCCCGCTCAACCGTAAATGCGGCTTTTACAGTTAATAGCGGTTGACAGCGTTTTAAAATAATTATACAAATTGTTATAGATCGTTTCAAACCTCTTAAAATCAAAAGCTGGTTTCACCTAACGTTTGTGGCTGCGTGTAATTGCAGATAGATGAAAAATTACAAAACTAATTTTTAAAAAATATTTTAAATAAAAAAAAAATGAAAATATCACAAATAAAATATATACACATTTATATATTAATTTAAATTCACAAAAATATCATAAATTTTTTATAAAAAATTTAAACTAGCTATTAATTAGTTTTTAAAAAAGAAGTAATATACATACATATATAAAATATAAACATATATAAAAAAAATATTCTTTTAAAAATTTTAATATAAATATTCAAAAAATTATTAAAATTATAACTTTCAACTAATTAATAATTATTATATTTTATCACAATAATATGGTTTTATATTTTTATAATGTTATATTATGTTTATATTGCTAATTTATTATTAAATCGATGTAATATCTCATAATTAACCAGTCACAAGTATCCTGCAAATGTAACAATTTTTAAATGCTATACCAATCATATAAAATACTAAATAACGTTTGAAACCGCAATCATCCGTAATTGCAAACTTCTACATCCGCAATCTCAACAGATGCGTTTGAACCCGTCGGACGTGAGTGAGATTGTATATTTTTTTCATATGTTTGACTGAATTAGAAAATTTATAAAATTATAATAATGTCAATAATAAGTAAAGAGTCTTATAAAGACCAAACATTAGTGCTAAATACTACTCCATAATACAATTAAACGCAACATAACAATTCAAAACTCAGCATTCTATTTTATACAGAGGTAGAAAGATTCAAAGGGAGCGAGAGGAACGCCGCTCTTTCGCCAATCACTTAACTAACTCTCTCTTCTCCTCTCCTTGATCAAATTTGATTCTTCGAAGCTTCAAGCTAGAGAAAGAAAGAGCTCTCGAAAAATGGGGAATTTTCTAGACAAGGAACCGCCGCCTCCGGTCGTTCTTGTCCCTCCGCTCTTTGATTTCCCACCTCTCTCCGCCCGTAACAGGTAAATCATCAAAATCACTGTGGGGACGACACTCTTGTCTTGTTGTATACACTTCAACACGTGTCGCGTTGTGTTCTATTTGGTGAAATCTTTGTGTGCCTATGTGTATGAAAGCTTGTGTATATGAATTTAATCAGATGTTTATTGAGGGGGTGTGATGCAGGATGTTGGAACCATCATACAACGTGCTGTTTGGGAAGCTTGCTTTGAAATGTCTCTTTGAGGATTACTTTGAAGAAGCCCGTCAATTCTCTGCAAAGTTCCTCTTGAAGCCTATGGATGATCCTCATGTCGACTTGGTTGCATCTGTATCCATTTAAAACATACTCTCTCTTTATATATATATATATATATATATATATCATGATATTGCAGTATTGGGGATCGATGGTGCAAGTTATAATTTGTTTCCTTAAATAATTAAAAGCTTTCAGGCGCTCTAGATCGTAAAGCGGAAGGTGATCTCGTGGGGAATGCATTGTTCCGCTGGCAAAGGTTAATGGTTTTAACTTTTATATGCACACTAGTACTAAGTCTCTGTCGACAAAATAGAATAGTGATATGTAACATTCTTGTTCCTAAATTGTGCAGTGATGTCGATGATCCTCATACTTTTGTGGACCTCTCTGTGTCCACCTCTAATCCGTAAACTATCTTCTGGGAGCTCATCTTTATTACAGCAGGTTTTAATGTTTTGAAATAATAATTACTTTGTTTTGTTTATTATTTAAGGGTTCTACTGATGAGGTCTTCTGCTTACTACCCTAAATATGGTATCGGAGCATTTGCAGTGTACCCTTTGCTTTCAAAGAAGGCGTAAGTATATCATTTATGGGGGAAGAGGCCTGTCTCGTGTTACTTAGATTTGGATGTTATGCTATGATTTTTTTTTTTTAATATTTGTGAATATATGAAGATACAGTATGTTGTTTCTGTAGTGAACAGTTATCTGACGAATATGGAATCATGGGGTTGAGGTACGGCTCAACGAATTTGTCTCTCGGAGCTACTGTCTCTCCTTTTACCAGTAAGCACTTGTAGTAGTTCCTCTGCTTCTTTGTTTCCCTACACGATTCTGACCCTTTTTTAATCCACTTTCCAGCAAAGGACGAGTTTCCCAAGAGTGCATGGCTGGTAAGCAAGATGGGAAGGCTTACAGTAGGAGTGCAGTATGAGCCGCTATGTGGTACAGTGTTTTATTTTTGTTTAACAGATGTTTCACTTGTCACCTGTGGAATCTATACATTGTGTGATTGAAAAAAAGTGGGCATCAATGATAGTATTTGTTTGGGCTTTGTGTTAGATGAAAACAAAGACACCGCGAAATACACGGACCTAAGGAACTGGAGTTGTGCTGCTGGCTATGGAGTAGGGTCAAGAAGCCCCTTGAGCCCTTCTTTCAACTTTGGTCTTGAACTAGCAAGGAGTTCTCAGGTCATATACGTTTAATGTCTGTGTAGATGAAACATGGCTGTTATGCTGTCTATAGCATATTGTTATCCGATGAAGCATCAGTATTTTTCATTTTGGATTAGTTTCTCTTATTCTTGTTGACTGTTATCGTTCTTGTAAATGCAGTTTATTGCTTCCTTCTACCAACATGTAGTTGTCCAAAGGCGGGTATGACTCTTTTAAACTGGTCATTTCCCTCTGCTGCATTCATTACTCGTAGATAAAGTTAAATACAATTTCTGGCTCAACATTAAATGGACTTGGAACAGGTCAAAAATCCTTTTGAAGAAGACGAAGTAGTTGGAATCACAAACTACATTGACTTAGGTTTTGAGCTACAAACGAGGTAGTGAAAGAAAAAAACTTTGTTAGCTAATGTTTTGTCTATATAGTAACATATCTTTATTGTTGGTCTTAAAATTGAAGGGTTGATGATTCCAAGGCATCAGACAACCTCCCAGATTCTTCTCTGCAGATGGCTGCGTCTTGGCAGGCCAATAAGAACTTCTTGCTGAAGGTATGATCCAGAATGCTTGATAATAAAAGTCAGAACCTCAGTATTTATGTGTGTGTTTTGCAGGGTAAAGTTGGAGCTCTAAGCTCAACATTCACATTAGCATTCAAGTCGTGGTGGAAACCATCTTTCGCATTCAATATATCAGGTATGTCCTCCATAAAACAATCCTCCACTCATGGAGATTATTGTTGAACAGTTAGAAAAATCTATCTTTAGATGAGCATAAGCTCTTAGTCTATAAAGATTGTACTCTTACATGAACATGTTGGACTCGTTTTTGATGCAGCAACTACTAATCACTCGACTAGAGAAACAGCATATGGTTTTGGTCTACGTGTTGATAACATAAGAGAGGCCAGGTAAAGTCCATTGGAGTACAATCAAAATCCTCTTTAACTTTCAAACAAACCAGTATGTGATTCTCATTTTTGTTTATTCTATGAACATTGCAGTTACCAAAGAGCAGATCCAAACTTTGTGATGCTGACACCAAACAAAGAACATCTGGCCGATGGGATTGTGTGGAAAATGGGGAAGAGACCGATGTTTCAATCCGATTTAGACGCTGAGAACTTCAGCGAGCTGCCTAAAGAACTCAGACCTCCCCAGAAGATTCTCTAACCTTATTAAATAAAAAATTTTGTTCTGTTTTTTTTTTTCATTTCTTGGTTTTCATAATAAGCTTGACTAAAGAAGTTCTATAGCAGTAATAAACCATAGCGTTTTCAAAATGGCAACTCTCTTCGGTTTATAACAGAACTGAAATTTTTGTTTTTCAGTGTAAATCAGGTTCAACTCGCCAGATTAAAAATAATCCGGTTATCGTTTTGGTTTGATGGTAAATTTGGTTCTTTTTAACTAGAAAATGGCTCTAATCAAATAAAACTGATTCTGACCAAAATTTCCAAACCAAAAATAATAGCATAACTAATTTAATAGTAGACACTAGATTTTGACCCGCCCTTAAAAGGGCGGGTATATATTTTTTTTAAATTTATTTTTTGATATTCTTTTCTTTGTCATTATATTTGTATTGTTTTTAAAATCATATTTGTGTATAAATATTAATCAAAATATATTTTATTAAATAATAGCAATTTAAAAATTGGTCTGATATACGTACGGTTAAAGTTGGGTTGCGGATCGAACTCGTCCGCTGACCCGCCAAACCGTGGGTTTTCAATTTTGTTTTGGTCAAAATATCTGATCCGCGCAATCCGCAAACAAATAATTTTGTACTCGCACCCGCTCCGCTTAATTTTGTAGTTATCCGCGAGTTATATATATATATATATATTAAAAATTATTATTTGATTTTTATTATCAAAATAGATTTATAATAAAAGATTTATACATGATTTAAATTTTAAATTATTATTTTTAAATTCCTGTATTTTTTTTAAATTTACTTTTTTAATTTTTATTTTCTTAATATTTTGCGGATCGACGGGTAGTCACGATCCAAAATTCACCAACCCACATTCACTCCGCATAAATTACTCATAACCCGTACCTATAAATCAATTTTTCAAATAGTTGGACCAAACTTATGAGGACGGATATATTTTTAGGCTTTGAATATTTTAAAAATAAATAATTTTGTTGATTAAATTTACAAACAAAAATGAAGAAAGGTGTTGACATGTGAATTAGAGCGCAAAATGTATTAAAGAAAATGCGGCAAGACCTAACTCACACGTAATAGGCCTGATTTTATTTTGAGTCTTTCTGTGTGAGGGTCAACCCACTGGACTAATAGTAATGGGCCTGATTTAAAATCTATTCAATTGGGCCGAGATATAAAGGTGTAAGTGTATTAAAATATATTAAAAGGGAGTTATAAATTTTGAAAAGTGGACACAACTTTTATCAATAGGGCAAACTGCAGAATTAATAGAATCGATGATCTCATGAGTATTTTTTTGTTATTTTAGTTATTTTTTAGATAAGTTTGGGTAATTTGATAGAAATATCCACGAATAGAGTAGTTTTGTTATTTTAGTTACTGAATTATAACCGAATATAACAGGTATACAAATCTTTTATAGTTCTTTTACATGAAAATCATGTCCACTTAAACCCATGAAGACACAATTTGAATCCAACCCAGTTTTCATAATATATGAATGAGACTTTTCCAAAACTAAAAAATGATACTCAAAAGAACTTCCCTACCTGAATAGATATGTGTATATTTATTCTTTTTTTATCAACATAAACCTTCATTAAAAGATTAAACAGAGTTACAGTATACCTAAATCACTATGTAATAATTTTAAAAAATTATGTGTATTTATCTGTCAATCAAAATATATTTTAATTTGAATATCTAATACCAAATATGAAAATATTAGTCATTTACATATTCGGTGAAAAAATAATTAGTCATTTATTTCTACATTTTCATATACATTATGTACTGTCAGTTATCTCTTGTCAGTTATCTATAATAATAAAGTAGACTTGAATCTCTCCTCAAGCGTCCACCTCAGCATAGCATGCTCTTAAATTCGACACGTGGCACACTTAAGATACACAACATTTACGAATGAAAAAGTTGGTTTAATCATGGGCTGATTTGTGGGTTAAAACAAGTTGGGTTATCTTAGATAACTTAGTCTACTAATAATTTCTTCTCAAAGGCCCAACCAACTATTACTTGCTTGACCTCTGTTTGAAGACGGCGTCGTTGCCGTGATGATCGATCTTCCTCCCACCACCTCTGAACCCACGACAGTGTAACGGTTTCTGCTTGAGCTCAATCAACTTAATTAATGTTGTTGTTAATGTCATCGATCCATTCCTCCCACTAATTCACATTCAATACACCCTCCTTCCTCCATGGTAAAGAATCTACATCTACTTTCAGTGAAATTCATCACTTTCTCCTTTTGATGCAGAAATTGACATGAAAATGATATAGCCATCAAAACTCAGCTAGATGAAGATCACAATGTCCTAAAACATATTTCTATCATTCCATGTAAGTCACATCGAATTGCAAAACATGGTTTTTCGAAACACCTAAGCTATTGCGAAAATGTGATTTAATCAACTGAAATGTCGACAAAGAAAACTAAGATACTGTAAAATATATACAAATATAAAACATTAAATTTTATGAATATAATCTTTCCGCGTGAAGCGCGGACAAACCACTAGTTGTATGTATATGAGAGAAGGAACCGATAATTTTGGAATCTTAAAGGAGGTTACAAATATATATTAGTAAGTGGTAGTTATATAAGGCAGTTATATTTATATGCAGTTACCACTTACCACCAAACTCACATATGCACGTTATATTTACATAGAAATGCAGTTATATATTGATTTCTGTTTTTTTTTAAGTTGGACATAACTAATATCAATAGGTCATGTTGAAGAATTAATAGAATAGATTAGCTAAAATAATTTTAGCTTAAATTAAAATAAAATTGAATTGAATCTAATCCAAACTGAAAACTTCAATTATTTTTTGTCAACTGAACTGATTGAATATCAAATTAAATCGAATTTTTTTTGTTTGGTTTAATTCGGTAAAGGTTTATACAAACCAAAATAACTGAACACTGAGTTAACCAATCGAATCGAACCAGTCTAAATATTTATTAAAAATTTAAAAATATTTTTGAAAAATGCGATAAAACAGGAGCCACAATCCCATAGTTCAGAACAGAAATCAGTAATGGCGACGAGTAGTTCGCTTCTCCTTTCTACTCTCTTCCTCCACTCTCCTCCTCCTTCCTCTCTCATCCCTAACGGATCCTCCTTCAGTCCCTCTCCACGATCTTTCCCTCTCCACCCTATCCGATCCACACGCTGCTTTCGGATCCTCTCGAAGCTTCCGCTAGACGACACCGGAGAAGACGACTATGCTCCTCTTCTCCCTCCGCGGCTATCCGCCGTCAAGCCTTTCCTCCTCCTCTGCACCTCCGTCGCTCTGTCGTTTTCGCTGTTCGCCGCTTCTCCCGCCGTCGAATCCGCCGCGGCGTTCGTCGTCACCACTCCGCGGAAGCTCCAGACGGACGAGCTCGCGACGGTTCGGTTGTTCCAGGAGAACACTCCTTCCGTTGTCTACATCACTAATCTCGCCGTGAGGTATTGAATCTCTCTCTTTCTCTTCTTCGATTGGATTAAGTTTTTTTTCGAGGGATGTTGATGATTGTGTTATCAATTTAACTGTACTCATCAAATGAATTTTGATAAGTTGTCTATAACTTTTTAAATTAAACCTTAGAGGTCGTAGGTTCGAATCCCATTGGAGGGGTCTATTATATAGAGTTTACTATATATATATAAGGGATAGAATTTGAGGAGTAGTGTAATGTTAATTTCGTGTTTGAATTAGGCAGGACGCGTTTACATTGGACGTGCTTGAGGTACCGCAAGGATCTGGTTCAGGATTCGTGTGGGATAAGCAGGGTCACATTGTTACCAATTATCATGTCATCCGTGGTGCTTCCGATCTCAGGTTCTTTTCCTTCTTCTTTCATGTATTTTACAGATTCATCTAAGTTGTTTTATTGAGATTAGTAGTTGTGGTATGAATGATGGACTTTTGAAATTGATGACATTGCTTCACATGATCTGTATATAACAGGGTAACTCTGGCCGATCAATCAACATATGATGCAAAAGTTGTTGGATTCGACCAAGACAAGGATGTTGCTGTTCTACGTATCGAGGCACCAAAAGACAAGCTAAGGCCTATACCTGTTGGAGTCTCTGCCGATCTTCTCGTCGGCCAGAAAGTCTTTGCCATTGGCAATCCTGTGAGTTCTATATATACATCACTTCCTTAGAAATGATCAGTATTATCAGTTCTCTGCTTTCTATTGCTCACTATGGACACACGAAATAAGAACCCTTTGTGTGTGTTTTCTTGCAGTTTGGACTTGATCATACTCTTACAACTGGTGTTATAAGGTATGTTAAGCCACTGATAGTACCTGTTCTTCGCATGCTTTTGCGCTAACACGCATCATATATGAATGAAACTTTTAGGATATATATATTTTTTTATTTTCTGGTCCTTTCTCTTCTTAAAACTATAGCATGAATGTGTGTATTATGATGTGTACAGTGGTTTGCGAAGAGAAATTAGTTCTGCTGCGACCGGTCGTCCAATCCAAGATGTGATACAAACAGATGCAGCCATTAACCCAGGTAACAGCGGAGGACCTCTTCTAGACAGTTCAGGAACCCTGATTGGTATAAACACAGCCATTTATTCTCCTTCTGGTGCATCTTCTGGAGTGGGCTTTTCGATCCCAGTTGACACCGTGAGTTCCCTTTTGCAAACCTGGTCACATACCGAATCTTTATCTATCCTTTGAATCCACTAACTTTTGTTTCGGGAGTTTATCCCATGTTCAGGTTGGTGGTATCGTTGATCAGCTGGTGAGGTTTGGGAAAGTCACAAGACCGATCTTAGGTATCAAATTCGCACCGGACCAATCTGTTGAGCAACTGGGAGTGAGCGGCGTGCTTGTCTTGGACGCTCCTCCAAGTGGTCCAGCTGGAAAAGCCGTAAGCTTTTTTCTATATAATCTGCTCCACTCTGCGGCTTTCTTTAACATCATTGTTAATTGCGAAGTAATGATGGTTTTGTTCCACAGGGACTTCAGTCGACAAAACGTGACGGGTACGGGAGGCTAATACTAGGAGACATTATCACGTCGGTGAACGGTACAAAAGTTACTAACGGGAGTGATCTGTACCGGATTCTTGATCAATGCAAAGTCGGTGATGAGGTAAAAAAAAAGAACGTGGTAGTTCAAAATCTTCATTTTTGTTAACTATGTTTCCGTTTCAGACATGAAGATTTTTTTGACAATGCAGGTGACCGTAGAGGTTCTAAGAGGAGATCACAAGGAGAAGATCTCTGTAACTCTCGAACCAAAACCGGACGAGACATAAGAAAGTTGTGGAAAGAAGGTAAATATAACGGTAGAACGAACAAAACCGATGGGCTTATTCTTGTATATCAATTGTTCGGAATGTAGATCGTCCAGTTGTGTAAAAGACAAATCTGTTTATATTTGCATAGCCGGTCTTATGGTTTGGATTGGTATTGATCCTCGGTTTAGACTTTTCGACCATAACCGGTCTAAACCCCCAATAGATTTCTTAATCACAGACCCCCGGTCTTATAGGACAACTCTTTTTCAAGTGGATGCCATTAGATCAAGCTACTATTTTTATTAACTATTGATATTTTGTGGAAATGAAGTTTCATCTATGTTAAACAATCGGAGAGATCGTGAAACGGTCAAACTATTACACAAGTCACCTACAATTTCAGGCATTTATTAATGTGTATATACTATTTACATAGTATACTAAACAATAAATTTGTGTTGTTTTAACATACGATTCGTGTAGTTTTCAATACTTCTTTCAACACAATCTATCTATTACGCACGTGGGCACGAAAACGTGTATGATCTGCGATGACATTAGGGATGGTGTGCCCGACGTTATTTAATGTGTTTGTCTCTCAATCTGAGCAACACTAACCAGACACTGACATATATTTAACCACAATAAGGCAGAAAAAAGCGAGAAAAAGACAGTGACAGTATTCTTAAATAGGAATGTACGGATTGCAGTCTGTGGTTAGGATGATCTCTAAACCGAACCGGTTTATTAGGGCTTTCTTAGCAATTATCTGTGTCATTTGTGATTTTGTGGGGTCAAAAGTTAAGGGTTTCTTCATTGAGATCTCTATTGATAATAACAGGCTTGGCAATGATTATGAGAATGATCTCCTCCATTTTATCTGGACTTAATTCTAATTATTCATATAATATGTACACGCGTATATGTATGTACGACATGGCGATATCCAACTGCCTCCTTAGAAATTAGCTTGTTGAGAGCTTGACTATGCCAGTCATATACTCCAGATTAACTAACAACTTATAAGAAACTTGGAATAAAAATATAAACAAGAATAACTTTACCACAAAATATAATGAATATTGAATAGTGTCATTTATTAACTTACAAGTACTGGTGCATATGTATATCTTCGATTTGCTCATATATAGAGCATTTGTATCTAGGTTTTTTTCAACATATAAAATGTAATTAAGTGGAAACTATTTGTTGCCAAAAAAGTGGAAACTGTATTGAATTGAATAAATAAATAAATAAATAAATATATATATATATATATATAGAGAGAGAGAGAGAGAGAGAGAGAGAGAGAGACAGAGAGAGAGAGAGAGAGAGAGAGAGAGAGAGAGAGAATATGTACGAAGGTGGCAGTATACATGTGAGCATCTGAGCTAGTAATATTCTATGCAGTATCGGCGAGAAGCTTGAAGAAGTTAAGTCTATTATTCCTCCAATGAACTAGTTAACTTTGAAGACAATATTGTTCGCCTAATACCAACCATTCACTATATGTTATGCGATGACTCCCACTTAACTTGTTTGTTGGGAATAGGTAGTAGAGTATCCATAAAACACTCATATATATACATTTAGTATATGCTTGTATATTCAATAAACACAACACACCTATAAATATATGATTTTTTCTTCTCGAGTTCTCTCTTGGATTAGTTAATAACTTAGTAATAATGTAACCATACAGAACAGAGAGACATGATCTAGAGGTACATGTAAAAGGAAGACGCATAAGTCAATGAATGTTCTAATATTTTCTGCTCGACACTAGCTCTCGATAGGAAAAGAAATGGATGGACAATGTCGTATATATTTTAAGAGACAACCACGAATATTATTTTCATGCAAGAAGAATTATATAAGGTGTGAAAAAATATTTCGACAAATCGATTATTGCTTTTGTGAAAATATATATTAACAAGACGCATTTTACCGCCGTGATGAGGGGATTGCCAACTACATTCACATTATTGGTGTGGTGGGGGGCAATCGACTATTCAATGTGAAAGAATCAAGTGCGTCATAATGCTGCTTCTTGTGTTTTTTTAATCTTGTAAAAGAAAAAAAGTATACAACCCACGGCAAAAAATGGCTTTAATTAAGAAGCTAGCTAGGGTAGGTACAGAGAATAAAGCTATGTATACGTATCACCAAAGATGCGTGTATATAAACATGCATAATGAAATTCCGACGCTCACTCTTTCTCTCTCTTTATAAGTAGAGAGTCTCTTTAACACATAATTAATCTGAGAATCAAAGGATGAGAAGGACGAGAAGAACAGATGAAGGAGAGAATCATCAAGAATACAAGAAAGGGTTATGGACAGCAGAAGAGGACAACATTCTTAGAGATTATGTCCTTACTCACGGCAAAGGCCAATGGAACCGCATCGTCAGGAAAACTGGTCTCTCTTTCTTTGTGAACACACATATATATATATATATATATCACTAGCTAGATCATATATATACATATTCTCAATTTGATTTGGTTTACTTTATATTTATTTAGGGCTGAAGAGGTGTGGAAAAAGCTGTAGACTTAGATGGATAAATTATCTGAGCCCTAATGTGAATAAAGGCAATTTCACTGAACAAGAAGAAGACCTCATTATTCGTCTCCACAAGCTCCTCGGCAACAGGTACCTCTCTCTCTCTCTCTCTCTCTCTCTCTAAAAAACATGTCTTCATATTTACAAGCTTCAATTTTTAGACCAGTGAACTGCAAATGGTGTGCAAACGTAAAAATAAAGACTTACAAAAGATTTTTTTTATTGTTTCTTCAATTAAACTTAACTAATGTGTTGAGATATATATTTTATCAATTTTATTGCTGTTTCTTCTAACTGTTTTAAGTGTTTTTTTAGTCAGAAAACAAAATAATGTTACTTTTAAAAATGTTCAAAATTCTGTAAATATCTTCATCTATTCTCTTTCTCTCACAGTGTAGGTACATAAATATGAATATACATCATTTATGAAGATTATACAAATTAATGTCAAGGGAAACAATCATAGACATCTACTGAGATCCATAATTGTACATCTACAAGAATTATATTATATAATGGTCGGTTCATGTTATATATAGTATAGTATGTTTTTATGATCTTATTATGATATATTCTCTCCCAAATCCAGATGGTCTTTAATAGCTAAAAGGGTGCCTGGAAGGACAGATAACCAAGTCAAGAATCATTGGAACACTCATCTCAGCAAAAAAATCGTTGGGGATTATTCCTCCGCTGTCAAAACCACCGGAGAAGAAAATTATCCACCGTCACTACTCATCACCGGCGCAACAGCTTCTTGTCATCATCAACAAGACAAAATCTGTGACAAGAGCTTCGAGGGCCTAGAATCAGCTTCTTACGAGAATAAACCAAAAACAGGGTTGACACAGAGAGAAGTCATGGTGGAAAACACTAATGATTCGAGTATTTACTTCAAAGAGAGGAACAACTTTGATAGCAGTAACGCTTTCTGGTTTAATGAAGACGATTTTGAGATGAATTCATTTGTTATGATGGATTTTGCGTCGGGTGATATTGGCTACTGCCTCTAGTTATGATATAAAAAAATTGTGTTTAATATTCTTAATTCTGGTTCATTAAGGTTTAAGGATATTGATATATATACGATCTACGAGTGCTTCTTTTATATATTCCGCATAATCAATAAAATGGGTAATTCAAATATGGTATCTTAATAAGTCAATGCAACTGTCATGACCAATTTGTAAAATTTTGTTTCTGAATTATTCTCTTCTCCATGCTTGCTCGAGCATATTGAATCTGTCGTCAAGTTGCACTTACAATGCCTTCGCTACGAATTGTAGATTTGAATATAACATATTGTCAAATAAAGAAAAGTTCCATTCAAAATAGAAGATAAACATCATTATCTCAACCAAGTGATTATGGTGTTTTATTGGTTTCCATTATATGGTGGATTTTAAGAGCTTTTATCACTGGTGTCAAATTTTAGTGTCAAGAATAAAAATGAATATAATTCAAAGTTAGTAAACACATAAGGTATAGTTATAGAGAATAACAAAAATATATAAGGTGTCACTTGATGAACACTTTTGATTCCAAGTAGGTGTGCCACTGTTGACGAAGAGTTGTCCTATTAGTCTAGGTGAGGGACAGATCGATTCTCTTCAATGGCTAGTGAAATGATATTACACTTTGATTTAGAACCCGGAAAATAGGTTACTTGATCATTAGAATTATCCAGATGAAATTATTAAGGTCACTTAATAGTATAGAACTCACTGATTATGAAAAAAAAAGACAGACAATTAGGTTTTGGTATGGCCATCGTACTCTTTTTTTCTTTTTTTTTGGCCATCGTACTCTTTAAATGTAACGTACGTTGCGTTTATTGTGTACAAAGTATAGAACTCACTGATTATGATAAAATCTTCGATTTCTTATGTTTTCTTCTAATTTTTTACATTTGATTTATTCCTTAATAGTAATAAAGTCATATGATATGTATGCGGTGAATCTGACCCCTGCGGTAAATCTGAACCTGAACCTGCTATATAAGCCAAGAGTCCCAAATTAATGTCCTAGCTGTAAACTCTGCAAATGTAACTACCAATATGAAGCCATTTAAGAAATCATATCCCAAGTTGCTTACTTTTAGATTTGAAATAAAACAATATAAAATAGTTCAAAAAATAAAAATAAAACAATATAAAAAACAGAAACAAAATATTGTCACCGTGAGACGTGAGCATCATGCATGCGCTGTTTCTTATTATTATAAAGCTCTTGTGTCTCATGATAGTTCCAGTGAATAAATTTGAAACATGAAAAGTTGGTTGAATGATTGTCAAAGTTGATCAAATAACTGTTGAATGATTCTTTTTAGATTCCTATTCTATAGAGTTTATAGTAAAATATATGATTCCAGCCAAAAAGGAAGGAGAGATAGAAATAGATTATATTACGTAATAAATTTGTACTTTCACAGTCCACAGTCCACTTGATCAGCTATAACGAAGTTGCGATGACATCTATGGTCGGCCTACGGTGTAGGTGTCTATTCAAAATTAACAATATAAATGTCACATATTAAATGGTAATTTTTTTTGTCCAATTCACTTATTATTGCAAATTGTACCGAGAAAAAAAAAATTACAAGAGATTTTTAACATATAGTACAGAACGTATCATTGGACACGAATTTCATAAAACAGCTTAAAATAAATGGCACAGTCAAATGTATATTTTTATATAGTATTAAAATTATCAACAGTATAATTATCTATATAATATGTTTTATTGATGTAATTCATAATTAATCAAACGTTTAAATATATATATATATATATATTTCGTAGTTTTCTGATAGTTTTTTTTTGCTTTTAACATACAGTGATATATACACGTATGAATCGTCACATAAATGACAGTAAATACTTGATTTCGAACCATCAACAAGAAAAAAAGGTTGATATGAAGCGCATAATTTTTGATACTTTTATTGTTCTAAATATTAATGGTGTTGTTGTATTAAAAAAATATTAATGGCGTTGGTGTATCAATTTTTACCACGATATTCCATCTACATTTAATTCATTTATACAGTTACTTATTTTGTTATCCAGTTTACTCGTCTGATTTATAATAGTATTTATTAATATGTTCCCTTTGAAAGAAAAACAACACACATTATTTTAGAGGTTAATATAATAGTTTTATTAAAAGAAAATTAATTTTCATATAGTAAATTATAAAAATGCAACAAATTGGATTATATAGATTATATAGATTACTGAATATTTTAATATCTCAGAACTTTATTGAAAATATTGATGAAGTCTTATCCAAATTCAAAATAAATATTTTATGAATTAAAAAAAAGTTGAGGACATATCGATGTAATTTAAATAGTTACATTCTTGCTATATATATAAGACATAAGAAAAACCCATTTAAAAACAATAAAAGTAAATAAAATAGTAGAAAGCTTAATTTTATCATAAATAAAACAAAACAAAAAAATAAAAACAAAAAAATAGTGGAAGATTATGAAAATTTATGAGCACTTTTTTTTAAAAGGTTTCTAAAATTATTGAAATGATTAAACCTTTTTAAAAGTATAATTTATGTAAACATAAATTTGTAATATGTTTGAAATTATAAAATTTTCTAATATATATATATATATATATAATACTAATAATAATAATATGTATTGTCTAAAAAATTATTATTTGTGAAATGAAAACATGAAAAAAACTAAAAGGAAAATCGAATCAAATGGTAAAAAATATATAACATTATAACACTAAAACATTAATAAAAAATACATAAATTTATAAATTTTACAAAGTAACTATGAATACACACGTTTATATACTACTTGTTATATGGTTACGTTTTCCAAAATAATAATAGTTTGTTACATAACAAGACATAATTAAAATAATTCAAAAGCGGAAATTACGATTTTTCTTTAACTGATAGTTTATTACATAAAACGACATAGTAAAAATAAAGGTTAATTTATATAACCGTCGATAAAAATGTAACTGTTATTTTTATTAATTTAGCAATGGAGGATTCACTAAACATTTTAGGAAGGCATTAAATTTTAATTTATTTAGTTTTTAGAGTTAAAGTAAAAAATGTGAAACACACATAAATACTTGAGATATGGGAGTAATCATCATTACGGTTAATTAAGATTCAATAATTACAAACTCTTGACCAAGGCTCACACATGAAAAGTGAACAAATGCATGAATGCGAAACTGTATATTTAAGGCACTAAAGGAGTACTTTATAGTATATAAACTCAAGTGGGAACCATCAGATTCCTCGTACTTCTAAGAACGATGTCTTTCCCAGTTCTTGCAAACGCCGGAAACCCACCACCAAAATGTAACAAACCGACTGATTCATCTCTTCCTCTTCCAGATGAAATCTCAATGATTTGCTTCGCGTACGTTCCAAGATGTGACTACCCTTCACTCTCTCAAGTCTCCAAGAATTTCAACCATCTCATCGCTTCCTCGGAGCTTAACCGCGTACGCTCACTCCAACAAAGCACCGAGAACGTTCTTTACATTGCCTTGAGATTCCGTCACGACCAAAACCCTGTGTGGTACACTCTCAATCAAAAACCCTACAAAGACGGGTCAAATTCTTTGAACCATAAGTTGGTTCCGTATCCTTCTTTCCCTTCTCTGCCTTGTTGGGGGTCTAATGTTATTGTCGTCGGTCAAGAGATGTACGTTCTCGGTGGATGCATCCACGGTGAGTTAACCACTAATGCTTTTGCCATTGATTGTATAACTCGCACGCGTCGGTCTCTTCCTAGCATGCGTGTGGGTCGTGGCTGCGCTGCTTTTGGTGTTGTAGATGAGAAGATTTATGTACTTGGAGGATGTGACAACAAGAAGTCGTCGAAAGATTGGGTTGAGGTTTTCGACCTCAAGAATCAAACTTGGGAAAGCTTTCCAGGTTTGTTTCTTGTATTTTTCTCTCTTTTTAATACCAAAATTTCTGGACTACATTACGTAATCTTCTAGACATAAAATCAAATAGTTTCATGTAATACTAATTTCTGTCTTAATGGATCATGCGACCTTTAAGTTTTGCCTAGAATGCTCTTCCAGTTCAGTTAACGTTACTTTGGTATGCTTTCCAGGTGTGTGCAACAAAAAGTTGCACGAGGTAACGCTCAATAGTTTTGTGATGAACGAGAAGATTTACATAATGGATTGTAAGAGAAGCTTTGTGTATGATCCGAAGAAAAATAAATGGGAGAGGGAAAACTCGTTGAACAGTGAATGGCAAGTTGGTTCGTGCGTTATTGACAACATGTTGTACACTTTTGGAATTGAGAATGGAATAAGCGTGTACGATCCCAAAGCTAGGACATGGTGATAGGTCTCAAAGACTTAAAGAACAAAAACACAAAAGCTTACTGCAATTTTCTCTTCGTATCCTTTCATAAGACAATATTAGTCTCTTAAATACATAGAAAGTACGTACAATAACTGTCCACTAAACAAATGGTAAACGTGCAGAAATGGGAGACAATCCTAGAATATAGGAATCAGTTATGATCTTATCAATACTCCACCCTCTAAAGAACCTTGTCCTCAAGGTTCTTGTCACGTAATGGCGGTGGTCTCCCTAGGACTGGTTCATCTTCAACGACCTTACGTTGCAAGGAAATGGATTGAGGAAGCTTACGCCATGTAAGAAGCTGCACATAACTGAGACCACATCCATGCTTGGAAGAGATAGATCGGCTACACCTTCCTGATTTTTTGGCTCGAGCAGTGTGATGTTGAAGGCTAATTGGAACCGGTCGAGCTTGGTTGTGTTCCCGTGATGAAGTTGCAGAGCGTTTTAGTGGTGAAGTCACATGTTGACGAGATTCCTCACGAACCTGTGCATCAGTTGCGACCTCCACAATATGTTTAGCCGGTCGGGTTGATCTCTTCACCCTCCTCACCGTCTTTGCCGTCTCCATCTCCATCTTCCACGTCCTCATCTTCTTACTCCAACTAGCTGTCTGTTCCTCCCAATATTGTGCCGTCTTCTTGAGCTCATCACGAAAAGCAACAAACTCCTTCTTCATGGCTGCTAGCAAAACCACCATTGATGGCTCACGAAAAAGAGCATAACACTCTTCATTGTTTCCCATAACATAGATCACAACAAGAATTTTTTTTTTTTTTTGATAGAAGTTTTTGATACCACAAAGTGGTCCGGATCAAAAATCCGGTAAAGGCTCCTCTTCAAAGCTAAGAGAATTTGCTCTGATACCAAATGATAGGTCTCAAAGACTTAAAGAACAAAAACACAAAAGCTTACTGCAATTTTCTCTTCATATCCTTTCATAAGACAATATTAGTCTCTTAAATACATAGAAAGTACGTACAATAACTGTCCACTAAACAAATGGTAAACGTGCAGAAATGGGAGACAATCCTAGAATATAGGAATCAGTTATGATCTTATCACATGGAGATCACTGAAAGGTGTTGATGAGGATCTACCTGACATGCGTGGTATTCAAGGAGGGTCTAGGATGGCGAATCATGGAGGGAAACAAGTGATTTTGTTTAAGCGTGATGATGAAATTAGGGGGGAAGTAAAGATTTGGTGTACAGAGATTGCGTTGGAGAGTCGTGGACAAGGAGAGCTTTGGGGGAAGGTTTTGTGGTTTAATATTGTAGCTACTTTTAAAAATTCTCCCACCATTGTTCAATGTTTAGATGTCATCATATGATTAATTATGTATGCTTTCGTAGTTGAGTATGCTCGACTTTGTGTTTTTCTTATCTCATATCCTTTCTTTAATGAATTCAACCCTTTTGATTTTCTACTTTTAATCCACAATCAATAAACTACAGCAACAAAACTAAATATTGGTTGGTTCCTCTTCAACTTAGCTTCAAATAAGCTCTCGAGGCTTCTCCTTAAGCCGGTCCACCCATTCCAAAACACCATGGGACACCACTTTTAATTTTATTCATTCAAAACCGTTTCTGTACTCTATTACCATACCTGGATGTTAACCAAGTTTTAAATTGCAACCAAAAATAATAATTAAAAACTTCAAATAGTCTCTCTACTTGTATGTTTGATCTTAAATTTTTTTTCTCTAGTTCAAGGTTTATTACCTTTATATCGAATGGTAATTTTAGTTCTAAATATTTCAGACTGAAGACATTTCATAAATGTGTGAATTATTCCTTTTTAGTCTACGTTATTTAACTTATATGTAATATTTTGAAAAACAGACTGGAAATTGACTCGACTTTGTTGGGTCAACAATCAGACAAATTTTAAATTTTAATTATATATATAGTATATATATATGAAAATAAAATGAAAAAATCAAAATAATATAAAATGTGATGAAAACTAATTTATTTAGATAAATATTAGAAATTATTTGATTTTTTTATGAAATCTTTTTAAAATGTTCAGTATCTTACTTATCTGTTTAACTTGAATCTGACAAAATTGGAATTTAATATCAAGCCGAATTACCGGTTTTAGTGAGTTTAATCAGTTTTTAATCAGGTTTATCGGTTCAACTTAAATCTGGTTTTTAACACAACTCAAAACCGATTTAAAGAGCGAGTCACAGTCAGACTGGTTCAACCGGCCGTTCCGGTTCAAAACCATGCTTATATGTTTGTTTTCGTCTTCAATAAAATGCTGGGTTTGTTAGCCGAACCGGAGCCGGTAAGCTCAATGTTTGTTCCGGTTATCTTTCGGCCTTTGGATATTATTATTTTTAAAAGTCAGTACTAATTTAAGAAAACCGATGATGTCATTAGTCACTAAACCATTATTACTAATCCATTAGAAAAGTATACAAGAGGAGCACTAGATTCTAATCGCACCACCCTTCACCTAATATCTAATCTTATCATCCTTCTCAAGCTCTAATCGGATAAAAACATGGAGGCAGTAACGGCGATGAAGCCACTGATCAGAGTCGCTGCTATCTCCGGTTCTCTCCGGAAAGGCTCTTTCAACACCGGTCTCCTCCGCGCCGGTATATATATTCCTTTTTTTTCAATATTTGAGATTTTCTTTTTTTGCGATAGCGTTTTGGATATTTATAATCAGCGATGGAGTTGACGAAGGAATCGGTTCCGGGGATACAGATTGAGCATATAGACATCTCTCCGTTGCCGTTGATCAACACCGATCTGGAAAGTAACGGGACTTATCCTCCCGTCGTCGAAGCTTTCCGGCAGAAGATCCTTGAAGCCGATAGCATTCTCTTCGCTTCCCCTGAGTACAACTTCTCTGTCGCAGGTAATAACCCTTTTCATTCTTTGCCATAAAGATTGTTTCTTTATATTAAATGGCTTCAGTTTGAGGTTTCTTCTTTTAGCTTTGGTTTTGTTACAAGACACAGTATGTTTCTTTTGCCTTTGTTGTTGTGTCGTAGAAAGTATTTAAGACATGTGATGTGAGATGTCTGAATATAAACTTTTGCGCTGTGTTTTTTTTTTTTTGCTAAAACTTTTGCGCTGTGTTTATTATTGCTTGTTGCTATACCAGCTCCACTTAAGAACGCGATCGATTGGGCTTCAAGAGCACCTAACGTTTGGGCTGACAAACCTGCTGCCGTCGTAAGCGCCGGTGGAGGTTTTGGTGGAGGAAGGTCGCAGTACCATCTTCGACAGATCGGAGTGTTCCTTGATCTTCACTTCATCAACAAACCGGAGTTTACTATCAACGCGTTTCAGCCGCCTCAGAAGTTCGATGCAGAAGGGAACTTGGTCGATGAAGTGGCTAGGGAGAGGTTAAAACAAGTCCTTGTCTCGTTACAGGCTTTTACTCTGCGGCTTCAAGGTAAGTGAGGTGGAGGGGCAGTACTTGATCGTTTGTGTGAGTGAAAATAATGTCAATTCTTGTGAGATAAGAAACAGTGTCTTTGCCACTTGTCCTATGAATATTTCTATTTCTCATTAATATCGTATGTGTTGGCATATGATACAATTATGTTTATTAAACGAGTGATGCTTTTTGTTTCATATTTCCTCTTAAATAATTAGAAAGTGATAGATTTAGCATTGGAAATTCGGCTACGAAACGAAAAAATAGTTTTTAGATTTCTTATTTTAAAACTCAAGATACAATTATCAGTGTGCAATGATAACATTCCCACTGTTTTATACTGTAAGTCTTTAAGGTTGTTTTTGTTTTCAAGTATAAGTTATTTTTACATTATTATGTAATTATATATGGTCGATATTGTGTAACCAATTATTTAACCTTTTTCTTGATTAGTTGAATTATATTTAATTATTTTTTGAAAAAAAAATATTTTGTATAATATCCACGCTTTTATGCAAAAGATATACTTCATCTGTTCTTAAAAGATAGTTTTTCTAGTGTTTTCACACATATTAAGAAACTGCATTAAATCACTGTAATAAACTTATTGTTTTCCGTGATTTTCATTTTTAACAACTTTTGGTCAATAATAATCCAATAAAATCAATTAATTTTTTTAAAATTTACAATTTTTTTCATAGAAAATATAAAACAACCATCTTTTAGAAACAATTTTTTTTCCAGAACAATTATTTTTTAGGAACTGAGGGAGTATGATCTTTCAAATTATAGATTTTCCATTTAATTTTCGAAATCCCACTTACACAGAAAAAAACCACTTAGGTAATTTGCACTGAAGTCATAAAAGAGACAATGAAGTTAAGCCACGAAGTGGATTCAATGATTTCAGTTATAAACGCATGTATGAGTTTGGTCTCCACTCTCCACGGACTTTTGGAAGCTACTCAGAAGAAATGGTAAAATGGAACAATATTACAGTAACATTTTTCTTTGTTTTTGGAACAATATTACAGTAACGTTGTAAATAGATTTTCAACTTTGCAGAGTTGCATTCACAAATTCAGAAATAGCTAGCCTATGACAAGTACGCTTATCTTTAATAATGGTGTCGTCCAACTAGGAATGTATTCTTTTACTATTAGTTTACGGAATGGGGGTATATACTCTATAGTCTGTATGTAGATCATGGGCCTAGCCAATTACTTTAATCAAGAAAACATCATTCATTCGCAGTAAGTAGATAGCATTTACGTAGCCCAGTTAGGAATGTGTACTACTTACATTCTGTAGCTGACTCTACTACTCTAAGCGACAATGATTTTTATCAAAACATTAAACCTTTGCAGTTAGTAGATGGCGGGCATTGAAAAGACGGTTCATTGCCATTTCTTTGCAAACAAAAAATATCTAAAGAAATAAAGTAAGTAGTACATGTGTCATTATATTGATGTATGATGTCCATCTATATTCATTTACATTCGTGTTTCTTCCCTCAACAAAGAAGTGCACACTTGATTAAAAACACGTGGCAACTTGCAAATTTTGACGCTTTTTTAATATCTGCAACTACATTTACAGCAAATCATGAACCCAAAATATATTAAAAAAACTACAACATCGTATGAACATGATCAACTATTCACAAACGCTCGAAGACGTGATTATTAAACAGTCATCTACTACTACATCTTTTACAAGCTATAGTTTATTAGATACGAATGTGAACTCGTTATACTTTTTATTAGAAAGTAAATAAACAAACAAACAAAAAAAAGCTGCCGAATAGATCCAAAGAGAAGTAGGACATTGTTTGTTGTTGTTTTGTTATTAGGGATAAGATGAGATTAGAAGGGAGGAAAGGTTTTGCTGAAACGGCTAACGTTGGAGAAAAGTCCGACAAGATCTTGCTTGTACGGTAGATAAGATCTTTTCTTGTCTTCTTCCTTGATCGCTTTGTTCCTCAAGTAAAACTTCTCATGTGCTGAAACCTTCTCCTTCTTCTTTGCCGTCGTCTTCGGAGATGAAGAAGGTTCGTTTCTATTGTTACTCGAATCCAAGAACTGGAGTGATTGTTTCCCGTCGCTGCGGCTTCTCTTCAACAGATCTCTGATTCTCCACCCTCTCTTCGACCACGACGACGACGTCGAAGACGATCCCGTCGATTTGCTCTTCCTGCATCCTCCGCTCGGAGACATCTCCGCCGCTGATCTCGCCGGCGTCCACGGGCAGTAGATCTCGCTCGGGATCGTGTCTAAATCATCTTCCTCGTCTTCCTCCGACGACGATGAGTACGCCACCGGCGGAGGATGATCGTTGCGCTCCCGGAGAAACAGGTCTTTTAAAGGAGTCACGACCGCCTCTGGTTCGGACAGGAGAGTCTGGTCGAAAACAGGGAAGACCAATCCTCCACCGCCGCCGGAGGAAGAAGAAGAAGAAGGAGGCGTTTGGAGGATCGCGAACTCGAATTCTTCGTTTCCTTTCTCTTTGTAATCGTCGTTACAGACTCGTGCGGCGATCTCGGCGAGTCGATCGCCGGAGTAAGTGCTGAAGCTAGGTGAAAACGACGCCGTGGAGGCACTCTTGTCATCATCTATCTTCTCCATCTTCTTAGAGAAGCTTCTCTTATTACTCTCTTGTGTGTGAATCGTCTTCTTCTTCTTCAGTTGACAAACGAAAAAAGCGTGAGAGATCGAGAGAAAGAGAGAGGTTTTGTTTGTTTAATGGAGTTTTTTATTTTTTTGTCATCTTGTGTAAACAGCCGTATATATAGGAGAAGCGGTTGAGGCACATGTGAATGGCAATTTCTGTAATTATTTAACTAAGGATGCTTAGTTTTTAATTTGCATCAGAACTATATGATATATCTCAAGCAATAACGTGGACTTTCTAGAATCGTATCCCGCTACTTGATCTGGAGGTTTTCTATGTAGATTTTTTATTACA
This sequence comes from Raphanus raphanistrum x Raphanus sativus, assembly GCA_019705995.1. Lineage (NCBI taxonomy): Eukaryota > Viridiplantae > Streptophyta > Magnoliopsida > Brassicales > Brassicaceae > Raphanus > Raphanus raphanistrum x Raphanus sativus. Next base: position 19,296,478 of record CM034038.1, read on the forward strand.
TTTAAATCAATTTGACAAAGATATTTTGGATGATAAACTACTGTTAAATAAATACCAGCCAGCCAATTGTAATCAAAATTATAATACAATTTAGTTTCCTGGACCCATTTGTATTTTTTTTTTCAATTTGTGGATATTATAGTTTTTCATTTTATGGCACATAGAGGGATCAATCAATCAAATCAACACTTGAGCTCTGATTACTTAGCCATGTTTAAGTAATACTTACTAATAATTTGTATATCTATTAATTTCGTATGTGATGATGTATTAATATTTGTATTGTTGAAAAGTTTGTTTGGAGTCCAAGCAGCCCATTATGAGGAAATGCGTACGTAATTGCTGACTAAACAAGAAGAACCATGAATCATGGCTGCTGCGCTGCATCAAATTATTTTTCTATATTTTTATTATTATTTCTTTTCTTGTAATCTTAGCTTCTCGAAAATGAAGGTTCGAAACAGTTTCTTTTTATTTCAATTTAGTCACGCAAAAATATTATTGAAAGCAATAGATTCGACTCTGCTATTAAGAAATACGATTCACATGGGCACGTATACGTACGTACATATACGTATAATACTTCTAGATGTCATTGTCACTTTTCTTGACTAATTCTTATGAGCGAAGCTAACTTGACTTGAATCGCTTTCAGAATCAAATCAAAGATCTTTTTTTACATTTTATTTTCTTCCACCGTTGGACCAACTCGTAATTATGTGCATTAAATTGTAATCGAATATAATTAATAAGCGTAATTAGAAAATATTAACTTATCATGCATTAAGAAAGGGGAAGATAAGACTATGTTGGCGGGGGCAAATAGTGAATGTAGTAGTATCCCATATACAATACGAAAGCAAACAATGAAAAACATAACGACGAATTTACGACACAACTAATGTTTCTTTTAATGAAAAACATAATAACGTATTAGTGTTTCTCTAATGAAAAACATAATAATGTTTCCAAGCTCATAGAAAAAATCAAATTATGTGAACTATTTTCATTTGTAAAAAGTAAAACTACAAGTCTACAACATACAAATTCTACTTAAATTGAAATTAAATCCAAGATCAGCCATAAAACTTGTTAAAACAGCTAAATATAAAAGCTAAACACACTGATCTAGTATATATACAATATTGCCATTCACTCTTTTACGTAGAACACGAATCAATTCCAAGAATCTCTTCTAGACAAGTTTGCCTTAAGGTGATGCAAAGTAAACTCAACTTGCACAGGAAGCTCACCAGTAACTGCACTCGTCGTCCTGGTCCCACTCTCAGGCCGTTCTGTTCTCCTCTGTTCAACAATAATATCATGATACATCGGTCTGAACTTGATCTGAAACGCCCTGTAAGTGAAATACGGCAAGAGAGCAGAGAACGTGACGAGGACAAGAGTGAGCCAGTAGATGGGACTCGGTGCTGAGGTCTCAACAAAGACTTGAAACGCTGTCGTGGAGAATGTAGGAGGAAGAGAACCGTAGACGACAAGGAACAGGTACCAAAACCCTATGCTTCCCCAAATGAAGCAGTGTTGGATCCAAGTGAAGTAGTTTATAGAGATCGCCATTTGGCTGTTTACCGTCCAGACCACTGAAGAGTACATCGTGACTCCAAGAACAGAGTAATCTGCTACTTGACCGTCTTTACGGAAAGCTTGAGAGTCTAGTGTGTTGATTGTAAGGAAGAAGATGATCATTGAGCTTATGATTCCATTTGACATCCAACCAAGGATTCGTTCCCAGCTGAATAATATGTTCTGTACTCCTTCTTGGTACAGTAACGGATACTGCAGAAAACAAAACATGAATTTAGGCATGGGCGTTTTTAACCAAAACCGAAAATCCGAACCTAGCTCCAACAGAAACTGAACCGTTATAAAAATATCTAAAATTAGGTAATATAGATATTTATTAGTATCTTGAAGATTTTTGTGGTTTATTTCTTTTGTTATTTTGACTACTTTTTTAAGTTAGTTTAACTTTTTTTTTTTGAAACATAAGTTTAACTAGTTTTGAATTAGATTTATTAATACTTTATATACTGAAAATTACATGCCTACAAGAAATCAAGAACAGCAAAGTGATTTGTTTTAAAGGTGGGGAGAGAGATATGTTTACCTTGAGACAAAGGCGAGCAGAGACATCTTGATCAAAGACTCCAAGGGCGATGACAGGAAGTGAAGTGAAGAAGACGTTGTAGCAAGACATGTACCAATCGTTATAAGCTGGTTTACCAGAGAAAGAAGCATAAGCTTCATACCAAAACAGTGTGAATCCGAACGCGAGGTTCTTGTAGAAGAAGTAACATATCTGAAGTTCACAGAAAGATACAATCAGATTGTTTATAAAGAACAAAGATTCAAAATAACAGTTCAGTTTATTAAAAGTGTCTTACCATCATTGCTATTCTTCTATAACACCAATGTCCATGAACAAGCAACAAACGTTCAAGATACCGAAACTGAGCTATTGCAAAATCACTCGCCATCACCGCCTGTAAACAGAAAACGAAAAAACCCCTAAATGAACATTTCAGAGTAGACACAAGTAAGAGCTAAGCGAATATGTTTAACCTGCATCCCTTCAGCACCACTTATACCAACTCCAATATCAGCTTCTTGAAGCATTCCAACATCATTCGCGCCATCTCCAATGGCTAATGTTGTTCTGCCTGTCCCGCTTTTCACCAATCTTGTAACCTAACACATATACTCTACCCCTCAGTTTACTTTAATGTGAAAACATAATGCAGAGTGGTAACATGAATCTTACCAGAGCCTTTTGTTTTGGTGAAGACCGGCAACATATAACAGAACTACATCGACTCGTAAGTTCCAAGAACTCTTTCTCCAGCTTCTTGTCCAATGCAAAAGTTAAGGACTTTCCATCAATCACTAAACCAAACATTTCAGGGTTTTCATTAGCTGAGTCATTTGTTGCTGCTGCTGCAGTTTGTGAAATTCCTTCTCTTAACTGTTTCTTAATACTCTGGAAAGAAGCCTATTAACACACATGAAAACAACTCTCATCATTGTCCCATATAAACATAGAAAAGTCATTAAAAGCTTTATCAGTTATTATGTGCACATACCTTAGCAACAGCATCTTTGTCTCCTTGTTTCTCCAGAGTTTCAATGTCAGGTGAATCTAGAGTTATCAGAATCTTTTTCATGCCTTCTCTTAAGAGACTACAAGCATATCTGTCAACAACATCACAACTAATTAAATTTGAACTTATTACAGAACAAGAGAGAATCAAAGAGAAGAAGTCTGAAGATAGATACCCTATATTAATTGCAGTTTCTGTCTTATCTCCGGTTAAAACCCATATCTTAACCCCAGCCTGAGACAACTTTTCAATACAATCTGGAACCTTTTTTGAACAAGAACAACACAAGTAAGTCCAAGAAACTGAAAAAAAGGTAAGCTATAGTCTTTTTGGTTAATACTTACACCCTTTTGGAGTTTGTCTTCAACTGCAGTAGAACCAAGAAGAATCAAATCTTTCTCAATCTTATCAGCAGCTGCATCTATCAAAGCATCTCTATCTTCACTGACCAAAGTCTTTGCATTCAGAAACTCCTCTTCCCAGACTCTGTACTCCTCTTCATCAACTTCCCTGTATGTAATCACCAGGGTCCTTAAACCTGCCTCTGCATACCTCTTGATATGTTCCTTTGTCTCTCTCTCAAACTGGCGTCCGTGTTTAGCAAGTCTCTCAAACATTACACTGAAAAATACATAACAAAAGTAAAGATCTTTTCATTGATTCACATGCAGTAAAGGAAAAAAAATCAATAACCTGTCTGCGCCTTTGGAAAGCAACAATAACCGGTTCTCTGGATTTCTCACAATAACAGACATTCTTTTGCGAGAGCTGCTGAACTCCAGGACATGAAGAAGCTCATACACTCTGTCCACTTTCTCACCGGTCACGTGATCAATCTCATGCAAGGAGATATTACTCTGAGACCTAGCAAAGAACTCAAACCCAAGCTCCCTAGAAGCTATCACAAAAGCCGCTTCATCAGGAGACTCGGCTTCATAACTGATCTCGCCAGTCTCACCATCCACATCAGGGATAGCAGTATGGCAAATAGCCAACACCCTAAAGAACTTCTGAATCATTTCAGCATTCGGCTGATCAATCCACTGCCCGTTGACTATCCTCTCGTCCCAGAAGTTAAATCCTTTAACCGACTTCGTCGAGCTCGCTTTTATCTCTTCTTGAGGGGTCATCACACCCTTCTGCTTTCTCAATGCCACTTCTACTTCAGTCATACCACGGCCGTAAGCAGTTCCAGCTATAGAACACTTCACAAACTCCATCGAGTTGCAAGTCAGAGTACCTGTCTTATCCGAGAGTATCGTGTCGACTTGGCCTAGCTCTTCGTTGAGATTAGACGTTCTGGCGCGTGCAGGCCTGTCTGTCTCCTCGTGGTACATCTCTTGATCTTGGTTGATGAATACGCTCTGCAACACCTTCACAACCTCTATCGAAACGTATAACGAGATCGGTATCAAGTAACCGTACAGCATCAACGCGGTCAAGAAATGAAAGAAGGAAGCAAGAACCGCTCTGTTTGGATCGTAGAAGACACTGGTCACGTCCGGTCTAACGTACCATCTCCTCAGCTTCTTCCCATCATCGGTTACGTCTCTTCTCGTTATAATCCCAAAGAAGACGGAACCGGTGAAGGCTATCACGATCAAGATACTGAAGAGTACGTAGACGATCTTGTCCATCTTCCTCTCGATCTTGCTCCTCTTGGAAGGAGGATCGGTAGCGTTCTGCATCACTTTGGTGTCGTGCCCCGTGAAGACGACGACTCCGTGGATGTAATCAGTGTTTCTAAGCTTCGAGTCTCTTAGAAGTATCTGCTGAGGAGAGAGAGGGTACTGTTGTCCTTTGTAGTGAAGCGTTCCTACAAAGGAGTAGAGATTCTCGTTTGGATCTTCGCATTTGATCACTCCTCCTCTGAACGACTCTTCTGTTTGATCTGATTCCGATGTGATCTCCAACGCGTGCTTTAGCTTCAAGTTGGTCTCTCCGTCTAAGTTCATGGTTTCAACGTAGCAGACTCCGTCCTCGTAGCTTGACGAGAGAAGGAGAAGATCAGCTGGGAAGTACTCGTCTTTGTGTACCTTGACAAGATCACCAACTCTGAGATTCTTCCACTTTGTTTCACTTAACGTTCCTTCCTTACTAAAGACTAAGACTCTCCTGTTGTTAGCTTCGATGTCTTGTCTCCTCCTCCTCAAATCCTCAACACCTTCTTTAACCATCGTGGCGCCGATCACGAACAAGAGCGGCGCGAGGACGCTGGGAGCGGTGTAAGGAGCTAAAGGGCTGAAGGAGACGAAAGCGACGACGAGGAAGTATATGTTGGCGACTCTTCTGAACTGCTCGAAGAGAGACTTTGGTACGAAGTTAGCGGCTGTGTACTTGGTGGTTGAGACGTAGTTCCCTCTGTAGTTGAGGTTGAGAGCCTCGGGGTTGTCGGGATCGTTGCAGAAGACGACTCTCGAGTACCCTCGAGAGCCGATCTGCGAATGATGGTCTTCTTTGGAGAATGGCTTTAGGCATTTGAATGAGTAGAGTTTGCTCAGACGCATCCCTTTGTTTCTGCTTCTCTCTCCAGCCATCTTACCAAAATATATAAAGTTCAGATCTTTTTCTTTAAAAAAAAACAGAGTGCTCTGTTTCTCAAACCAACAAAGGAACCATTTTTCTCTTGTGGAATCAAGCAGCCAGATCATGAATCCATGGACTAATGTAGTTTAGCTGAGGAGAATTCAGATAAGGAAGATCTTAGAAGGTGCAGAGAACAGTAGCTATCAATTTCAATAGAAAAACAAAAAAAAAAACATATATATAATAATAATTAGAAAAACATGTCTGAAAGATCCCTTACTTGGTCCCGAGTGTTGCCAAGATCTAACTCCTTGCAGAGAGACACAGAGAGAAAAATAAAATTTTAAAAATAAAGCAAAGCAAAGATACTAAAGAGAAAGAAGTGTGTGAGCTTGCTAGCTTACTTGCTCTGGAACACAGTTCTCAACTTTGCCTCTTTGCTAAGTAAACGACGAGGAGCATTTTCCTCCATTTTCTCTATTTTATTTTCGCTTTTTCTTCTAACATTTTTTTTGTCTTTATCTTATCTTTTTTTTTTAGTTTTAAATTTTTTTTTTTTTTTAGGTTTCTGTGTTATTTTTCCAGTACGAATCCGTGAAGACTTGATGACATTTGTCGGTCTTCGAACGAGTCCAGCGTGACTTGAGACACGTGACAATAACTCTAGGTATTTCCTGCTGATTTAATATTTTTGAAAAAAAAAAAGTAACGGTGTTGTTGTTAGGTGTAGACTAGATTAGCATTGCACCGTTTTTTTTTAATTTATAGCTATTTCCACTTTTGGAAATTTTGCTGATTCATTACACAATCAGTACTTGTCATTAATTCGGTCTGGTCCATGAGATCATCATCTTTCTGAAGAAAGAAAGGGAAAACTACAAAAGCAAAAGTAGTGTTAAGATTCTTTTCAAAAAAAAAAAGTGTTAGGATAAAATGCAAATAGCTCAAGCTAAGTTGCTGTTGGAGTAATAAAGTGAAGAAAAAAGTTACAATTGTTATGGGATTTTGTATTGGATTTTTATCAAGAAACACGGTTTCAACACCTACCAGTCTAGTTACTTTTGGGAAGTCTAATTCACATGGGCTTTCGAATCTGTGACAAGAAGGTTTTCTCAAGCCCGTTAGATCCACTTGATCCTTCGCACGTTGCTTCTCCTAGTTAGTGTATGTAGCTGTGAATTAGTTAAATACTATTCCAAGTATTCTCTTATCGGTAACTGTTCATTCAAAGGATTCGGCGATGCTTTTTCCTCTCGACTCGACTATGTGGAAGTTGGTTGATTGTGTAATTCTTGAGTTTTGACCCACTTGCATTTTTTCGGCGTTCAAAACACTTTGAATCTTGACCAATCGCATTATAAGTTGTTTCTTAAGTGAATAATCTATATTTAACTGCCTAGACTAAAATTAGGTTAAACTATTAACTTTTAATATTTACGTGTCAGATCCTTGAAATTTATATCAAATACTTAAATATCAAACTATGTTTGGCTTTTTTTTGACCTGTCATAATTAGGGTCCTCGCGACGAAATGTTTCTCAATTAACTGTTAAGTTACAAGTTCAATAATTAATACGTTTGTTTGATTCAGACACTAACTCATCTCTTTCAAATGAAATAAAGAACAAATCATTATCCTCACCAAGACAATAAACGAGTGAATTAGTACTTGAGCTTGAATGTAACGATTGAACTAGTACAAAACAGTCCACGATTATAGCATAAAAGAAATCCTGCTTTTCAATCAAAGGTAAAAACATAATTTTATCAGAAGAAATAAATCATATAATGAAACCAGCAAAGACATACTAATCAAATCATATATTCTAGTGAAAGAAATTGATTTGGAAGAAAAGGGGGTGGTGATGCTCATATTCTATGGGTGTAATGTGAGTCTACAAAGCCGAGTGGCTATTCAGTACGAGGAATTACTTTTACAATCATCGCATCCTCTTACCCCCAATTTCCCAGATTCATTTCGAAAAAAGAAAATATATACTAAAAACGACTAGAAGTGAAGATTACTCGGAAAACAATTCTACAAAAAAGGACGAAATACCAAAACATTAATTAGATTTATAGAGAAAAAAAAATAAAAAGAGAGGCTCAGAGTATTTGCATAATGTGCTCAAGGAAGAGTTTATCAAGCTCTTCTCATACAAGAGGTGTCAGAAATTAAGCAGTAATCATCATTGCCATCAAATCATTACTTTCAAAATCAACAATCCAATAAAACCATTAAGAAAACTCATGAACAAGAAAAAAAAAAGAGATCATACAAGCGGCGGAGAAAAGACCCATATAAATTAGGGTTCTGATTTCAGTTGATGATGTGAAAGTTAATCTCGTGAACCGTATTTATAGATACTTAATGGGCTTATTATTATGCCCATCGAACATCGCTCGCTTAACCGCCTCCTCACCGGGTTAACGATGGATGCCGAATTTTATATTTTGTAATTTATCACAAGATTCGGATTGCAGGCCCATTGGGCCAAAAAGTAACCCATATAAGAAATGTTGTTACAGATATTTTCTTACGGTAAAATAAATATCCGGTTGGATATATAAAAAAATATCTGAACAATTTTGTAGTGTGTTACAAAAAATATCCGACCACAAAGTGTTTTAGGCTAAACGCAAGCTAATGTCTTCAACTAATAAACAAACACAACATCCTACAAGTTACAAGTTAAGAATACCCTCATGAGGAGGAACCAACAGTCATCTTCCTTACCTTGTCCAGCAAGTTTCTTGATTCCTCTTCAAGTCTCATCTTCAACTCTTCGGTAACCTCTCCTCCCTCAGACTCATCCAGCAACGCTCTCATCTCTTCGAGCTTCTTTTTCAACCACTCCATTTCCATCACCCCCTTTCCGTTTCCAGAAGAAGAAGGATACTTGAGCTCGAATGTAACGGTGGAAGTAGTATCGAACGGGCATTTCTCTACTGACTTGTAAAAGGCTTCCTCTCCTTCAGACACATTCAAGAAGCTAACGCGTGCGCATGTGTCATTGTCCAACGTACAGCTTCTCTCTCTGTCCAAATCACCAAACATTTTGTATGTTCTAATCAAGTCATCTTTCGAAGGCAGAGTAGAACCGAAACCAGACTTGACATATAGATCAACACCTGAGAATTGCTTCTCAACTTCACTCTTGTCCATCTTCATTTCATCTGAAACGTTTCTTTTGTGAGCTCCATAATCATATGTAAAGCTTCGGTAAATGGACACAAACCCTCTTATCATGTCATAAGAGCTTTTACACTCTTTTGAATATTGCGTGCTGAGAGCCGCTGCACGGATCAGTTCTAGCATTTCCTCTGTTGTAGTAGAACTAATGGCCTTTTCAGCATAACTCTTCTTCTCTGCAGATTCAGATTCTGTTTTGCTCTTTCTCCTTCTCCAACTAAAATTAGTTATGTACTCAGGTGAAAGATACTTGCTCTTCTTCCTCTCTCTTTTACCTCTTTGCACTACAGTCTCTCCACTCCCATCAACTTTTACCCTTTTGCAGAGTGAAGCCAGTGGAGTTGATAAGTCAACAACTATACTAATACCAGACTCCTCTTTCTTCTCACTCTCTTCATCGCCATGTTTCCTCTTTTTACTAGCAAGCGTAGAGCATTTTCTTAACGTTCTCGTGCAAGAAGAGTTGTTGAACCTCAACGCATCCTCTTTGTCTTCAAGTCCTATGATACATGGATTCTCATCATCGTATTTAGCTAAACAAAACCTTCCTTTAGACCGATAAAACGCAGATATTTTCCTCTTCAAAACCTCAACCTCTAACGAATCACTAAAGCTAGCTTCCTTGGCAAGGCTTCTAACATCTTCAAGAACTATCCCTGGTTTTTCAAGAACCAGTGACGTTACAGTCTCTCTTCTAACATCAGGTACAAGAACTCCTTCCTTTACTCCACAGTTCACAGCTACAGGAGGAGTAACCAGAGCCTCGTCACAGACCAGCAGGTTCTCCACATGTTGACCGATCTCTCTCACGACTTCTCTCACAGCACTTCGAAAGCTAGTAGACTCACTAGTCTTGGAAAACTCTGTGAAATTCTCTATAAACGGTTTAAGCTGCGACGGAGTGCACCAAGCAAACGTCTCTTTCCAACAAAACGCCACGAGCAATGTTGTACCCTTCCGCATGTGCTTGGAAGCTAAGTAAGAAGCGTCTGAAGAATCATAAATCTTCCCAGGCCACCATTGATGACGGTTGGCTCCTTGTACCCACACAAAATCTCCAACGTAGAACTCGTCTCTGGAATAACGATCTTGCTTTGAATTCAGCGACGAAGAGGCTTCTTCACTCATCACATGATCTTGAACTGGTCCAGAGTCGTTAACACTCTCCATGTTAACATCGCTTGCCTTGGATTTTTCCTCAGAAGAAGAAGAACCGTTCAAATCAGTTTCTTCTCTGTTTTCAGAAACCCTAGAACCGGTCGTTAGAAAATTTCCCATCGAACCTCAAGATTCTTCTTGTACACACAACACAGCCTAAACTACATCAAAAAAGCAAAATTATACATTCAGAGAATAAAGAACGACAACGATCAGAAGAAACCAACAAACAAAAGGGTGTTTCTGAGAAAGTAAGCAAATTTCTACACATTGGGAAGAACAAGAACATCAAATATTACCTGAACAAAGGAGAAGAGAACAATCCTTCTTCTTCGTTTCCTGCGGCGCAATGTTTTTGTTTTTTTTTTTCCTCAGACTTAAAAGGAAAAATAAAAAGGGTTGGTGGTGTTCAAAAAAAAAAAAAAGGAAAAGAAAAGCGTATATTTTGTGATTGATTCCTTTTGCTTCGTTAAACTACTTATTACGAACTTCGTTTCGTGTTACCACGTCGTACGTTATTTATTTATTTTTTGTCGACATCATGTCGTTAACAAAAAAAGAATCTAGAGACTCTTGTTTTCTGACGTCAAGCTATGTGTCTACCTCTCTTTTCTTTTCCCCGACCGAACTTTGCGATTAGATTCAGACAAGAATATGCATTTATCAAACCTATATCAGATTTGTACAAACGTAACCGTTACGTATTTATATGCATCTAGTCCTACTAACCGTCAAGCATATGCCTACCGCTCTTTTCGTTTCCTGATTCGTTTTTTTTTTGTCCGGTTAGATTTAGACAAGAGTATGAGTTTATATAAAAAAAACGATCACGTTATGTGCTAACGAAACCAAGCTTCCAGCGCAAAGTCAGTAATGGGGGAAAGCAAATTGATTAAGATTTCAACAATTGCTCAAATCCGCATCAACAGTTCCAAACGCAAAACTATACTAACAAACCGAAAAGAAAAAAAAGATCCATGAAATTCCGAAAAAAAAAAGAACACATTTTTTTATAAACTTGCCACTGTTAAAAGCTTAGGCAATGGAGACCTTAGCGCCAGCTTCTTCAAGCTGCTTCTTAGCTTCTTCAGCTTCGTCCTTAGTAACACCTTCCTTAAACTTCTTCGGCAACCCTTCGATGAGCTCCTTGGCTTCCTTCAACGCCAAGCTAGTCAACGCCCTCACCGCTTTGATCACCGCGATACGCGCATTGCTCGGGACCTCGTTGATCACCACATCGAACTCCGTTTGCTCCTCCACCGCAGCCGCCGCGTTAGCGCCGTCTCCCGGAGCGGCCACAGCCGCTGCGGCGGGAGCTAAGGAGAGAGGGGAGACGCCGAACTTGTCCTGGAGGTAGTCGACGAGGACGCGTGCTTCTTCGAGGGTGAGGGATGAGATTTCGGATCCGATTTTTTCGATTTTCTCCGGAGCTTCGACGGCGGCGATGGGACGGAGGTGGGTTGCGCGGTGGGTTAGTAGTGTGGAGGGAGATGAAGCGAAGCGAGATGGGAATGTGAATGCGGGGGATTGAGAAGGGAAGTGAAGAGTGGGGGAAGAAGAGGAGCGGATTGAGCTGGCGATTGGCAAAGTCGTCGCTGCCATTTTCACTCTTCTTTCTGTGTGTGTCTCTCTCAGTGTGTTTGTATGTGATAAGTTTGAGGATAGAAAAACAGAGCGATAAGGGGTAGTTTGGGTAATAAAACAAATGCGCATGTCTGCTATCATGCGCCTGTGAACACAGATGAATTGATAAAAAGGGGCGTTCCGAGAATCGAACTCGGGACCTCTCGCACCCAAAGCGAGAATCATACCACTAGACCAAACGCCCTTGTTGTTTTAATGTGCTCTTACATAATTAATTAATAAAATAAACATGTGAAGAAATGTAATCATTTGGTAACCTTTTGTATAGAGTGTTTGTAGTGAAACATTACATACCTTCACTTGAAGTTGAAGAGAAGCATCCGTCTTCTAGAACTAATTATCTTAAAGGAATGTAATCATTTGGTAACCTCATGTACATTGTTGTTTGTGTGTTTAGCATCAGTCTTCTAGAACGTTGTAAGTGAGCATTCTTCAGACTTTAGAGATGTGCATTCCTAATTTTAGCTACTTGTGCATATTATATGTGCGTTCCAGTTTTTTGAGACAATCACAATACTTTCCCAATAGACATTGAGAAAACGAATATTGATTGTATATGCGTTGTTGAGGTTGTATTAATTTGCTACCTGTGTAATGACAAGTTTCGTAGACTCTCTTTTATAGTTTTTGCTTTTTAGGATTACTCACTTATTCACAAGCGTCTTTCGTTGTGGTATTTTTGATCAACAACTACAAGTTATTACTATAGTACATCTACTGGGTATAAACAAAGGCGCTTATGCGTGTATTATGGCAATATTGCTAGAATCAAATGTGTTTTTATCTTATAACCACAGTTTCTTCTTGTACATTTATGTTACTGGCTTACTGCCCGTATTTTATCACTAAGTAGACGATATGCAAGCTAATGGCAAATTGATTCACATTATAATATTTTCTCGGAGCTGAACCAATAATAATCTCAGACACAAACTATATGCTAAAACAACACAAACAAGGAACAAACCATACACAACTTCAAGAAAGAAAGAAAAAAACCACTTTAAGCAATGGAGACCTTAGCGCCAGCTTCTTCAAGCTGCTTCTTGGCCTCTTCAGCCTCATCCTTCGTCACACCTTCCTTGAACTTTTTCGGCAACCCTTCAATAAGCTCCTTGGCTTCCTTCAACGCCAAGCTAGTCAACGCCCTCACCGCTTTGATCACCGCGATACGCGCATTGCTAGGGACTTCGTTGATCACCACGTCGAACTCCGTCTGCTCCTCCACCGCAGCCGCCGCGCCTCCGCCGTCCCCGGGAGCAGCGACAGCCGCTGCAGCGGGAGCTAAGGAGAGCGGCGAGACGCCGAACTTGTCCTGGAGGTAGTCGACGAGGACGCGTGCTTCTTCCAGAGTGAGGGATGAGATTTCGGATCCGATTTTTTCGATTTTCTCCGGGGCTTCGACGGCGGAGATGGGACGGAGGTGGGTTGCGCGGTGGGTTAGTGTGGAGGAGGATGAACCGAGGCGAAAGGGAAATGAGGTTGGGTTGGATCGGGAAGGGAAGCTATGGGGAGAAGCGGGAGTGAGGTGAGAGGAGGAGGAGCGGATTGTGGTTGCGATGGAAAGAGTTGTTGCTGCCATTTTTTCGCTCTTCGGCTTGTGTTGTGAGTGACTCTACTCTGTATGTGTTAGCACGAGAAGAAGAAAGAGGATAGATAGAAAAACGAAGGATAAGGGGTAATTTGGACAATTAAATGGGCGTACGGCTGCTATCATGCGCCTATACACGTTGATGAAGTTGTATCACTAGTTGTTTTCACGAAAGTACCCTTATCAAGAGTACATGCCTGGTGCAGATCGGATTTTCGTGTTCAGTTTACTAGCTATAGACACCATTCTAGTTTTATAGTCTCGGTTAATTTTTTAAAACTGTCTAAAATCTATTTTGGATTCGAACAACAATACTCTGAATTCAAATACTTTTACATATCAAAGCAAAAAAAATGAAAGTAAGTATTTGAGTCATGTATTTAAATATCCGGTTATTTTTGAGTTTTTCAGATATTTGATTATACACTTTAGTCTTGATCATGTTTAGTGTTACATAGTTTAGATCTTGTCTAGATAATCTTCATAACTTTTTTTCTAACCGAACAATAATATACATAAGCATATTAATGTATTTTTATAGATCGGATATAAATTCAAGTTTTCTCGGATTCAGTACAGATATTTTGAATCAAAGTTGATTGCGGAACATTTTCTTAATGTCAACAACTTTGTAGTGGAAACATTCTTTTTAATTCAAAAGAAGCATATAATAATCGTATACCAATGTAATCACATTGAGTAGTTTCGATTTTTCTCCACTCCCCCTCCCCCTTCTATATATTCCCACCAATGCTACAAACAACACAGCAAATGAATCCAAAACCTGCAAAGAGAGGTTTTCACCACCTACGGCGTCTCCTCCCGTACCAAAACGCAAACGCAGCCACGGATGCAGCAACAAGGACTCCGGTCGCCGCATGCCATACATACAAAGGCTTCTCCATCATCACCACTCTTGAAGCCTGCCTCACCAGTTCAGAGCTCGGAGCATCCTTGACTTCTGGAACAATGTGTTGACTCACCACGGTCTGAGCATACCCGATTCCTACTCTTCCCAGCTCTTCCAGATCAGTCACTGCCGGTTTCAACCGAGTCGCCTTCGAGATTGTTTCATATTCTTCTTGAGACCCTCCTTCAAGAAAAGACCCAACAAGGTGACCCTTTTTAATCCAATACGCTCCAAAGGTTTTACCCTCTTCAAACTCCCCAAAGTGCACAACTTCACCGACAGGGTCTCCGTAGAACTGCCACGAGAAGGCAAAGACCCTTGAGTAGAAAAACGGCAGGTAGTCGAATTCTCCAGTCTTTTCTGGCTCCATGATGGCTGAAACTGCGTGCCGTGCGGATTTCCTAGCCGAGTCCACATGCTCAAGCCTTCTCATTTCGCCAAATAGTTTCACCGGGAAGGTAGCTACGTCTCCTATTGCATACACCGAGCTGTCACTTGACTGCATTTTGCTGTTCACTTTTATCCCTCCTTTCTCTATTGTTAGCTGTCCTTCAAACAAGCTTGTGTTCGGTCGTATTCCGATTCCAACCACCACCACATCTGCTGGTAGATGGTTCCCGTCTTTGAGGTTAACAGCTGTTACCTGCAAATTGAACAATGATCAAGATTATTTTCGATGCAAAGTACCAAACATCTTCCAAGTTGAACCGCAAGCTAAGAAAATGATATAACCTTTTTATTTGAGTCGAACTCAAATGATGTCAAAACCGTTCCTTTGATGAACTCCACTCCTTTAGCCCTGTAGTAATCTTCATACAAACTTGCAATCTTGGGCGTAAAGAGACGCGCCACTGTCATAAGAAACTGAAAAGGGTCAAGCCAGCCACACATACAAAAGCTTTGTCCTTTACAAGTTGAATAGAAATCAAGAGTACTTACTGCAGTGAGCCTCTGGAAAAACCATGGTCACATTGATTTTGTTGATCACTAAAGATGCGGCACACTCCATGCCGATGTAGCCACCACCGATAACAACAGCATTCCCATCGGCGCTTGATTGGATCGCAGTGGCAAGCCTATTTGCGTCACTCAGATCTCTCAAGTAACAAACATTTTCAGCATCTGAGCCTTCCACTCCAAATTCTTCCAGCTTCAACGCCTGCTTGCACAAGACACATGTGACAAGAGTAAGGTAACGAAAATTTTCAGGATTGAGCAGATGATAAACCAGTGTTCACAGCATCTAACAGCAAGAACTATCATATACGTTAATGGCATTTTTTCACCCGCATACACTCTTACTTTGGAAAAACCATATATATCATAGTGCAGTTCATACCCTGGCACCTGTTGCAATGATTAAGAATTTGTAACTTATAGTCTCCCCAGTGCTGGATAAAAGAGTCTTCCTCCTGACATCAACGGACTTGACACGAGTTCCAAGGACTAACTCAATTCCTGACACAAGCATTTCACGAAATTTTCAGAGCTTACTCTCATAAGTCATAGCCCAAGTGGGCAAGTAAAGCAGTAGTCTTTTCCTCTCAAAATCAAAGGTGCAAGTGTAGTTACCATGTTCCTTGTACCACTTTGGAGTGAGCTTCTCATCATTTTCCCCAACACAAGTGTGGAAAGACGGAAGCCGTGCAGGAGCTGCAGGTAAGATCCGTGGATTAACGCGAGGAACTATAACTCAAATTCTCTATGTCCTCCTAACTCCAAAAGCAGAAAAAAACGCAAAGCAAACACAGGTTTCACTTACATTCCGGCAGTAGAAAACCTTTGCTTAAAGCAGGCCTCTCATATGGTGCAACCTAGAGAGAAAAAAAAAAGCAAACAACGAAACTAATTATTCACAAAGCGAAGACAAACAAAGGATCTCCCTTTTTCCTCTTAGTCTAATACTAATCCAAAACTAATGCTTCACAATACAACAGTCACAATTGAAAAACATGAACCACAAACCAGAAAAGTTGCTGCCTAAGTGACTGTTTGAACTAATCGATAAAACAATATTCAAAGATGGATGTGCTTGTGCAATGAAACACGGCAACACTAGATTATTAAGCAAGCTCTTGAACTACTGTAACTTCACACAAATACCTCAAATATGATACAAATCTCCACCCTATCTCAGATTCATTTCAGTGTGAGGATCCCAAGAATGAGTGGCAACTAAAGACTCAATGCACAGAAATTTCAAAATCTTGAGGAGCAAAACCCTAAAATACCAAATCTAAAAACCTTACAATCAACAACTTAGCATCCATAAGCTACTGATAGCAGCAACTACAGAGTCGCTCAAAATCAGAGTGAAAGCAACAATTTTCAGGTGACAGCTAAGCTAATATATGCATAATCGGATTGAATCAATAAAAGGATAAAGCAACGTGAACACTATCATCTATCTACTCTCAGCTATCAAACAAACACTTAAAAAGTCAAAATCAAATTTCGGAAGGGGGTCGTAAGTGGTGGTTACGGGCTCTTCGGAGATGATGCAGAGTTCGCCTTCCGAGACACCTCTCCTCGTGAATTCCAGAGCTGCGTAGCCAGCTGCTACACCTCCTCCCAGAATCACATACACGAACGCTCTTCCCATAGCCGGCTTTAGTTTCTTTTTTTTTCTTTTTTCAGTTTCTCGAGAAAATCATCCTATTATGTAATTTTTTAAAATTTTATTTCCCGAGAAAATATAATTTTTTTTTCTGAGGCACAGAACAAATACTTCTCTTATCGGATCTTCTTGCTTAAATTACAGATATACCCCCTCTTTGACTTCCTTATTGAGGAACGGTTGGATGTTAAGTTAGAGTAAAGGATAACATTGGATCTGGACCATCCGTTTCTCTGGACGAAACTGTGACGGGTGGGACCCAGCTTAGCCTCTTTGCTTGCACGACTTGCTTTTGGCCCATCGTCATTGGTAAAAAAATGATTATTTGTATATGAATCGTCAGTATGAAATTTCCAAGTTTTTAGACTTTATATGAGCGACTTGGCATTGGGAAGTGTGGTCGAGATGAGGATATGGTCGCTGGCCGCCAACCCAATTAAAGAAAATAATATCGCAAGACAAAACGAAACTTTTATTGTAGACTTGTTTGGAGCAGTGCCGGACTAATCTTTTAGTATATTGCCCCAATCCAAATTTAAAATTATATCCGTATGCATAATTTTTTTTTGTCAACACTTTGTGCATAATTTTTTTTGTCTAACACTTTGTACATAATTTATCAAGATCACAAAACAGTATAAAAATAACATAAATTTTTATTTAGAAAAATCAAATTACATAGTCTACTATCGTATAAAATATAAATTTACTTATATATTTAATTTTTAACAAATTCATAAATATTGTTGAAAAATCCAACAAATCTTATTCTAATTAAAAATGCCTAATAAATAATATTTTAACAAAAGAACCCACAAAATTTATTTATTTATCAATACTGATAATTTTTTTTTGAAAATATGCCTCATTAATTTGGATGATAAGCATAAGCCCAACAAATCTTATTCTAACTAAAAATGCTGAATAAGTAATATTTTAACAAAAGAACCCATAAAATTTATTTATTTATCAATACTAGTAATTGTTTTTTTGAAAAAATATGCTCCATTAATTTGGATGATAAGTCCAACAAATCTTATTCTAACTAAAAATGCCTAATAAGTAATATTTTTACAAAATAACCCACAAAATTTATTTATTTATCAATACTAAAAAAATTTGAAAAATATACCCCATTAATTTGGATGCCCTAATCTTTGGCTTGGGTGGCTTCCCTTCTACGCCGGCCCTGGTTCGGAGTTTAAGTTCCATCTCTCTGCCAAGTGGTTCACCTTCATACATGATACATACTATTGTATTATTATAAGAACAATCAAATCATTCAACTTGGTAACGCGTTTGAAATCAACAAAAAACCACAATGTTTTTCTTTTGGACTTGAAATCAAAGGCAATCATCTTTGGGCTTGCCCTTTGGGTTCTTCAGCAATATATATGGGCTTTCTATGACATACAGCCGTAAAGGTAAAAAAGACAGCATACTGCTAAAACAACACAATGTGTTTAATCGTAAACGTGAAACATGAACTCAAATTTTCCCCTTTTTATCGCATTTACAGGTAACAGAAAGTTTGTCTTATAGTTGTGGGTGTGTGTTGTGAAGAAGTAGAACGTATCCATCCCTAAACGTAAAAACAAACACAATACAAATCATCACTAATACTGGAGCCAAATTTCATGCATGAGGTATCGGTAATTCAGTTTGCTACTCGTGAAAAACCTAACTTCTCCATCGATCCGACAAGCTAGCACATGGTACTACTAAACACAAAGCAAATATGCCATGGAACTTGAGATGCACGCCTCGCAAGATCTTGCAATTCCACCAATTAGTCCCATCTATGACGCTTTTTGGGAACATTTCAATTCACCCACAACCCATACAACTCCTACAAGAAAACATTTACCAAGTGACAGAACATATTACACCAGGTCTAGTTATTTGGTATTTAAATCGGAAAGGGTAAAACTCTACATATCTGATTTTTTCTCAAGATACAAACGAATTAAGAAAAAAAACTAACTTGTGTGTGTTACAAAACAAAAACATTCTGAGAGAATTTATTATTCAGTTAGTTCTTTGAAAGAAAAAGGTACACAGTAACTTGAACATCGGATTAGAATGCACCACATCAATGTTTCAAATGACTATAATCAAAATTGTTATAGCAACTTAAACACACATATTTAAGTTTAGCTAGGGGCAAATAGAACTAGCTAAATTAATTCGAGCAGTGAGTAATTCGAGTCTTTTTGTAACATTAATTAAAAAAAAGAAAACAAAGACACTGAGATTTTGCTAACATATCTTAAAATAACCTACCAATTTTGCTACGACACTGATATTACATGTAAAAATGTAGTTGTTAAGTAGTCATGGAATTTTACGACCAACTTGGGATATAGAGATATAATGAACTAACTTTACGACATTATTGAGACTACATTTGAGTAATGTTATGTAGTTGCTACTATTTAGACAAACAACACTGGAATAATATCGATGAGGGCCGAACATCTTTTAAACAAAAGTCTTGAGACAACTAACAATTAGTACGAATAATCAAAATTAAATCATAGATGAGCCGACTTCAACAGTATAAATATAGTTAAATATATGTCAAATTCATCGAGACGGGAGGAAAATCGTTTATGCTATGTATGGAAATTACAACTAAGGCATAAGGACGAACAATGCTACAAACAGATAATTGAACAAAAAGAGAAGATAGTAAAACCCAATACTTCCACGTCTATTATATTTGTAAATTCTAAACCATTTCTATGTTTGTGACCGACTCTCCATGTGATTTTTCCTTTATAGTTCACATGGGAAGTCGGCAATTTCCACATGATAAATGCGTTGGCCTAGTAACATAACAAAAAAACTGTGGCTATTCTTTTTAAAGTCAAAATTCAAGCCAAGTTAAAATCTAATATAAGTATAATGATAGTTTCATAGCAAATATAATTAATTTTCCGTTGAGTTTTAGGCAAGATGAATGAGAAAGGTAAAACTTGATTTTGAGATAACATGTTTGAAAAGTCTTACATCAAAGGCTAAAAGACAAATAAATATATGAACCTTCTGTATTCATTTACTTTAGGTATTGGAGGTGAAACTTGAAAGCAGCTTACATGTTATATGCATAAATTCATCGATCGTGTAACTTATCTTACGACGTTTGAATCAAATATGATTTAGATCTAAAAACTCTTTTGTCCAATCAAAAATCATCATACATATTTCAGAACTTGATTCTTTTAATATTCTGAGAGCCAATGTGTCTTTCACTTATGTTGTTAACAATTAAAACAATAAATAAATATTTAGAACTTGAATGACGATCGACGTAAGGCCAGGCCAGAAAGGATAATGCATTCACTTGGTACATTCCTTGCTATATGCACAATTTTTTTTGTTCAGTTTTTTCTAAAGCCGTTATTATTCATAATCTTAATATAAAACATGAAAATAGTTCTTCATACTAATTTACCCCTAAAACGAAGACGCTGTAGTACTACTCCCTCCGTTTCAAATTATATGTCGTTCTATAGCAAAACTTTTGTTTTAAAATAAGTGTCGTTTTCGGTTTTCAATGCAAATTTATTGAAAATATTCTCTATTCTATTTTTATATTGGTTGATGTGTATTGGTAATAGTATTTTTATTTTGGAAATATGTAAAATTAAATGTTTTCTTAATCTGTGTGCAAAGACTTAGAACGACAAATAATATGAAACGGAGGGAGTACAACTTTATATCGGTACCTGCGCTATTTCTTAAATAACTCTACATAATTTTTATTTTAAAAAATTATATACAGTATATCCGTTGAAAACAAATGAATTATCAATTATTCCCATTCTAGCCAATGCATAGAGAAGAGAAAGTGGAGCTTGGATTTATCCTCTACACATGCTTCATTCGGACAAAGCGTGTCGTTGGCTAAAGACTTAAAGTTAAGAAGTTCGGTAAAGCTTAAATGCTTTTGCCGTCTTGCTATAGTGCTTGCACTTCCCGACCTAACTTCATGTCCCATTGTCCAATTATTCTATCCGATTTATGCAGATAATAAATCTACATCAATATTCATACTGGCTTTATTTTCATCTCAAATCTATACTAAATTACTTATTACGTTTCTAGGCTCATCGAATCTTATTTTTCATACATTTTCATCCCATGTTCGTACCCCTTTTTAGAAGTAAATATTTACGAAATTTTGACGCATGGATACAAATCAGTGATAATGAACCATTTTATAGATTCTTTATTTATTTAAGCAAAGTCCATATCTTCGTTTGACAAAACAAAACTCGATATCTTCGTCTTAAAGGTTGTGGTTTTGGTTAGTGGAGTTAGGCTTACGTCGGGTTCTGCATGTTGAATGGCGATGCCCAAAAATGGATAAAAATTGTTGAATAAAGGCACCGTGAACTGTACCAAAAGCTATCTATTTTCAGCCGTGACACTTGTCTTCTTGCTATTGGTGAAATTAGGTTCATATGCTTATGTCATGTGATATGTACATGCATCGGTTCACATGTATACGTATAGATACGCCTAACTCATGTGTTTCTGTTTTAACATTACAGAAAATAACAGTATTAATTCTTTTTTGAGAATTTAACTATGTATTAGTTGTACGAATATGTTAACTATTAATCCAAATACTTATCAAACAAAAAGAAACTATAAAGTCGAATGTGGTTATCGTTTCTGGTTAACGGATAGCTGTATCAGGTATAAGCTTAGACATTTTTAGTAGTAGATTAAGATGTGTGAAAACCTCCAAAATACATATCGTTATGAACAGGGAGAAGAAATAAACAAACAAACATTTATGTACACGAACATTCCTACTAGAAATTATCTAACTAGTACAAATATAAAGCCGGGAAATAAATGACCCATAAGTCCATAACCCATTCTAGTTTTATTCATGTATAACATCCAACGGGGTGCAATAAAGTTCAAAATATATATCAAGGATTATGATCATTGATATTATATGTAAAATATATCCCCAAACCTCGAAACAACGAGGCAAAAACCATATACATGTCACGTACTAATCACAGTACTAAAAATCACAAATCTCATAGTAATTATATTCCATATTTTGTTTTCCGATCGAGACTATACTTGATTAATCAATTACCATTGAGTAAATGCATTGATGACCAGATATCATCCATGCCCCAATAGTTTTCACCGGTTTGATCATCAACGGTCATCGGTACAGGATAATCTGCTGTTGTCGTAGCCGTAGTCACCGGAGCCACAGGCGCAGAGTAGTTACCATAGTTGAATTCCATATTGGTATGTTGGTACGACGTTGTCGTAGGAGAATAAGTCTCCATTGCATGATCTTGTGCACAGACGACATTGTGTCCCGACGTGCTTGCAACTTGATCGTTGACTTCAGAGCTCTGAGATCCAACGGACGACGTTGCAGTTGTTGCTACATCGGTTTGTTTGATGTATTTTTGTATTCTTGTCCTCCAGAAATTTTTGATCTCGTTATCGGTTCTTCCTGGAAGGTGTTTAGCGATTTTTGACCACCTGATCATATTTTTAAGAGAGATAATTTAGATATTATTATTTAATATAAGCAAAACTAAGATGATGAGCTAATGATTATTGTGGGGTTAGAGGTCTAGTCCGTGACTGCGACAGACCAAGTACGTCTAGATTAATCCAAAACATTAAGGTTTGCGTCTATTTCAATTATGCTTTTCCTTGTTGTCAGGAGACTTTATACTTCTGTACACATGTACTGTGTTTGAATCTTTTTCAAGCATTATAAAGTTTTACTTTTTTTGTTTGTTAAAAGGGTTTATAAAGTGTAATTTACTGACCTAGTAATAGCTTGCTATCTTATGAATAAATTGTCAAGACATAAGAAAAGAGGAAGTAATTTGAAACTAATAAAACAGTAACAAATAAATAGAAAGTCTACATCATGAATTATGAGAAATAATTAGAACTGAATATAATCAGGCTGGTAGTAACTTCACCCCATACCTAATAGGCTCATACTCATATCCGTAATTAGTATACCAAAAAGAGTTAACTTCCAATAAAATGATAAATTAGATTGTACTTACTTAAAAATGCAGACAATCAGTCCCTTTTAGTCTTGGGCAAAATTTTCCAGCTTTTTACATATAAAACAAATAAAAATAGAAATCGGATAAAACAAACAGACAAGGAAATAAATAGAGCCGCGTAAATCTTTCAGAAACGTGGGAAATCACTTGAATAATTACGGAAATTCTGTACTTTATAAATCATATATAAAAATATCGGGACAAGTGTAGCCAAGAGTTCGGGAGAAACACGCACGAGGTTTTCATGTTGTTTTGATAAAAATGCACGAGGTCTAATGTTAGTGGCTTGAAAAATTCGACATGTGCAGAAAATGAGAACTGACGGCCAAGAAAAAACTTCGATCAAAGATTGTCACAAAGGAATTGAACGTTTTTGTTGCTTTAATCACTAAATGTGTTGCTTTATTGTCTTTTCAATGATCTACGTGGCTATATATAGCCTCAAGAGTATATAAACGATTCACAGTTCGAGTATTTTGTTTGAGAAAGAAAGTTAGAAAATTTTGCCTTTGTTCTTTCGTTACACAGTGTATGTGTATTTGTATATAGTCATTTATGTAAATCAAAACTTACCTGTTTCCCCACTTAGCATGAAGTTCCATGATGATAAGTTGCTCCTCCGGCGTGATGTTTCCACGTCGTACGTCAGGGCGGAGATAGTTCAGCCACCGGAGCCGGCAACTTTTCCCGGTGCGTTTTAGACCTTATAAACGTTTATTTAATAAATCATCAGTCAAATATTGTTTCATACGTACTTGCATATCAACATATGTGTATATTATATAAATCATGATCATTAAAACACTGTTTATTATTAGATACTTATATGTAAACGGTCTTACATAATTTTCATTCATCACTAGGCCTATAAAACATTTACGAAAAACGTCTTTGGAGGTTTCCTTTAATTTAGATTGAGTTTTAACAAGGAAATAATAAATTAACAAAACAGTTATTCGTTTTAACCAAAGAATTGAAGATATAGATAACAAGTGTGCTTCGTACGTGTAGATAATAACTACAAGATAAAAAAAATTGGTATGAATCTAATACAAGAAAAAATATTGTTACTTGTATGATACCTATGCAAATTATGTAGAAACCCTAGTTTATATCGAAAAAGATATACAACGTAAAATAAATCTATATATGCAAATATATATTGGTGATTAATTATAAGTTGAAATTCTTTAAGAAGAAATCAAATGAACCTGCAGATTTGGCGAGAGTGTTCCAAACGCCATCCCCGTGGTTGGCGATATAGTTGATAAGAATAAGATCTTCTTCCATCGTCCATGGTCCTTTTCTCACCTCTGTTTCTCCTGATGATCCCGAACCTCCACTACATATTCCTCCTCTTTTGTCCATTTTATTCTTATTTATTTATAACTCTTATAGCTAGAGGGAGAGGAATTTAAAAGAAAGAGACAAGTAAGAGAGAAGGTTGTGGTGAGTTGATATTGAAGGTTGTGGAAGGTGAGCAACTGCTTTTATAGAGACTAAATTCACCGCGTGATTAGCAAAGCTTAATCCAAATTCTTAATTAATCCTGTATGGTCATTAGCTTAAAGTTTTAATTAATCATATAATAAACTTTCGTAATTGTTAGGATCTATACTATACTAATAACACATGCGACTATGTATAACACCTTTCACGACCTAACCATATACAATAACATAGTTTCGTCAACCATGCCCGTAATTATATATAACTTAAAGATTGAAAAGTAGTTGATGCATTCATGTGTCATTTAGTTTACACACATACGCATGTCGTTTGCTGATGTAAATGTAGAAGTTTGGATTTGGATATGATATCACCCAGTAAAAAAGAAGGCCGTCAATGGGTCATATATGATCTTTATTTAGTGGTTTCGCTATTGAACCGAACCTATAGAGTATGTCCAATGGGTGATAACCATAAGGTATCTCAACATTTAAGGAAAAAAAAAAAAGAGAAGTAGGAGAGAGGCATGTAAATTATCTCTGCACTCATACTGTTAGATATTTTGTATTATACATGTTATTTACTAAATGGTTTATAGTTTTGTTTTTTAATTTAATTAAATAACTAAAATCTTATTAAATAATAATTTTTATTTTTATTTAGAAACTGAGTTATATACTCACCAATAAGATTGCTCTAAGAAATTGATTTGTCTCGATTCATTTATTTTACTTGCATAACTCACATTATATTTTTGAGTCTTATTTTTTTAATTTAGCTGTACATCTTAGAGCAACTCCATTAAAAGATTCTACCTCGCTTACTTTTAGTATAGCGGGTAACCAACGTTCTTCCCTTTATGTTCTTCTTTTGATTTCACGAAAAAAAAAATGATATGATCTTGATTCTGTCAAAAAGTGAGTCAGAGGAACTCCTCAAAACCCTATATCCCGTAAGCCATCTAGCCCCTTTTCCCATTACATAAGCAGCTCAAAGTCTTCGATGTATTACATTCCTTCATCGGAGAGGTTTTCATAGCCTAAACATAATGGAAATCGTAGTTCTCTCTGTATGTACATTTAGCGCTCAGTTCAGAATTTTCCGGGTATCTTGAAATACATATAATAAGTATTCTTATATATGTGTTTAATTGCGGAATTCTAAGTTTTACGGGAAACCTAACCTAAAATATCTGAGTTTAGATACTTTGGTTTATGTTTTCCCTAAAGTTTAGAACTCCTCAATTACACACAAATATATAATATATATATACACATATATGTATTTTTAGATACTCGGAGCTAGAATCCTTCAATGGAGTTGCTCTTAGTCTTTTGGTTTCGTCCTGAAAAACAAAATTTAGTTCACAAATAAATATAATTTTTAGATAAACATAAATTGAGGCAACCTTTTTTTTGTAAAACAATTTTATACAAGCTGAAAAAACAGATTTTGTTTATATAAACTTAAGAAAATAGTTAACGTGTGTAACAAAATATCGCCGCTTTATTTTCAAAATGAAAATTCTAAATATATGTTCAGTTTTCTAATCTTAGTGGTAGTATGATTGGTTTTCTCTTTTAGATATAAAGAGAACTCTGGAAGCACCATATCGTATTGATTAAGGTTTAAATTTTTTTATACCAGGTTTTGATTCAAATCTTAGACAATGATTTTTTTTTGCATATTAGGATGTAAAGTTTATCGGAAGTTCTAGAATACTGCAAGCAGATTCATTCATTGTGATCATCTGCTACATAGAGCTAGAGTTTGTCCACGAAGTTATCGTACATGCACAACAATTCGTCGATCCAAATATTTTAGAGAAAAATTCATCGTAGAATCATTATCCGTGAAGTTGTTCATAATGTTGCAAGTAGTTGATATCATATGTAATAGAACTAGAGATTATACAATGTAATTGGTGATTTACCCAATGTTAACAAATAATATAAAGTTAAATTAATGTAAAGTGATTAGTTCCAAGTCTAAGGTACCAAGAAAAAGATCAACAAACTTCCATAACTCTAGAACATTAAGATATATTAATTCGTTTTCATGCCTATATGATCAAGCATTAAACATCAAATCCATTTGGTCTCGTACAATCAAACATACATTTGAACTAAATCTAGTAACCATATATCTAGTACAATCAAACATGCATTTGAATTAAATCTAGTAACAATGTAGCAATCCTAACATCTCTAGCAATCCTATCCCTTTGGTTAATCATGATAAAACAAAATTAAGTTCGTTCAAGTATTTCAGGACAGGCTGCTAGCTCCAGCTGCTACATTGTCCTTTCTCTCACGGTTTAGGTAAAAACTGCAGATGCGAACCGCGCTATGCCCCCTGGTCAAATGTGATAATCTGAAAGAGGGGCATATTAGCCTTGGTTAAAAGCGCTAGACTATACCGTTATGCGTATGTGTTCGTAGCGGTCACGCTTTGACTGCTAAGGCTGACCGCTACGTCTCTAAGTACACCTAATGTAAACTATAGGAACCTGAAACAAGAAAAAGGACAAAGCTACAACCATGAAAATCAATGCATCAATACATGAACATACTAGACTGCACGCCCTTCCATTATAGAGTTTGTATCTCTATACGTATTGCTTTCCGTTCTCATGCACAAGCCTCGACGTTAAAAAGTTTCCTTACAGGATTCCTTGTCGTTTTACAAGTTAACATCATTATATATCGTCCATCCACACCTTCAAATCCCCGTTGCCAAATAATATTTGATGGTATAACTCGGTAATTAATTGGTAGAATAAATTCCCTATGTACTTTGACAACTGAATGATCGGCCATATGTTTTTGCAAGCATCTCCTTTAGGGAAATCTATATCACCTTTAATAGATCATGACGTTAAAGAAACTTTTCTTGTTTTGTTAATACCATTTTTACATAGCTTAATTAGCTACAGGTTACTGAAGCGATACTTTATTAGTACATAAACTATAAGAACATGACAGAGAAAGTACAGAGAGATAGTGACAATAAGATTTTGGCTCTCTAAAAGTTCACTCATTGTGATCCCTAACCAAATAAAAATCCACTTATCTTAAAAGTGAAAAGTGACTAATTCCTAACTTAATAAAAACTTTAACATCCAAATTAGCCAAGAGAAAGACCCTTCACAATTCAATTAGCTCATACTTGCTTTTGTTGCCACATCCATGTTCTTTTTTATGCGCCATAACATGCGATTGTCTACATTTAAAAAAAAAAGTGGTGAAAAAATAATAATATAGAAGCCAGGCTTTGAAGGGAAGCTGAGAAATCATGGGCTTCAAGCGTTCAATAATGTAAAATAAATTCGGGTGAGTTTTACTAAAAATATCTTTAGTCTAGTGGTGTAAATCATGTAACATTAGCCTCAGTAGCATGTCTTCAAACCATGAGTATCCACGAAAGTCATGTAAAGTGCAAACGCAGTTTCATAGACGAAACCGTTGTTTTCCCACTTGCTTTTAACATTTAGTATTTCAAATTAGCAATTTTTGTTTGTTTGTTTCAGAAGAATATGGTGTAGTTTAAAAAAAAGAAGAATATGGTGTAGTTCATTTATAAATAAAAACAAAATGATTTGGCGCAAATGTTGTGGGTTCATTTATAAATAAACCAAAAACACAAATGCAAACAAAATAATCGAGGTGCAGAAATATAAATGATAATATTTTTTTTTTTCAAAACAAAATAAAATAAAATATAAATGATGCATTCGCTTCCACATGGTTTTGTTTCAATTTGTTTTAAATGAAAGTTCAAATCTATACTATTATTTGCGAAGTGATTTTTTTGTAACAGAACTCTCACATTAAAAGTTAGAGCGACTAATATTGATATTACCCTTAATGAATTTTTATATAAATAATTTAATTTATAATTGTTAACACAATTTTATGTCTTACTTTTCACGTTAGTTAGCTATATTAATCATTATCTTCATAATCTCATATTATCTACCACTTATAATATAAATTTTATATAGCTGAATTTGCGTATGACTAAAAAATATATATATATATAGCTGAATTTTTGTAATTAGAGTATATAATGGGATCAAAAATATATATATATAGTTAGTCATATGAATCATTATCTTCATAATCTCACAATAACGTGTATTCAGAATATTATTGTATTTCATTCACAAAACCAATTTTATCTAAATGTCAACTATTAAATTATACTAAAACTATTAGAATTATTACTTTCATATACTTAGATTTACTGCCGGCAGAGAAGTTGACCAATATTTTTAATTACTAATCAAGTAAAAAAGTTTGTATAAAATATTTCTGATATATGAGAGTTTTTAAAATTTAAATAATAATGCGAAGATGAAAATTTGACGAAAAATTCATAAAATATGATTAAAAACATAAAAAAATTTCATGATATTTACTTAATTTAGTTGTCAAATACTAATATATATCGGTGAAATAATCATGTCTGTATATGCGGGCAAAATACCTAACCAAAAACTAGAAACAAAATTAGTTTTTTTATTAGATAAATGATTACGATTAATAATAATAAGAATTATCCAAAATCTAAAAAAATATATAAAAGATAATATATATATATATATATTGTGTTGTTATCCGAAAATATCTTTTAATAAAAGTTATAGATGCAAAAACAGATAACGCAAGTAAAATTCTTAATGTTATATAATTATAAATAGAATATAGACTGATTCTAAAATTTATTATTTATAATGAAATAATGTACGAAGAATTTTTTTAAAATATATAATATGTAAGAATTTTAAAATGAGAAAATAGATAATAATTTATCAATATAGTCTTTAATTAGTTTTACACGTATTAGTAAATAACTAGAAAATGATTATGCCCTCATGTACAGGCGGAACACCTAATTCTGGTATAAAATAAGTTACAAAAAAAAAAAATCTGGTATAAAATCAAAATTTACTATACTCTGAAGCTATTTACTACGTAAAAATACAATAAGGATAGACTAGTTTTGATACCCAACCCCAAATTGGTATCATATTTAACATTAAGGTGTTGAAAACGGGTTTCACCCCCTCTAAAATCGGTCCAATATCATAAAGTCCGAAAAAGAAACATACTATCAAGAAAGTTAACCACTTAGCTTGAACTGATAGAATGATATGCGGCGAATTAAAACGGTCAAACCAAAAAATAAAAAAAGAATTGGAGAATTAAATACGATTTCAAAAGCATCCGATACTTGACAAAAATCAAGTTACCGTTATAATTCATCCCAAACATCTATAATAGAATATCCAAAAAGTAGAGGGGATCCCAAAGTCGAACATAACGAACTTATACTCTCACTACTCTTTTATTCATTTATTCTCTGATATATTTTGAGTCATCACGATTATATTTGCTCATACGATCAATAATACACATATTTTCATACAAAATTATCAGTAGACATCTTTTTTACAAATTATTTCTTAGATCCTTTAGTATAAATCATAACTGTAATTTCGGAAGGGATTTTGAGATCTATCAAAAAAAATTATTTAGATTAATAAGAGTGGACAAAATATTTTAGTCAAAGCGTAACTAAGAGCATATCCATTGGGGCTAGTTTATAGGTTCTAAAAGTACATTTATAAGTATGTACATATTATATATGTGTACTAGATCTTGATCCGCGCTTTTTAAGCGCGGATATGTTTTCACTTATGAACCCATAATTGATTTACAAATATGAGTTTTTATGTTTTTATTATTTGTTTTTCTCTTCAAAATAAAAAGAAATAGAACAAATATTTTGTCAAGAGTGATTTGCATGAATTTATAAATTTTTATTAGAGAACATATAATTTAAAAGTTTTTTGAAAATAATGTTTGAGTTTTAAGAAATGTTTTCATATCTGACTCAGATTTGTTGAACCGGTACACCCGTATCTTGTATATAATCCAGTTCGGATTTAATGAAAAAATCGTTAATTAAAAATTTGATAGAACCCGGTAAATATCCAAAAACTCGTTATTAACATGTGATTTTATATCAATGATCCAATAAAACATAAAATATCTGATAGTATTTTTATTTGTTTTATTAAATTAATCATATACATGTTAATAATACATAAACTTGTGGTCTTTAAACGTTGATGATATTTTTTATTCCAAATAAAAAAGATAATATAAAGCATATTAATATAACAGTATTAGATTTTTCTTGTTATCAATAACCTATTATAAGTTTGTATTTTGTTATTCTTTTTTTTTTATTTTAGATTTAAAATTAATTTTATGATACATAGATTTAAGAAAATAACATTATGATGTCATTATGTTTTTTGATTAATTTAGTTTCAGATTATATTTCTAATATTTGAACATAAAATATTTTTATTAAATAAAAGTAGCATATTTTATAAGTATTTGTAAGCCCATTATTTATTGATTCATTTAAATATACATCAGCAGGTCCAAAACCAAAATACTCAAATGACATTAATGAATTTTATTAATCCTTTATAAAAGTAAGGGATAATTTGGAAAATACTCTATAAATAGTTTGAAATTTGAAAAACACATCTTCTTTTTAATTTTTTGAAAAATACACTTTATTAAATGTGAAAAGACATTTTTATCCAAATTAGATATTTAAGTAATTAAAATATAATTTCGAGATTAATAATAATATTACTATAATATTTTTTGTTTAAGATAATCTTTTGTTTGAAATAAATATATAATTTTACTATTTACATTTTCAATAAGAAAGGATATTTATAAAATAAATATATTATGATTTATTTTTTATTCTTGCTACAAATCCTTTTCTGATAAGTAAGCTCCTACTTAAATGTGGGAGGGAACACTGACAAAAAAATGTGAGCGAGAAAACATAAGAGATTTGATGTTGATGTCGATGATGTGCAACTACTACACAGTGTTAAATATTAAGAATGTTCACTAGATAAGTTTAAAAAAAAAAAAGAATGTTCATTAGATTTCTTTGGCTATATCTGTTTTTCACTGGAGCGTTGAAGTGTACGACCGTATTATGATGCT
Organism: Raphanus raphanistrum x Raphanus sativus; assembly: GCA_019705995.1. Lineage (NCBI taxonomy): Eukaryota > Viridiplantae > Streptophyta > Magnoliopsida > Brassicales > Brassicaceae > Raphanus > Raphanus raphanistrum x Raphanus sativus. Next base: position 19,327,808 of record CM034038.1, read on the forward strand.
CTTTAGTAACGACGAGATAACAGAGTTTGTGAAGCCATATACAACTATGATTCCTCATGTTATCAAATCACTGGCTTCCCCAATTGATGAAAATGATTTAGATGATGTTGAATACATAATTACTAGAGTTAAGAATTAAAAAAAAACTCTGAATGAAAAGAAGAATAAACAACAAATTTTAAAAAAATGGATTGCAAAAATGGATTAGAAAAAAAAGATCCCGAGAAGAAGACGAGATGACGTCTTATTTGTTTTTTCTCTTTTTTTCCAAAAACAAAATTAAGATATTATGTAGATATTATTAAGATTTCATTTTCAAAACAATCTTTTTTTGTTAAAACTGTTAATTTTAATATTTGATAATTTATGATGATAAAAATTAAGAATATTCAGATTGGATAATTTAGTAAATGTATATATACAAAAGTGTATTTTTCAAAAACTTAAATAATGATATAATTTTCAAATTAAAAACTCATATAAGTGTATTTCTCCAAAATTTCCCTAAAAGTAAGGGTATTTTGGAAAAAAATATATGAAATTTTCATTAAAAGCATAAGATGAGAATGATTCATTTTAATGGTATAGATATAATAAGGGATTCTAAACTTTACGGGTAATATAATCCAAAATATCTATCTCGTAACCCAAAGTATCTCGATACTTTGGATTACGAGATACTTAAGCTTAGAACCCTTCAATTACATACATATATAATATATACATACACATAAATATACTTTTACACTTTGAAGTATACACCCCCAATGGGGATGTTCTAAAGATAAAGTGTTGAAAACAGATTTTACCCCTCTAAACCCGGTCCAAGAATCTGGTCCAATATCATAAATTCCGAAAAGAAACATAATATCAAGAAAGTTAACGACTTATCCTAAACTGAGAGAATGATATGCGGCGAGCTGATACGGTCAAACCAAAAAATTGGAAAATTAATTGCGATTTTAAAAGCACTCGATACTCGACAAAAATCAAATTACCGTTATAATTCATCCCGAACACCTGTAAGAGAATATTCAAAAGTGGAGCGGGATCCCAAAGTCCAACATAACGAACTTATACTCTCTCTACTCTTTTTTTTCATTTATTCTCTGATACCTTTTGAGTCATCACAATTATATTTGCTTATATGATCAATAATATACATATTTTTTCATACAAAATTATCAGTATACATTTTTTTCACAAATTATTTCTTAGATCCTTTAGTATAAATCACAACACTATTTTCTGAGGGGATTTTGAGATCTATCAGAAAGATTAAATTATTTAGATTAATAAAAGTGGTTCATAAGATCAATAATATATATATTTTTCATACAAAATTATCAGAAAGATTAACCAATAAGAGAATATCCAAAAGTGGAGGGAGATCCCGAAGTCGAACATAACGAACTTATACTTTCACTACTCTTTTATTCATTTATTCTCTGATACCTTTTTAGTCATCACAATTATATTTGTCCATACGATCAATAATATACATAGTTTTTCATACAAAATTATCAGTAGACATTTTTTCACAAATTATTTCTTAGATCCTTTACTATAAATCATAACTCTAATTTCTGAGGGGATTTTGAGATCTATGAAAAATATTAAATTATTTAGATTAATAAGAGTGGTCAAAATCTCTTAGTCAAAGCGTAGCTAAGAGCATCTCCATTGGAGATATCTAGTTTATAGGTTCTAAAAATATATTTATATGTATGTACATATTATATGTGTATCTTTTCAAAAAAATATATATATTATATGTGTATGTAATAAGAGATTTTAATCTTAAATATGTGTATGTAATAAAGGATTCTAATCTTTACGGAAACGTAATCCAAAGTAAATTTATATACTTTGGGTTATGAGATACTTAAAGATTAGAACCATGTAGTTACATACACATATATAATATATATATACATAAATGTAATTTTAAATACTTTAAATAGATACTTCAATGGGGATGCTCTAAAGAATTTCCATATTTGAGAGGACACTTGATTTGGCGTATCATCCAAAAGTTTAAGTACTCTTAAGCCATTTTTAAGAGAGGCCATTTCTAGTTTTCTGTGGCTGCGATTTAATTAGCTGGAGACAACTCTTTCCTTAATTACTTCCCTATGTGTACTAACGGATTGCTTTATGTTACGTCAAGGAAGGTTCAATGGAAAGTACGGAAAACAACAACGCTTATGGGTAAGGGTGGGCATGGATTAAATACTAACTTAATTTTCAGTATCTCAGATCTGTTTCGTATTTTACGGATATCTAATTTTTCGATTTATTTTTTTTTTGGAAAAAATGCAAATATCTCCATAAAATTTATAGATATTTGCGAATATTTACGGTTATCTCAACCACTCTATTCAAAACAAATAAATTTAGAAAAATACACAATTTTGTCTTCAAAAATATATTTTTAACATAATATAAAATATAAAACGTCAATATTTCATAATTTTTAAGAATTAATTAAATGTTCTTACAAAACATAAAGTTTTAGAAGAGTTATAGTTTTATAAAGAGTTTCTATTCCTTTCTTAATTTAATACTTCTATAAGTAATCTTATAAATAAAATTAATAAATTTATATGTTAAAGCAACAATTATATAAATTATAAATTTAAACTTCTATATTTAATTGTACATATACATATATTTTTATAAATGTTAGAGCAAATCAGATATTTGATTCTAATTTTTTTAGTATTTGTGATTTGCTTCGTTTTAAGGAGTATTGATTTTTTATATTTGTTTTATTTCGAAAACTTACAGATGTCTAATTTTTTCGGTTCAAGTCGAAACTAATAACAAATTGAATCAAAATTAGCAGATAAAATGTTTTGCTCTACTTATTAGGGATGGGCACAAATCAGATATCCTGGTTTTTTCAAGTGTTTGAGATCCGATCCGTTTTGTCAGAATAATCAGTTATTCGATTCGATTATTTTCCATCCGGGTATTCAGTATTCTGGATATCCGGACAATTCTAGATTTTTAACTGGATATTTGATTCGATCCGTAAATAAATAAAAATTAAAAATAAATAAAAAATCCAAAATAGTATACAATAATAGTAATTTATCAAATAACTAATATAATAAATTTAGTAAACAAAATACTTAAAAATTATATTATAAATAATATTTGTATAACTTTTTATATATAATTGTTTAAATATATGTATAAATATGCATATAACAGATCTGATCGGATATCCGTATCTAGAAATATCAGTATTTGTGATCTATTTCGTTTTCTTACGAATATTACATATTAGTATTTGTTTTTGCTTCGTAGAATTACCGATATTTTGCCCACCTTTACTTATGGGGTTTAATGACAGTGTCAAGTTGCTTAAGCTTCACTTATACGAGTGGCTATAAAGAGTGACAAGCATGATAATCAGTTAGATGTTTGTGGGGACCTTAAGATATGAAGGTACACACGCATGTGAATGTGATCCCAACAACTAATTTTTATCAACCAAAATAAATCTGTTTAAATGTTCTTTCTTCCTAAATCGTACAAGTTTTATGTTTTCTTCCACAGTGAGTTAGGTTAATGGAAGAAAAAATTAGGTTAAAGACAAGAAATTAGTAGTATAAATAATAACTGCTAGAGTTATTGTTAGAAAAAATGCGTTACTAAGAGTATGCCACATTATGTGGCATATACAATTACAAAAAAAAAATTTGGGACAAAAAGTGTGTTTATGGGACAAGGTTAGCCAAAAATCCAATAATGTTTTGCATGTGAATCAAGTACAACCGCATTTTCCAACTTGGCCAATTGTTTTTTGGCATTGGACCAATCTTAATTAAATATTTAATTCAATTAATTTCTTAACCGAATTTTTGATTATAGTTTATATATTATAAATATATATTAATCAAATATGATAACATAGTGAAATCCGAATTTATATTAATATAATATAAATATCTAATTGATTATAATTATAGAAAGCATATCTATGCTTACTTTTCTGAAATCAATTAAATTATTTAACAAAAGAGGAAGTACAACGGCTAGCAAAGATCACTGACTGTTTCACCGGAACTAAGAACCGAAAATGATCAGAATCTCTCTAAAACCATAAACCGGAAAAGAACGCATTCTTGGGAATCAAACCAAATGAAACAAATTCAAATAACCGAATAAAATTTTGGCAAATGATTAAGCATAACTACAAAGAGATAATGGTAAGGAAAACTCAAACTTCGAACTAAAGAACGAGCCTAACTAAAGCGAACTTAGCATTGGTGATCACAACTTGAAGAGAAAAACGGGATGATCTTGCGAATAGAAATAGACCTAATACTCTGAAGCGGGCTTGAAATGACTTCTATTCATAGAACCAAACTCCAAATTGGTGAAAACTTTACTTCTGGTTTAGCATAAGAGACTATTACTTACAACACCTTCAACGGTATCCCAACACCATTATCACCATGGAAATTTACTGAACATCGCTTGAAAACCCTGTCTCAAAGCAAAACGGTTACCACTCCACCAAGACCACGACCAGAGGTAAGAGTTTTCTTTAATACCTTTCATCATCTCCACCGATAATAAGAAGAGGTAGGCAAGGAAGTTCTGAAGCAACCACAAGAACTAATAACACGGCCCAAAAATAGATCAGATCTAGATCTAGACCAAAATTTGTGCAACCAAGACCGAATACAGCAGTCACAGCCGTAACCACATCTAAACTATCAGACCCTAGCGGTCACAGCTAGAACATAGACTAAGTCCAGAAACACTGCAACGAAGCTCAAACTAGTCCAAGAGTCATTAAGAACTTCAAAACACATAACCACATTAAAACATAGAAGAAAAAAACAGAAAACAAATTTACGATATATAAATCATATCCGACCGGCGATGGCGATAAGAGAGCCACCACACACCGGTCACCGGAGATATTGCAGTGTTATGTCAAGAGAGAAGGATGAGAAGACTTTCGTAGATAGAGGTATATCCATGCTTACTATGAAATTAAAAAGAAAACATATGTCTCATAATTCCATAAACTCTCTATTTTTCTATCAAATATACAAAATATTTTTTTAAAGATTTTTCATTTCAAAAATTAATTAGTGTAATGGTTTAAGTAAAATAAAGGTTTATTTCCTAAAAATGCATTACATAATAGATTATTTTGTGAAACTTTTTAAATATATTAAAGTATTTTAGACTTGAGACATATTTTAAATATGATTTTTCTATTTTATAGTATAATAGCATGTTTTTTGCTGCCAATGAGAATGAGTTGTATATTGAAGTGGTAACTAGATTTAGTAATACTCTTATATTATTATTAGATATTATATCTTTTATTTTTATTTGTCTTTTTTAAATTTTAAGGTATATAAAAAATATTTTTAGTATAATAAATTATATTTTTCTTTGTATTTTAACATCTATTTGATATATTTTAAATAAATAAAAGATATATTTTTGTGAACAATGGATGTGTGGATAAAGAATGTTTTGTTAAAAAAAATTGTTGGATATGAACGGTGGTTATGGATGGATAAATTGTGAATAAGAGAGTTAAAAACATTTAAGTTAAGCATAACAATTTTTGTAGATGTGAAAAATGGTTGACATGCTTTGATAATTTGTATCAATTTGATAAATAAATATGTTTTTCCTATTTTACACTATGCAATATCATATAAAATGGACAAATGAAGAAAATAGAAATTAGTAAGCACCAAATATATGTACAAATTACATGTGATTATAAAAAAAATCGACATGGTTTTGGTGGATGTGAGTTTTGTGGACAAGGTTGTACTTGATAACCGTATGGTGGATATGTATATTGTGGATACCCTCTAGGTGTTGCAAAGTCTTAAAGTTTGTGTATAACAGAGATGACAAGAAAAATAGACGAGCGTCAAAAGGTTTTGTGTTATGATCCTTTATTTTCCTTTTTCTTGGCTCATTATGATTTTGATTCATCAATTGTCTAAACGATTGAAGATATTGAGTGTAAGAGATTTAATAGATTTTAAACGAAAAAAATTCAAAAATTAAATGGATAGAATGAAATTATTGAAGATTATCGTGATGGAGTGGAATGGAAAAGAAATAAAAAAGGAAAGAATAAATTAGAGTGAAGAAAAATAGAAAAAGAATAGTGATAATTATTTTTGAGGATAAAAATGAAATATAAGAAATTTAATTCTTTACTCGAAAGAAAAAAAGTCAATTTATAAAGTGAAAGTATGTTTAAGTTGATAATATGTCTTTGTTAATTAATAAGTTAAAAAATATCTGTAGGTGTAAACAACTTGCATATCCTCCCCCCTCAAATGACTTTACTTAACATAGTTACAAACCTCATAAAAAAAAACTTTTAAAATGACTTTATTTAAACATCGTGTTAATAATTTTACTATGTTAAATGAACAAAATTATAGATAAACCATGTAAAATGAAGTTTATTCATAACATCTAAAACAATTTTGGACCTTTCATTGTATAGGGTTTGGAAACTTTATGGATTGCATATTGTTTTTCGGATGGCAGAAGGAAAGTATCAACCATGCCATTTTTCAGGCAAGTTTTAAGCTCATCTAAGGTGTCTTTAGATACAAGTGGAGATCATGCAAAGGCCCACAGATTTCTAACTTCAAACCCTGCCACACGCCAAAAATAACTTTCCAGTATGATTCTTTGCTGAGATCAATATAATATGTATTTCTTTTACTTAGTTTTATTTATATCTATTGTGGTTTTTGGAAAAATATAATTTATTAAAAATTAAAGGATATAAAACCAAAGTAATAAAATGACAAGATAGTTCAACGGGATTAAGACTTATGTAAAAGAATTAAAGTAATGGGATTTGGTGGCATGTTTGTTCTGGTATGGATGTCATTGATTCAAAACATGTCCTAGTATCACCGATTCAGTTACAAGATTAAAATTTCTTATTGAACATTGTCATTTGAATTCTAATGAGGTTCCAAAGCTGTAATTCTTAATTTGTAGATTAGTTTTTAATTTGTTTCCATAAACATAATTTTCATTTAATTTATATTTTTAGATTTCACTAAAATATATCTCTTTATATTAAATATCTTTAATTTTATATTAAAATTATGGTTTCCCATAAAAAAATATTGTTTAACATCAGTTGAAACATTTTTAAATATATTCTCTTTAAAATATTTATGGTAATAAAAATTATCATATATTATTATATCATATAAAATTTAAATATATGGATTTATAAAACATAAACTTATCCATGAACATAATAGAATTTTCAAAAAATTAATTTGATAATAAATACATATTATCACCCCCAAAAAATATTTGAATGGTTATTCTGCATTAAAAAGTTTTTATTATTATTTTTTATTTAGTGGTCAATGTTTTAGAGTTAAATATTATGGGACCTACTTCATTTACAGAGAGCAATCGAAGACCCTACATCTTATTTTAGAACGTTAGATTGACATTGCAACAACAACAAAAATATGATAACACTGCTAGAAAAAAATATGATGCTTACATGTTCAACAAGTGTCCAAACATGCTTGAGAATATTACGCAACAATACAAAGTTATAAAAATACCTTATAACTACTTCATGATTATTACATGATGAATTGTAATGACTATTTCACCCTTATACTACCAAAGTTTCACTTAAAATAATCAATTTACTAAAAAATAAGTTATCAAATGTTAGATCTTTACCAATTCACCACTCTTTACAACTTCTCCTATATATAAACTCTATTCGTAGCTTTGCTTCTCCCATCTATTCCTCTTCCTCGACTACATCCTTAAACTTGAATTCCAATTCATTTCTAACTATTAGTTTCTTGAGATATATCTTTTATATGCAGTGCAACTTACTACTCTCTTCTAAGTTAGGATTTTTACCAACTCATTTCTTCTTTAAGTTCAAGTGAAATTAGTTATTCCATATTCTGTTTTCGTTTTTTTTCTTAGCTTAGTCTTAGTCATTAATGGAAATTGAGCCAATGGTAAAAATGCATTACCCATTCCTCACAGCTGTTCTCTATGATGACAATCTCTCCATAAAACATTTTCATTCATCTCTTACCGATGATATTTCATGTGTACAAAATGTACATCATAAACATTTTCAGGTTAATTTTGATAGGTCACACCTCACATCTATCATAAACCTCAATCCTGATATTTATCATAAGAATCTAACATCAAAAATCCCAAACACTACTTCCGATCATATTCCAAATCTAAATATTCCCCCATATCACTTTGATATCTTTAGAGGCATAACTCCTTATCCATGCACTGAAGATTTTGAGGCATACCTTCATGGCAAATCCATTAACCCAAATCTCTTTAATATGACATGTAGCACATCGTCACCACTCAAAGATGCATCCAAAATTTTACATGCCCCACGTGAAATTACGATGTGGGGTAATGATCAACCCCAAGGAGCCATCTTTGAGTACAAATCACTTTTTAATCTTGCCATAGCTGACTCAAATCTATATGATACGTCAAAGCCAGTGGGTATCTGGAGCGCAAATGAAGATGATGTCATGAATCAATGTCAAAAGAATCAAATAGTGATCAAAACCGATCAAATCAAGAAGAATAAGAGACTCCAATTGAGGAGAGGATGCAAACCAATGAAAAAAGCTAACATCATCAAAGGGCAATGGACTTCCGGTGAAGATAGGTAAATATTAAAATTTTTAGTGGAATTCACATAAATATTTTAGCTTATAAAATATGTTTATTATCATATTATAATAATTGTTATAAAAATATCATATTATAATAATTATGTTGATTTAATATATAAGATTTTTGAAGATTCTACCTAAATTTAGGTTGCTCGTACAATTAGTGGAGCACCATGGAACTAAAAAATGGTCTCATATTGCTAAAATACTTCAAGGACGAGTTGGAAAACAGTGTAGAGAAAGGTGGCATAATCATCTACGTCCTGATATCAAGGTTACCTTCTTTTTAGTTTTTTTTTTAAATATAAATCTATCTACAAATCATGTGGTATCATTGTGTATGTGATTGTCAATGTGTGTTTAATCATACTTTACATTATATTTTCATTATGCTATTCAAATTGTCAAATTGACAAAATATGAATAGCCTTCTGATGTAAAAAAAAAACAAAATTGACAATGTATCATTGTACATATATAACCATGTCTTAAGAAATGATTTTATAGTTTTCGTATAAAATGATATCTTGCTATTTATATGCATCATGATATGGCAATACACACATATTCACATATATTAACATAAATTCATCTTATATAATTGGCTAGTGCAAAATATCCAATTGAGTTTGTTTAATATTGACTATTTTATGATGGTATATTATGATACGAAATACATATATAATTGTACATTTTAGGAAAATATATACTAATATTTGATTTGTTCAAATTCATAGTGATACATATAAAAACTTCTGAATTTTTCATATTTGTCAATATATCTACGGTTTTTATTCATGCATGAATACTTTAAACTTCTGTTTATATATACATATACGTGTATGAAATTTATTAAAAGCATTTTTCTTCTTTTTGTAGACAAATAGTTCTCAACCGGTAAACCTTAAAACTAAAATGATTTTCATTTAGATTCTCTCATTATAACTCATAGACATAGACAACTTTTTTAAAAAAAATATTAAAGTATAAGATGTCATACCTTACAGAAAGATGGTTGGAGTGAAGAAGAGGATATGATACTTATTTCTGCCCACAAAGAGATTGGTAACAAATGGGCTGAGATCGCACGGAAGCTCCCAGGACGTACTGAAAATACAATCAAGAACCATTGGAATGCGACTAAACGCCGACAATACTCAAGGAGGTCTAAAGGAAAAGACGAAACTTCCCTTGCAATATGTAGCAGCACTCTTCAGAACTATATTAGGTCTGTTACCTACAACGATGATACTCTAATGACCAGTGCAACATTTCACGCAAATGCAAACGAAAACACAAAATTTAGTCCAAAACATATGAGAGGTAAAGGTAAAGTGCTGACTGCTGCAGCCTCGGACTATGCCAAGAACAATGACCATGAGAATGAGAATGAATGTAAGTATATTGTTGATGGTGTGATGAACTTGGGTTTAGATGATGGAAAGAATACGTCTTCATCAGCTGTTACGTCTACTTCTGGTTCGACGTCTAGGCCGGGAAGTGGTTTAACCGTGGAGTTTGATGAATCAATGACAGATACTTGGATGGTGATGCATGGATGCGATGAAGTTATGATGAACGAGATTGCTTTGCTGGAGTTGATTTCAGATGGCCGCCGATAATTAGACTATAATGTAGTCAAACTTTATTATATCTATATGTATAATATGCTATATGAAATAAAGTTTGTGCTTTTTAATGGAAGAATTGAATATTTAGTATATATTGTTGTGTAATGAATGTTGTTTGCTTGTTCTTAATCTTTTGTTCAACAAAGATTATACATGTTTTATAAAAAAATAAAAATTCCAAACAATATGACGCTGGATTATTAGAAAATCATTCCACTGATTTTTAATTTCAAATATCTTACAAAAATAAGAATATTAATAATCATATTAAATAAATGACTTTTAGAATGTTAGAATATTCATTTAAAATTATATCAAAATAATTTAGAAAATACTAGCTTCTTACACACACTTTTAAAACACAAGATTATTTTATGTAAAATTTTAGTTCTGTAAAACAAATATATTTGATTTTAACTTCTTTTTTTCAGCATATTTTTTATTTTAATTATCTAAAATGTGTTGATGATTTTTTTATGTATAAAAGTATATATAATTTACTAAATTGTAACTCCTTTTAAATATAAATGGAGATGCTCTTATAGGCTCTTAAACTATAAATAGAAAAATTGTTTGAAAAGAAAAACTATAAATAGAAAACAAATGCATGTGGGCCTTGTAGATAACTACGTATATTTTCCCAATTTGAAAAGTTTATGATTCAGGCCTGCATAAGGAACACACGACGTTAAACGACAGCGTTCCGAAAATAAAGTGATGAAAAAAGAGGAGGGAGATCCCCACCACCTGTCTATCTCTCGGTCCACTCTGTTCAGTTCTCCCACTTCTTTCTTGGCTCAGCGCCATGACATGCCTCAGCTTCAAAGTTTGACTTCTTCATCACACAAGAAGAAAACGACGAAACTTGTACATTTCCTCCTCACATTACGTAAGTATTATCAAGCATTACATCATCGAAAGTCTCGTGTTCTTCGGAATTTGATCTTTTAACTCTTGATAGGTAAAATCGATCGATCAGTTGGTAGTTCAAAGCTACTTGAACACGTTTTGATTTTGATCCAACTGGGTTCTCGGATCCGAATAGTCTGAACGTTGGATGGATCCGGACACATCGGGCTTGGATTACTGGTTGAATTGGAGAGTGTTTCTATGTGCGGTATGGGTGTTGACTCCGATGATCTTTGCTTTGTTCGTCATATGGAAGTACGAAGAAGAAGACAGTTCAGTTGAAACTCAGCGACCTAAGGGTAGTAGTTATAGTGAACACAGTGAAGATGTTTGGAAACCTAGTCTTGAACAAATCCACCCGGGTTGGTTACTGGGTTTCCGGATCCTAGCTACGGTTCCGAATTGCAAAACCGTACTAGTAACAAAAACATATAAATACATAGGTATATATAGAGATTTTTGTTACTATTAACTGCGGTGCTGGTGGTGCCGTGCGGTTTGTAAATGTTCTTGCTAGGAGATAGGATTTGAGATTTTTATGAGATGTTGTTTTGATTTTGGTTGTTTTTTTTTTGATAGGTGGACATTCACGTTGATAACAATCTACTTTGGGGTAATGTGTTGGGATCTTCTATGTTGTGAATAATAATGATTATGTTTTATAAATCAGATGAATGTGTTTTTATGTAGATGGGATTACTGTTTTCAGTTTATGGGCTTTCTCAACATAAGAAGCAGTTGAGCAGGAGAATACCTATTGATCAAATAGTAAATGATGCAGAGATTCGATTGCTTTTGCCTCTTTTAAATGGGGAGAACATGCCTTTCATTGAGAAGAGAAGGCCTTGTGATTCAAAGACAGTACGGTCCTGTGTCAAGCTCTTCCATATTATATTTCAGGTATATATTATTTAGATTTTCTGAGAGTGGGCATCGTCATAGATGATTATCTATGATGATCAGTGATGTTGGTCTTTGTTGTACAGACGAGTGCCGGAGCCGCTGTGCTTACTGATAGTATATATTGGACAATCATTTTCCCCTTTCTGTCTTTACAGGACTATGAGATGAGTTTCGTAAGCTTTCGATCCATTTTCATCAAAGAATTTTTTCTTACCATTTTAGTAACAGTAAAACCTTGTTGTGAATAGCACTTGCCCTGTGGCATAAGCTCAGTAATTTGTGTTCTATGCTCTTTTAATCATGTTTTCAGATGACTGTGAATTTGCATACGAGCAACCTGGTTTTGCTGCTTTGTGACACAGTTCTTAACCGTCTGGTAATAACTCTTTTTTCTGCATTTAAGATTTTACCAAGCGTTTGATAGGATAGGATGTTTTATTCAAAAAAAAAGATAGGATAGAATGTTAATCGTAAATGATAAGGAAAGCATTTCACTTTCAGCGTTAACTATCAACCTGAATTTTTTTTTTTGTTTTGCTTGGTGTTCTCTGCAGAGATTTCCCTTGTTCAGGTTCTCTTACTTCATCTTGTGGACAGGAAGTTTTGTTATTTTCCAATGGCTTCTCCATGTTTTTATCTCCGTAGGGTAAAAACTCTTCTTTCTCTTTTTCTTTTCTTTTTTTTTTTGATAAAACTTTTCTTTTCTTTCTGTCATGTCATCTTATTTACATGATTACATTCTTGATATACGTTTCTATTTGTCAATTGATTTAGATGGCCATATCCATTTCTCGACCTGTCAATTCCCATGGCTCCAGTGTGGTAAGCCTTCAAAACATTTATATACTAGATCAGTTTTTTATTATATCAAAATGGTAACATTTTATTACATCAAAATGCTTCATGACTGATTTTGTGGATGATCTACAGGTATCTTTTGGTAGCACTCCTGCATCTTCCTTCTTTTGGCCTCTATGCATTATTCGTCAGAATTAAACACCAGTTCACACCCTGATGTGATTTCATATTCAACAGTTTTTTCCTCTCGATTCTCATTTTATTTAAAAGGGTTTCAGCAATGAAAAGATCAGAATGTGAACATATGTCTAAAAACCTCAGAACAGATCAAATATATAATCACCACAGTTATTATAAATCATTTTGTCCATGTAAACATCTTTATTTACTGATCTATTTCTTTTTCATTTTCTTCATGGATTTCTTATTCTGACTCGATATACTGCTGGAACCATGTTGGATTTATAGTCATGGCACAATTTATAAAGGAGTGTTTATGAGCCATGCATCACTCTATGAAGAAGAGATAAAGAAACCGACGGATAGCCGAAATAAACGTTCTATTATGCACTTGCATCAAGTCATCAACTGTTCTGTTTACGATGCCAAAGATATCCAAACAAGAAGAAAAAAAACAAAAAGAGTAAAACAAAATAACTTTTTACTATGATCAAAAGAAGGTAATTAACTTTGTGACTTTGAATAAATTTGACTTCTTACCGCTTGCAGAATTTGATGCAAGATTTTTTGGGTTAAGATAGCAAAAATATAACTGCCTTTTTTTTTTTTTTTTTTTTTTTTTTTTTGTAACGAAGCAAAAATATAACTGCTACTACTCTTTTGTTTGTCATAACTCATAAGAATATTTGGGTAGGCAAACAGAAATAAACAGAAATATTGGGCCGTTGTGTAAATATGAAGAGAACTCATAAGGGGTATCAAATCCAAATTTCCGGCCTAGCTCCTGTCTTCCTCGCCTCGCCTTTGCAAATTTTATTTTGATAATAGAGAAAAGAAAAATCTCTCTCTCAGCAGCAGCAGCAGCTCTTCAAACCCTAACGACGAGAGCCAGTCGCTATCGGAGGACGCGTATCTGAGGTTTCTCCTTGTAATCGGAAAGTAATCTCCGCCGCGGATTTAGTCTTCGCTGACGATCCCTCCGCCACGATGTCCATCCATTGTTTTTGATTTAGGTCATCGGAGCTGAATCTGTTTTTCTTCTTTTTTTTTTGGTTGTGAAGAAGAGCAACAGAGTCGTCCCTAGAGGAACCTGTAAGATTTGTTTTCCCTTTTGCAATCTTAATTTCAGAAGCTCTCTTAGGTTCGTTTAAACCCTAATTTTACGCTGCTTTTCGTTAGCTTAATTGTTTGGGGAAGATGATGCGTTACGTAGTTGTTGTTGAGCTCTAATCTGCACACGTTTAGATCGTTAGGGTTTCGATTTTGTGTATATTATTATTACTCTTTTGTTGCACAATAATCTGATGGGAACTAAACTGTATACAGAGGTTTGTATGAGAGACGAGAAGAAGCTCTCTGCATTATTATCCAAGTGAATCGATGGAGCTTTCTTCTCCAAAGGAACGCATGTTATCTTCATCTGATTGTATGAGTGACCCTGAGGAGGAGGAGGAGGAGCACGAGATCAGCGAGGATGAGGATGACGATCGCAACCATAAGCACCGTAGGAAAGAAGAAGAGACGAGGTCTCAGTCTCAGTCTCTGGAGCAAGGCTCTTCAGATCATCAGGCGAGGCCCTACAGGAAAAGCTATAGACATTCTGGAAACGGTGAACATGAGAAGCGGTCTATGGGGGGAGGAGGGTCGTCAGCGCAACGTGTACAGTTTGATAATCAGAGAGCAAGATCGAATCCAATGTTTTCGAGGGACTCTGGTCATGGTAGAGGAGGTAGAGGCAACTACGGTTCTTGGGCTACTCAGCGTGATTCCAGGTTTAATCCTGTTGATCTCTCGTCTCATATGGTTCCCAACATGTTTGGAGGAAGGGGATTAGGTGGTGTTCCAGCTGCTCAGAGCGCGCCGTGGCCTGCTTTTGGAATGCTTAATGGAGTTCCAAATGGTGGCTTGGATGCTTTCCATCATATGCAAGGCTCCCTACGACCTCCGTTGAATGCGCCACTTAACATGGGTATTCCTAGGCAGCGATGCAGAGACTTTGAGGAACGTGGTTTCTGCCTCAGAGGGGATATGTGTCCCATGGAGCATGGAATTAATCGTATTGTTGTTGACGATGTTCAGGTTTGTTTTCTTGAATTAAAATTTTCTTGTCATTGGGTTTTTTATCTGGGTTACCCTTGTGTATGCTTAACTGATTAACTTTCCTTTATTTTTTCCCATTTGCGCAGAGTCTATCACAGTTCAACCTTCCCGTTTCTGGCCCTGGTGCACCTCATATGGCAGCTTCTTCTAAACCAGTGCCTGCACAGTTTGGGACTGCTAATTTCATGAATACTAAAGGAGCTCATGGGAAGACTAATGAGGGTGGAATAGCTGTTGATGGTATGGGTTATGGTGATGCATATCCTAGTGCAGGTGGAACTGATTTTTACGATCCTGATCAACCTTTGTGGAATAACAGTGCTGGTGAAACGTCAGGGGCATTGCCTGCACTAAGTTCTCATGGGATTGATGAGAATGTAGCTCCTCTGGATGACAATAACCAAGATGGCCTTGAAAATGCGGGTGGTATTCGAGACTCAAGAAGCAAAAGTCAACCGGTTTGGGGAAGAACGCATGGTTATAATGGTCAAGCAAATTTCAAAGCTGATGCAGGATTAAATTCATCAGCCTGTTTTGAAGATCAGCTGAAAGAGGCTTCAGTTAATTCATCCCGCCATGGTAAACAAAACCACGTTGGTGAAAGTGTCACAAAAGTTGTTGGTTCATCAAATACTTCGAGTGATGCGATGAACAGTACAAGAAAACCAATGCAAAAGGCAATGCGGACTCTATTTGTCAATGGTGTTCCCCACGAGATCAACAGAAAGGACCTCATTCTTGCCCATTTTCAGAAATTTGGGAAAGTTATTGACATTCGCATCCCAATAAATAGTGAACGAGCATTTGTTCAGTTCTCAAAACGCGAAGAGGCTGAATCTGCTCTCAGAGCACCCGATGCTGTGATGGGTAACCGCTTTATCAAACTTTGGTGGGCAAATAGAGATAGTATTCCTGATAATGGCCTCTCCACTGGCATCGGTGCTTCTGTGAATGGTCGCGTTATGGCTGCTTCCGGAGGGCAGAACCAACTTCCTATTGCTGCAGCATCGAAAAGCAACCATGTAACTTCCACTGCAAAGGGTCCTGCCTTCCGCGCCGGTGGAGCTCCATCATCATCTGAACAGCCTAAGCCTGTGGGTGTCACAAGTGGTCCCAAGGTCACGCCGCTTCAGCAGAAAAAAGCAGACGATCTTGAGCGGTTGAAGGAGACACTTCGGAAAAAGCAGGAAATGCTGGAGCAAAAGCGTGAGGAGTTCCGCAAAAAGTTGGCGAAACTTGAAAAAGTAAGTACAACTAACGAAAGCCCTTTCAATTTTGTTTTTAATTCCGTTGATACCGTTTTGAAGGAAACTATAATTTAACAGTCACTAGGAAGTTAAACGTAAGTAGAGGTGTGAGTTCCGAGGATTTGAATCTTAATGGTGTCTTTGGGAAATTGAGGAAGTCCAAAATGCTAGACAAGTGCAGACCTGAGTTCTCATAATAATCTCAAACTGGGTTTGTTTCACACAGATATGCGTAGACATACGTTGGTCATGATATCTTTATTATTATTTACTTTGGGATGTTTCAGCTAATAAATTAATACACTAGAAACATAATTGTCGACCCTGTCTTAAGTATTGATTGAGTTGAAATTAGCTACTAGGGCATTATCCTTATCATATTGCTCTGAATCTTCTCAGGGTACGGTTGTCAAGGGCGAGGAAGCAGATGAGCCAGATGCTAAGCGCGTTAAAGTAGACACAGCCTCTAACTCCGGTGCTGCAACCTCGTCACCAAAAACAGAGTCATCCACAGATAAGAAGAAAGTGCCTATCCAGAAACCACTTTATTCTGCTAAAATAAGCACTGAAACGCCATCTCCCGATCCCAAAAAACACTTAAAGCAAAGACCGTATCCGTTCACCACAAGTTTGAACACTCCTATGGTAAATAGGTATAAGTTGGACAACCGCCCGACTACCATCAAAGTTGTTCCTCCTTTGCCAACCGGGTTAGCTGATGTATGTTCCCCTTTTCTTTGTTCAACTATATGAATGTCAGAACGTTCTTATCACTTACCGATGGTTTGAATTATTGTTTTACTTCCAGGTTACTGTCCTAAAGGAACATTTTTCTTCTTATGGCGAAGTCTCAAAAGTGGAACTCGAAGACGATGCATCGACTGATGGTGGCAAGGATCAGGATGAAACAGATAAAGAAAACTGTAACCGTGCAGCTTGTATCACATTTGTGAAACGCAGCGCAGCCGAGAAAGCGTTTGCTAACGCAAAATGCTGGCAAGAAAACACGTTGCAGCTCAAGTGGGTAACACGTCAAAGCAACAGAGAGAATGATAGCAGCAGCAGCAAAAACAACAATCATCTCTCTGTTACTGGTGACCACCTTAGCAGCAAAAACAAGTGCACTGCTTCCGTCTCTAATGACCCAAAACCAAAAGATGAACAAGTCAAAGCCTCGTCTACAGAAGAACCAGGGAACACAAATGTCTCTGGAGACGACAAGACGTTGGATGAACGGGAGACCAAAGAAAGCGATAACGGCAACAATAAAAGTAACAGCGAAGGAGCTTCTGAAGCGGTTGGAGTGTCTGAAACCGATGAAGAACAGATAAATGGTTAAGTTGAGTGAAGAAGATTCAAGTCAGTGAGTAAATCTTGTCTGAGAAACATAATATTTAATTGTTGAATCTGGCATTAGTGATCTTTTCTCCGTTTTAGGCTTTTTAGCCAATCCGTGAGGCGTTAATATTTGTTGGTAGCAAAATATATCTAAGTTTTTTCCCCTTTTTTGGATAGTAGAATGTGAAAAAGAGAGAAAAGAGAAGACAAGAAACAAGTGTATTGTTACATTTGACCTTCCAAGAACAATGGTTGGGTCTTTGGTTTTCAGTTATTAGTTTCTATAACAATTTCAAGTTACTGTTGTATATGCATAGTTGGACTTGCACACTTGCTTCAGCCAGAGACGAAAAATAGTATGGAATCTACAAACGACACGCATTCTGGAAGCCTACGCAATGTTATGCTAAGTAGATTTATTTTATTATTATTTTGCTACGATAAGAATCATGGAGCTATACTATCTGTTAGTTCTAGCATTTATCAAAGACCAATTTGTAGAACAGTGAGATTGAAACTCGATGAATTTGGATAGTAACACGATTCTAATGTTTGAGCAGTGAACATGTTTCTTGCTTAATGACACAACAGAAGACTTGAGAACTTATTTCACCAAGCAAAGAAATTACATTTATTTGTTCGATCCAATTCTATTTTCCGGGAACGAAGTTGGTGGCGTAAGCCCAAGCATTGTTAGCCACAGGGTCCGCAACATGATCGAACAGATTCTCTATTGGACCTTTACCAGTAACAATAGCTTGCACAAAGAATCCAAACATTGAGAACATTGCAAGACGACCGTTCTTGAGCTCCTTCACTTTCAATTCTGAAAATGCCTCCGGGTCCTCGGCTAAGTTCAATGGGTCAAACGCCCCACCCGGGTAAAGCGGGTCAAGACCTTCACCAAGAGGTCCACCTCCGATTCTGTACCCTTCGATTAAGCCCATAAGCACAACTTGAGAAGCCCAGATAGCTAAAATGCTTTGCGCATGGATCAAGTTAGGGTTTCCGAGGTAATCAAGCCCTCCTTCTGAGAAGATCTGAGAACCTGCCTTGAACCACACGGCTTCACCGAATTTGACACCGTTTTTGGAGAGAATCTCTGGGAATGTGCAGCCTAAAGCTCCTAACATCGCCCATCTGCTGTGGATTACTTCGAGCTCACGGTTCTTTGCAAAGGTTTCTGGGTCGGCGGAGAGACCAGCGGTGTCCCAACCGTAGTCTCCCGGGTACTCACCGGTTAGGTATGATGGTGTGTTCTCCGAGAATGGTCCTAAGTACTTGGGACGGTCTGGTCCGTACCTGTTACAATATATGTTTGTAGTCAGTGTTAGAATATTAGATGTTTTTGGTGATAAGTTGAATCAAAATTGTGGAAGCAAAAAAGATTGGAGTAAGAACCAGATGCTCTGAGGAGTAGACTTGACGGTACGGCGCATGACGACGCGTCCACCACCGTTGGAAGCTCCTACTTTGCGGAGGAGATCGTTGGAGGGCTTCAAAGCCGTTTGACCGGCGAAAGAGGAGTGCTGGATTGCTGATGTAGCCATTCTTTTTTTGTTATCTTAACTCCAAACAGAAAAACAAAGAGAGAAGAGATGTTGTTGGTGTTCTTGTTATGTGTGTTCGATTTTATAATAGAGTTACGAAGGTGTTTAGTGTGAGGAAGATTATCTGATGGACATGTCAGCAGAGTTTTGATTGGTTGGTTTTAGATTTCCGACACACTATGTTCACATTGTGAAGGAGATTGCTGGAGGCTATGGTTATGCCATGTGGCAGTGGAAGATCTTCCGTCAAGAGGATAGTGTTCCAACTCACTCGTACGATTCATCTCATTGCCGATTGGCTATGCTTTGGATAGAGATGATAACAACCGTTTTAATATTTTTGATTGATAGAAATATCATATTTTATATCATTATTAATAACAAATTATAAATTATGATTTCCACCACAGCTGTTACGAGTGCAGATACATTTTATACAAGCTACC
The DNA here is from genome assembly GCA_019705995.1 of Raphanus raphanistrum x Raphanus sativus. Classification (NCBI taxonomy): domain Eukaryota; kingdom Viridiplantae; phylum Streptophyta; class Magnoliopsida; order Brassicales; family Brassicaceae; genus Raphanus; species Raphanus raphanistrum x Raphanus sativus. The sequence goes on from CM034038.1 coordinate 19,347,639, forward strand.
AAAACATAATTGTTAATAATTTTGAAGAAAGTAGAAAATAAAAATTGTTGATACCTCAAAACATTGCAAATCCTGGTCGTTCCTCTGAATGAGAAATCACAAACACAATGCAACTTTAGAACGAAATAGTAGTCTTTATAAAGCCATAAATATTCACCATGATATATATAAAATACAACAGGGGGACATGCATAACTCATACCAGGAAATGAGAGTCTCCTATATACAGAAAATCAAAAACATCATAAAAGGAATCAAGGAATGACCATAACAGCAAGTCTAAGCTGTTTCTCAAGAGGCAAATGGTCTCTGAAGGCTACACAAATGTGATGCATCACCTTCACAAGCATTGGTGCATGGTCTCTTTCGCTTCGCTCAATTTGCTGCGACGTTAGCTTTGCATTAGCGTCTGAGTCAGTGGCAAAACTGTAAACACGTTCCAACGATGTCCATAGAAACGAGATGAAAGGCTCTGCGACAGCTTCCCAGTTGGGATCAGACAGGAGTGAAGTTACTGTAACTGACATGTCCCTCAAAACTGTGGACCGGTCTAAAGTGAGAAACGCCATGTATTCGCAGCAGATACTAGAGAGGAGGCCAACAAAAAGAATAGCCTGCAAAAAAAAAAAAAAGAGGAAACACAATTTTCAACATAAAATAAAAATAAAATAATCTCTTTCGATGGAAGAGATCTAAGCACAGAAGTGAGTCTTACATTGGATGGATAGCTAGAAACGCAGCTGATCTCAACAGCATCAATGAGCCACTGTCTTTTGATTCCTCCTTCGGCTTGATGCAGAGCCGCTACTACCTCAACGTGCACATCCCAGATATCTAAAACAAAGATGGAAAGTTTGAATGATCGTATCTATCTTCTTAGCTCGCGTATAGGAACTGAGGATATTAACTAACCTGACTCTTCACAATTTAATATAATAGCCTTCAATTTTCCTAACTCGGAAAATGGAATTGAGCCAAGTCTTGCTAGCTTGGCTTTTGCTTGGATCTTCTTTAGATTACCTTGTAAGTCAGTCTTTCCGTTTCCAGTTTCAAGACTTGAAACCTGCATGCGAGATAAATCTCAGTTAAACGGTGATGGTACACTTTACATGCCGATGCTTGTTGCAGATATTACATATATATATATATATATACCTGTAGAAATTTGTATAACCACTCCCGATGCGATTGCTGCAAACATCTAACTGCCTCTGACCACTCTTTCACCGAACCCATCTGATCTACTTTCGGAGATTGTGTTGCTACTGGTAATACCCCGAAAAGCAACTCTATGCAGTTTTCAATCTTTGTGATGTATTCTGAAGATTCAAAGGAAGTTCCTTCGAGACACTGGCTCAGACCCTTCCAACAAGAGATCCTCAATGAGCTTTTCTGATCACAGCTATATACTTGGTCTGAAGATAGCGAGGTTACGAAGCAAGAGATATCTTCAAACAATTTATCCATTCTCGAACCTGAGAACATTCTCATTAAATCTCCGAGATGACAGAGCAGGCATGACTGGAGACTTTGCTCTAGTGCCTTGAATCTAGATAACTCAGACAGCTCGTCCAGAAAAGTTAGGAGCTCATCAAATTCGCTTGCGTGGGCTAATGAAAATTTCAAGCACTCTTCCCTGAGACTTGTTTCCTTGAGAAGATCTCCTGATTGCGATACATCAGGCTGAGTCTCTTGTCTCATTAATCGCCTTATTGTTGCTCCCCAATCCAAGTTTGGTAATCTCGGAGCATGAGACAAACACCGCAAAGCACTTGCAAGTGCGCCAATGTTCAGAGTGCTACCCGCCTATATTGCAACAAAGATTAAAATAAATATGAGAACAGATTGAGAATATACAAGGTTAGAACTACAGAAGTATTTTAAGCAGACATACCAAAGGCAAACTTGGATTTGTCAGGCCTTGAGCAAGTTTCATGACCATGGCATGCTCCGGAACATTGTGAGTAATAGAAGTACGGTGAGAATCGCTAGATTGGATTTCACTGCCTTGACTTGACGCATCCCTGGACCGCAAGTAATTCCTGAGGAATGAGATGGCCCATGCAGCATAATGTTGCTGCTGGCGATCCTTCGTATTTTGTGCGATAAGGAATATTTCTTGCACAAATGGCGTCAACTGCTGAGTTAAATATGAGTTTGAAAGCACGGGACCCGATACATAAGAGATTTTCTGTAGCAAATTAAACCGATGTTAGGAGCACATTCGCATTTATCGTATGGGTCTTGAGACTTGAGAGAGATAGACCAGAGAACTTACGTTTTCCTCGGCACTTGAAGGAGCTCGGGGTACAGGATGGGAAAACACCAAATCACCAGCACCTGCTCCTAATACGTTAACAACTCCGAGCATGCCACCAAAGTGAATAACCGGTGGGTAAAGTCCAGAGTAACATGTCTTGAATAGTTCTAATAAGCCTTTTAAAGGCTCAATCTCCACAGGGTGGATACCTTCATTCAGAACGGAACCCAGGAAGTCTCCAGCCCCAATACATGAAGCCATCAATAAACTCTTATGAAAAGCACCAGACGTTTTAACAATTAGCAACTCAGAAATAAGGTCCTTGTAACAACTGATTAGATGATCCACCTCGTGTGCATCAAACAGTTCCACTTTTTGGCAGAAAGTGATCACCAGTGGGAGTGCAAGGCAGGAACCAGCTGAAAAAACTCTCATTGATACGTTACCATTAGAATCTGAAGTTTGCTGAAGAGAATCTGCATATGGAATCCATGATACGATAAGGTTTTTAATTTTTACAACAGCGTCTTTCTTCCCGGCTCTGTAAATTGCACCAACTGACATCCCCAAACCTATGATGAGCCCAGCGATACCCCATATATCATCATCAAAATCATCAGAATTTTCATCCAACAGGTGAGTCAAAGGTACAACGTTGTCTTCCTTCCCAATTGGGAATAGTGCAGACAACCTTTCTAGGACATCACACGGAGTGCGCAGGAAATGATGTAAAACTGAAGAGAGCAACCTCACTATCCTTCCTAAGAGCCCTTCTTCTTGGTTCTTGTAGGACTCACTATCTACATCAGAGCTCGCAGAGGCTTCAGTCCGTGTAAGCAGATCTTGGCATGAAAAACCTAATCCAACCCCACAGGCTCCTTTTACAAGAGTACTTTTACTGCTACACAACACCTGAGAGCGATTTTCAAGCCAATTAGATACATAATTAAGTAGTGTGTTCTAGCTGAATGTTTACTACAATTTTTATTTTTTAAACATGTCGAGAGTGCGAGAGACCAAGATTGATTTGCATGCATAGTCTTCAGATATAATACTCAGTATGCGCTTCATAGAAGAGTTAGCTCTATAAGGCTTTCACCTAAATGGCGCAATAACTGATTTTGCACGATTTTATATGGACCGAATTCGATATGGTACATGGCAATAACTACCAGGTATAGATAGTACCTCAAGAAGTCCAGATATATTCTGAAATTTCTGCTTGTGATCAGTCACATGCAGAGACGACGAAATCAATCCTAGAGATATACCAGCAGTCCACTGACGGTGTTCATGCTCATGCTCCAATAGCCAGCCCAGTAGAAATTTTGATGCAGTCGCTTTAATATTATGAGCAGCAGCTGGCAAAACCTGAAACAAAAGAGATTTTAAACTTCTATATTGAGACACATGGCCACTACATATATGGAAGCACGTTTATTTAGAATATTACTGCACATAGTGCACCCAGCGCCAGTGCTATGTTTTCTGCAGACCTTGGAAGAGTTTCTTCAGCCATGTATACCAAACTCTACATGAAACAACACAACAGTGTCTCAATAGAAGTTCGAACACTTAAAAACGAAAAAAAAATGAACTAAGTAGTTACAGAAAGGCATCGTCACAAACCTTCATGATGTTGTTTGCAGCTTTAAAAGTTTTATCAGATGATAATTCTGAAGCAATTGCACCAATGGACAATATATTAGCTCTCATCCAACGCGACATAAAAGTTTTCAGCGATTGCAATGAGATAAGCGCAAGGGAAATGTTTCTCGAGAGCTGGAGAGATTTGGCTACTACTTTAAATGCCTCCTCGTATTGACCATGTATATCACGAAAGCTCTGCGATTAGAAGCATGCAACTCAGTACGCTGAAGTATTTGGAAAATCTCCTAGAGGAACATTAAATATCCTTACTTTTGATGACCCAAGCTTCACATCTTTGGGACTAAAAGATAAACATAATAATGCCGCACCAGGTAGTTCTCCAGTCTTAATTCTTTTCCCTGTGAGTCAAATGGTGATGTACTTAGTTCAAGCGGAGTACCAAGTAATTTACATAACTGATTATTACAAATATCTAGCGAAAAAAAAAAATATCTAGCGAAAATGACAATTAAAAAGTAAATTAGTTATTAGGAAAAAATATGCACCAGTAAAAATTTCTAGGCACCCCTCCCATCTCAAAATGTTAATTACCTATTCCAACAGAATATCAATAATAAACTATACCTGCAGGGAAAATGACCTGCGGTATCACATCCAGCAGCTTCTCAATCTTACTACCAGAAACATTCTTCTCTCTCACATATCTACGCCGGACGCTGGAAAGTAAAAAAAAAGAAGCAGTATTAATATGCTGCTAATGAGGATCTAAACAAGTAAAATTCAGTAGATTACAAGTTCTATACCTGTGCTCGTGAATCATGATCTTGACTGAAAGGTCTTCTATAGCATTCAGAATTTTTGCATCCGTCTCCGAGAAGAGCAGATATGCACATTTCTTGTTGAAGTCAGAAATTTGCTTTTCCAGAAACGATACCTGAAAATATGTATCGGAATTGGACAAAAATGTAGATATTTAGGATTTCAGAACCAAAGGAAACCAAGATGGCCAGGAATACACCTAAAAGAAGATATAAAAGACACATAAATTCCATAATACCTCGTACTGACCAAGTGCCATTAAGGCAGAGACTCTTGCCTTTGTCCACTGAGAATCCTTGGGTATCTGCATAGAGCTCCCAATTTCCCACAAAATGTTGAGAACCTTTTCTGCATCTTCAGGATATGCTTCGGCATCCATTGCACCCCACTTAAGGAGAAGGCAGGCACTGCAACATGTTTATCAAACTAGTGCTAGTTATACGTCAGATATTTTTCAGACACCTCAAATAACAATTTCTACAAGATCCATGCACCACTCAATCGTGCATGTATATGATTTGGGATATGAGCGCTGCTAACCTGCAAGCCAGGAGAGGGTCTAGTTTGATGTTTTGAGCATGTTTCTCAATGACACCCCATGCTGTAAAGAAATCTGGATGGAAAGAGTAGAAGTTACGAAGGAAATACAAAGGAATTAAAAACCGCAAGCAAGCATCAAGAGAGTACCAATGACATCGGCTTCACACAGATGGGAAAGACTCTGAAAACCAAGTGCTCTAACTGAAAAGTCTTGGCTTTCTATACAGGCCTATCAAAGTATGAATCCAGTAGAAAATTTTGAATGCACTCCAAAGTTTCAATATATACCCAAAGCAGTACTAGCAAACATCACTTGAGAAATTATACCTGAACGGACAAGATTAAGTCTACTCCCCTATCAGGGTGTCTCTTGCATACATCCTCAATGGAAGCAGCCATACTTATGCAGATATGTCTCTCTGAAATGAAGTCTTTAAATCCTTTCGGACGTAATACCTCCTAAGTATTTAAATAATAAAAACCATACAAATACATCAAAAACAAGTACAAGCATGCGCCAAACTACTTAGTCAATGTTAAGCAAAATTGCATAGTGGTATAAAGCTTACTTGCAGACTCGAAAAGGCACGGTCATTGACTACCCAGGTTTGGCAAAGTAATCTAATGGCTGTAGCATACAACAGACTAAAATAAACCATCATCAGAGTCACACACGTAAACTACCTTGCATGGCAGTACCGAAACAAAAAAAAAGTCAAGCATAGTAACCTAATTCAACAAGATTGGTAAATGCAAGCTAATGCATTAAAGATCACATAATCTTTTGGCTTACAAATCTAACTTTTATAATCTATGATAATCCCAGAATCTGAAAAACTAAAGGAACAAACGATAACTATTTATGAAAGTTACCCGAATACCAAAGAGCAAAGATGAAAATTGAGTTTTACAAGCACCAAGTAAGGGTTTCAGCCCAGAATCAACTATATTATAAACAGGATAGAAAAAGATATATTAAGAAATCATCAGTAAAAGATGCACTGACCCTTTCGCATCCTTGTGTAGCATTGGTGTAATCGTCTGAACTACAAGTGGAATCATCACCTGTTGCGCAGCAAGTGATGGGAGCAACCCCAGAAGTTTCGACTGCAAGTCAAATAGATACAATGAGGACTAGACTAAAGGAAAAATAAAATATACGATATAAGTACTTGGGAATTAACAGAAACTGAATGAGAGTAGACTCACCAATAGACTCTGACACGGGACATTAGTTCGAGATAACAAGTTGCTGTAATATAGAACAACTAGCAACAGTGGGACACTCATCTTAGGATCAATGCCACCAAGGGCAGTCAAAGAATCAATAGCCTCAGGTCCTAGGGATGGATGCATCACCAAGACACCAGTAACTGCACCAAGTAGAATAGGTATCTCTTGCGAAAGACAGAACGATGCAGATAACTTTTTTCTATCACACAACCGTTTAGCATGCTCCCTAAGTAGTGAATTCCAAGTCACTGATCCAGGATAAGTTTCCTGTGATTCACTTCCATTGATGTAAGTCACTCTGAGGAAGGAGGACGTAGAATGTGCATAGTCATTCTGGAAAAAAAAAGAACATTCAAAGACTCAGAGAGCAACTTGAATCTATTCAGAATTGAGAAGCACTTTGATATGGACATAAACAAAATAAACATGCTTTACTCTCACCAACCCTCGAAGGGCTTAACCCATGAGTGGGTCCAAGTAACTTAACAATATAGACAGATTTCCAAAAGAAAATAGCAGGTTACCCCACAAGAATTAAACCTGAAGCCAGAGTTGCTGCATGATCCTAAATACGACAGAGCCTGCCCTGCTGAGCACTGAATCTCCCTCACTTGTGTGGACCTCAATCTTTGGTGCATTTGACATTGTTACCAAGACATTTTCTACGATGGAAAGAACCTTACTTGCTGCTCCTTTGACTGATTTAGAAGGAGAAGACATCAACGCGATGATAGGGAACAATAATATAGGCTCCACACTTGAACAGGATGCATCTCTAACCGACAAGTTTTCTACAAAATAAATGAAAAGAAACAACTCTCAGTAAATATAAAATGCATACATCACAATATTTTGCCAAAATAAGAAGGAAACAGGGAGTCATTCAATAGCAGGACACACCAAGTTGATTGGAGTAAATTAGCTAATACGATATAAACAATGAAACGAGCAAGAGTATAATGACAAGAAAGATGGAGCACAGATATACCATTTTCACTTTTCCATTTGAGTAAGAAAAGCAGCAACTTCAAAATAGAGAGTTGCTCATGCTCGACACTGGACTTGGCAAGCATGAAAACTAGCGAGAGAACCACCAAAGACAAATCACGTGAATATGGCAATCCAAGGTCTTTCTGAACAGCTAACAAGTGCTTCAACGATTCAATCACAGACTCTTGTTCAGTGTTGTGTACATGAGGAGAGGCACAAAGCAAAAGCACGGTATCTACCAGTTGAACACCAAGCACATGAGCTTCTATTACTTCCTGCTAGCATTAAATAAATGAATACATGTCCGAAAAGAAGCACAAAGATCTAGATGAAGTCATGACGCAATCAGCACATACCAATCTACTTCCAACCAAGTCTCTCGCAACGACAGTGTAAGCATCCACTAGAGTCTTCACAATGCAGCTGAAATTTCTATTGTCCTGAATAATTTTCAGAAGTTCAATACTTGGTCCTATAAGAATTCATCAAAATGAGTGCAATCAATCATGAATACAGAATACTTACTTCCGAGTTCTTCCCTGGGACATACTTAAGACACCGCATAAGCAATCTGAACACTGGCACTGCCTCGTGACGGCACGAGCAACAAAGGGAAGCCATAGATGAAATCAACTCCCTCACAAACAAAGACGGGGATGAATCTGCAAACGGGACACGTAATATTACAAAACTCACGAACGGCTCCAGAAATTCACACACTCCCACCATCCCCAATCGTCGATTACGACGCATCACGAAGAGTGATACTTGATGAAGAAGCTCCGTCTCCGTCTCCACTCTGCAAGACAGAATCTGCAACAACAAGGAGAAAGCATCAATCTAAATCTCGAACTAGATTTTTCTAATAACGGATCACATACTCTGACAAACGGATGATTCTCAGTAGAATTGAACTTCCAATCCCCATGTTTACGTTCGTAACCGATACGAATCAAAAACCCTAAGCCTTTCACGAAGATTGGGACCAGTTTCGAGTCGCATCCTTCGAGTGCGGATTGGAGCTCGAGCAAGCCGCGGGAGAGGTCCAGAGCCGAGTCCGAGACTAATCGGCATAGCTCGCGGACGGATTGGTCGACGACGGTGATGGATTCGGAGGCGAGGCAGAAGGAGATTGCTTCTCTTCCGGTCTCGGATTCCGAGTCTGGAGCGGATCGGAGCTTGGAGAAGACGGAGATCACGGCGAGTCTCTGTATCGAAGGTTGAGGGACTCGAGTTTTCTCGAGTAACGTAGCGTAAGAGGCCATTGCTTGTTTCGAACCAGTGAGGGAGGGAGAAGGCAGCGGTGGAGCTGTAGATTTTCAGCGCCGGGAAGGGGAACTCGATCAGCCGGCTCTAGATAATGGGCCGTCGCGATTAGGCCCAATAAGCGGATATCAAGAATTCAAACTTAAGTGACCTGTAGATACGAAAACCCTCGCTTTGAAATGTAAAGCAAGAAAAAAAGGAAACATTACTATCATTTTTAAGGAATATGAAACCCTAAACAATGATAAGAAAAAAGCATGTGTTGAGTTGAAAACAAGATAATTACAGATATAACTCTATATGCCTATAACGTGAAGTGTAGAAAATATTTTAAGAAGACAGTTGGAATCTATTAAAGTAGCCGCTCTGAAAGTAAACTTAAGCAACTAAGCATACATGATCATGGAATGGTAAAGATCAGTAACCAAGTTTGAGGATGATATAGTTGATAGATTCGTTAGTGAACTTAGAACAGAACATAATTCGAAAGCTGGTGAGATCCAGAATGTCGATTAGTACAAATGATGAACATATAGTGTCAAACATATATGTTTGGGTTGTTGGAAGCTGCATGAGCCGTTGTTTTAAGGTTTGAAAATGCTTTTTTCGGTGGTTTGTTGTATCCAATTCTCGTCCTCGATCAGGTTCGGTTTCTTTGAGTCAACTCTGTCTCATTCTTAGCTGAATTGTAGGCTTCATTTGCTTTTGTTTCAAGTTCAATTCATTTTCGTAATAGTTTCTGTTGTCTAGATTTCTTTTCTTATTTCTGCTACAAGTTGTCATTGTAATCACTGTTACAAATTTGAAAATTTGGTATGAAAAAAATATGTACAAATAAAAAACGTGTTTACAGTTGCTCTTACTAATATTTCGACCGATGCATCCATATACACTTGTGTGCAAAATCATATTTCATATTTGTTTATTTTATTTTTCATTATTGTCAGTTTTATAAATGAAGAAAAATTCTACATCCGCTAGCTAAAATAACATTTTATCGAATCTAAGTTAAAGTACAGTATTACACCAAAAAAAAGAAGTTAAAGTACAGTTCTATATTTCTATCTAACCCTTTTATGTTTTAACTATCAACGATTGTATTAGTAGTTTGTGTTACTAGGTTAAACATCAATGTAGGTAACTACATAATTGAAATGTGAGGCGTTTGGGCTTTTTTTTTTCTTTTCACCAAGGATTGTTTTTAGAGAAATCAGGATACTCAGCATATCTCAACAACAAAAAGACTTTGTTTCCAAAACAACTTGTAGGGACCTTTTCAAAAAAAAAACAACTTGTAAGGACCTAATCACAAGAATTCTATTACTAAAAAACTTGAAAACCCAAAAATAAAACTATGGTTCGCGCGCAAGTGGTCTAGTGGTAGTTGGACTTGGGATATGACACATCATCGCTTTCGGTTCCCTCGGCTCAACTTACACTTACTACAAATATTAATGTGTTGGGAAACCAAGGTAGAGAGAGACCGTTTGCATTGTCGCCTTGTTGTGTTACATAGTCTTTGCAAATCAACTTGAACCATCTAAAAAAAAATCTCCCGTCTGGTATGGCCTGAATCGAAATACCAAAGTTGTTTGCACTAAACAGGACAGGAGATATATAGAAGCAAGTCTATTACAATAATCCTAACTGTTATAACGGGTATTAGACTATTAATTTTTTTGACATCAAACGGCTGTAATATTAGACTATTAGTTAAAAGATAATAAAAAATCAGTAGGAGTAATAATGTTACTTTGTTAGTTACATTTTACACCATCTAATAATGTCACAAATTGTATGTAACGTGTATTAATTTGTTTTTGCATAACCTGTAACGTGTATTAATTTGTTTTTGCATAACCTGGACCAGAATCGGTTGATCGCTTATGTGACACGAGCACACTGTGGTTGTCCATTGGCTTTCGTACCTTTTTCTCCAACAGATGTCTAATCAATGAAAGAAAATAAAGATATAATCGAATCAATCAATTGCTGACGAAAACGACGTCGGCCGTGGGACAAGGCTTTTCATTTGTTTCTGTTATTGGACATTGCTAAGCTATTGGGCGGTTTAGTGGTGGTCCACTGCTACTTGATAAACTTCTGCCTCACTATCTTTTGGTCCACAGATTGGGCCCATATATGGCCCCTTTTACGTTTTCCTGCATTTTTAATGATGAGATTGATTTCAAACTTGGATTTAACCTATGAAAAGTTAGGTACATGGCTTAAATCGCACGTACTGAAGCAGTCGGCTTTCCTCCGAATAGAGACATTAGTACATTTTCTGCTGGAGTTTTATATGGTCACCAAGTCCAGGTTTGGAACATAAAAAAGTTTAATTGTAATATGAAAATGGTGTGAACCCGTGAGTCCGTGATCAAAAATAATAATTGCTTAGATTTCTTTTCCTTGCGAAAATTTGAAAGATGTGGATTGATTTTCAAAATGTAAATGATATGTTATCATTTTGTAATTATAAAGATCAAGAAAAACCATGGAAGATTTCGAGAGATGAATCGAATAATTGAGGAAAAGTCTAAAGATGTATAAAACTATGAGATGATTTATCACATGGCAATACAATCATATTTCTGCAGTAGACAGTGATGGTGTAAATAAATAAGATTGTTATAATATATAAAAGGTTAAAATGAAATGATGGAAAAAAAATGGATGTACCATTATTTACTGTTGCTGAAGCTGACTTGTGTCTGAACACAATCTTGAATCCCCTTGTCTTAAAGTCGACATGTAAATCCACGTATGGAAGTCGACACATACATATATAATTATATAGATAAACATGTGAATAATATAGAAGACACCCTGACTAGTGACCACATCCAAGCACAAGTGATGTAAGAAGTACTGAAGCATAATGCGTCTTAGATCCTTTCTCGTGATTTGCTCCAAACACAAGTGAGGTAAGGAGTATTAAAGCATAATAAACATGATGATGCGTCTGATCGCTCTCTCTTTTCGCAATGGTAAAATTTGAACTGTGTCTATGTAACCAATTGATAAAGCTGTAGAGGTAACTGAAGACATTTCATTGCCGTTTGAGATTTGGGAAACATAATTTCACTTTATTTATCATCTATTTATGTCAAACTTTAAGAAACTTGAAAAAAAAAAAATAGTGAAGCCGGATGGGGTATTTAAACCACTCATTAAAATTTTTCATAAATTGTAGCATCTGAATACCACTTTGGCACATTAACCTTATAATTTTAAACTGCTTCGTTTTCAATAATATTCAAATAAATTGGAATTGGTTAAATAATTAGACGACGTTTTACTTATAATATATTTCTAAACTTTTGAGTCAGTGACTTTTGTATATCATACTCGGTCTTAATTTTTGTAGAATAGTGATCATCAATCTTAATTATGGAAAAGAAAGTGAACTAGGAGTTGGTAGTTGGTGACTTGATTTGTATGTGAATATAATTGGTTGTTAGGTCGCCGCCAGATGACATGAAATAAAAATGGAGCGACTTTAAAAAAGAGATTCCCTATGAAGACATGTGCCGAAACAAAGGTACTACTACTTGATGTCTTCAGCAAATTTATGAACTTTTTCTCTTAAGTCGACAATATATTATAAATCACTCAAGTAAATTAGAATATTAGCAAAATGATGTTACTGACTAGTGACTAGTGAATAATTAAACAACCAATTATTAGTCGACTTTCTTATGTGTCTATTCAGAACTTTCGACACACTAAACTAAATATCATAATTCAATGTTAATATTGCTTCATTGATCAATGAAGTATTTGTCTAAACGGGAGTACGCACATCCTTATCTCGTATCTTTCTAACAATGTGATTATTTAAGTTGGTTGAAATGCGTTTGGTAAAAGTTAGGCAGCACATTTTAGCAAAGTATTGTGAGGTTCAAACATGAATCCATAGTTTCAAGATTGGGTTCATTTGTGTGAATTAGTAATCTAGTTCAAATTATTGAAATGCAAGTTATGATTAAGCAAACACAACACAACCACATACATCAATGACTATATTTGCTTGTTTGACATATTCACAAATATCCTTTGACCTCCTATGTTAATGAAAATACAATTTAAATTAAACATGTATATTACAAATAAGCATACACTTACACATGCATGGATGTTCTCATCAACATATATATATTTGAAGATTTCCAGTTGACCAGTCAACCTCTCCGGTCTCCATAAACCGATGCCGTTTCACCACCAAGGTAACTAGCGTACCTCATGATATCAGCATTAGTCTCCTCTAGTTCCCTTTGCAGCCCCAAGACTTGTCTTTGGAGCACCGAGATGGCGCCAACGCAACCATAAACTGGATCTCTTAGCCTTGCTTCCGCCTCGTAAGCAAGCGAGTTCACTGCGTCTTCTCGTTGATGTGGCGCCACCTCCTGGAGGATCTTGCTGACGTTGCTTGCCCCAAATATCCGGTGGACGTTCGCAAACTTTGTAGGTTCCTCTGGCGGAAAATAGGGTGCGAATACGCAGTCCGAAGTGCATTTCCGCCGGAGGAATTTGCATGCCGCGCACGGTGAGTTTGTATAGTTAAAATACGACGACGACATCTTTTTGTTATATTCCCCCTGATATTTATTTTTGGAAAAGAAAAACAAAAAAAACAATTTAATCATCTATGGAGTTTTGAGGAATTACAAGATCAAGATTGATATGAATTTTGATCCATATCGATATTGCAATTCGCTAAAATCTCATCGTTTTATATATCAGTAACATTTACACAATGTGTATATGTGTCTACTACGTACGCATTATAAACATTCAAACATTTTAAAAATATTATTTCCATTATACCTACACCATTATTTGCAAAGTGATTTCACAAATGTTCCTTTTATAATTATTTTCATCAAATAAATTAACAATAACATAATAAAATCGATGACACTGTTAAATATGACATGAATGATCACTTTTAATAATAATTTATATTTTAAAAACTTTTTAGAATATGATAGAAAATTATACATCATCATTAGTATACATTTATTCAAATATAACATTAATAATATAACAATAAAAATATAATCATATTTTAAAATTTTCAAAATGTTATTTATTTCTGTTTTTTATAATTATACAATTTTCTTACTAAAAATATTAAATAATTTTTTTAAATCAACTAATATTGAATATTTTACATTGTTTTAAAAACTACAAAACGTAATATCATTAGCTTCTTTTATATATCTACAAATTTTAGAAATACTATATAGTTTTACTTTTTGATAGTTAAAAAAATTACATAAAAATTCTTTTCTTAATTTATATTAGTTGATTTAAAATAATTTAGTTTATAAACTTAAGTATATACATATCTATTTTTAAATATAATTTTAAAAAAAAAACAAAATTGTTTATTTTATTTTAGTTATATGTTTAATTAAATAAAAATTTAAAATATTAAATAATAATAATAATAATATTTTTAAAATATAAATTAAATTGAACAAAATATTGCTGCACATGGTATAGGACAATACCTGGTTGATTATAAAGCTTTGGTCTTTTAATCTGCACAGTTTATAATCTTAGTAACAAAAGCATATATAGATAATACTCTCATCATCAATATAATTTTTTTTTTGGTAAAATGTCAAGATACTCTCATCATCAATATAATTGGTTACAAGCATTGTCTTGATATTAATTCTCGTTTTCTCCCTAAAACTGGTTACCAATGTTCGGTGTTTAAAATATATATCAGGCAAATAAATACATACATGTATCGTAGATTAGCGTTATAATCAATTAGTTTCACATATTATCTTGGGACACTAAAACCAATGTTTAATACATTAATGCCAAACTTACTACATATATATGCAGAAGATGTTAAATCTAACAGGCAATACGATCAGGAAAAGTTATATAATTTAGCTTGATTATCAAAAAAAAAGTTATATAATTTAGCTGTACGACTACATAACACATAAAAAAATCATTTAATCTCCATATATACATGAAGAAAATGGGTGTTGTTATATATGTATATATTCAAATCGAAGGTAACTCACACTCGTTCTACGTTCTGGAGTATTGGAGTATTGGTTCGTTGAATCTGATGTACAGGGTTATGTAAACTTTGCATTTTTCGTATTGTACACCAGACCTAGATCTTTTTGGATATAACATGCCTTTTGTCATAAACATATATAAGTATTTGTGTGCCACTAAATTTGGTAAAAAACAAGGGAAATCGACTTTTTCCTATCAATCTTTGGTTACTCTTTTTCTCTTAGTTCGAACATAATTACTCCCGACCATACGTTTATGTTCTTGGCGTTTAGTTTAGCAGATTTTTTTCTGATTTTTTCATCGACAACACTTTCTGTCTCTCTGATTCTGAGATCTCCTCATCTATAAAACAAATATTGATTCACTTTCTTGAATCTATGATCTCACATGGCTTAAATCAAAATGGCATGTACATATACTTAAGGTCAGTGATACAGTATTGTATCTTCAACTCTAACTTTTAATTTGTAAATAAAGGTCATCCAATTCTAACTTGAAATTTACATTGCACTTCATCTCTAACTTTTTAATTTGTAAATAAAGGTCATCCAATAATAACTTGAAAGTTCAAGATCAGTGATTAAATCTTCATGATTTGAACTCTCTAATATCATATAACCAATTAACATAAAAGTACAGTATATATATTATGCAAGTGTGTGCGTAAATTGGTTGAGTAGAATTAAACACATTTGCTCTTACCTTTCGATGGAGCAACAAGAGTAAGTCCCCCTGATAACTACTCAGAAGTCAGAACTGTTTGCTCTTCTTTGTTTCTCTCTTCTGTGTCTTAACTATGATGGGAAGAGGATATGGAAAATCCTCAAGAGGATCTTCAATTATTGAGATTATTTGTCATTTTAAGAGAGAAACCCTAGTCAGAGACAAAGAGGAGTCTCTAAGGGGAAAGTTGGAGAGAGAAAAGACAGGGATTAGAGAGAGAGAGTGAGTGTGTGTGTGTGTGTGTGTGTGTGTGGGCAAAAGGTATTTTGGTGCTTTGAGCGAGAAAGAAGCTGAATATAATGAGATTGCAAACAGACAAATTAGCCTCAATTAATTGAGGACCTAAAATAGTGAACTTATAAGGAAATACCTCCTAACCATAGAAAATATTACTCCATTTGAAAGCCTTCCAGTAATTTAAAACATTTTCGTAACTTTATTTTGAAGCAAATTATTCTTTATGTAAATCACGAACTAAGATATTCTACTTGCAATATATCACTATTCAATATATGGACTTTTTATATATTCTCTGATTTTAATATATAAAGATGAGTGAGAAATAGAAAAATCCTTTGGTAAACCTGAATTAGCATTCTTATATATCTAAATGATAAAACACAATTTGGTGCAATATTTGGTAGCATGTGCGTAGATTATGCTAATGATTAGCTAAGATAGTCATTGACAAGCATTAGTCTACCTATGCTTTTTTTTGATAACGGTACTTTACGTATTTAATTCTCTGATTATATTTTCAGTGTATGCATATATATCAAAATGTTCAACAAGAAAGTATGAAAATAATATGACACTGAAAGAAAAAGGAAAAAAAGGAAAAGATAAAGCCCAAATTAGATAAAAAAAAAATGAATGCACTTGAATACGCATGCATACAAACATTGGTGCAAAATCTAGTAAAAAGAAAAATCAGTGTCTTATGTATCTACATATGCAGAATGGATCACCGTGGCCTAATGGTTAAGACCGGACTCTTGTCTGTACCTAGGTAACGAGTTTGAATTCTGCTGGAAAAAACTATTTCATGATGCATTTGTTTACTACATGGATATGAGTCCATGTTTTAGGGCTTTATTTGAATATCTTGGAGAAAGTCTATTTGTAGGCTGCATCTCCCATCCGAGGATTAGGTCTTTGTCTTTAATAGATCCGGATTTAACCCTTTAAAAAATGTATGTACATATGCATGCACTTATAAGTTGGTAAGATATGCTTATCAAATGAATATTTGGGATACCGAAAGTCCTGCTCGATCTAACCTTTTATTTTCCATTTTCTTTTGAAGCAAGAAACAAATATTGGCTTGCTTTTAAAAAAAGAAAAAAAAATATTGGCTCACAATCTAGTAAGTAATATTAGTATATCTTAAATTCTTAATGCATATCGTCTAAATTTTTGAGAGTAAATAAAAGTTTTAGGCTTCAAATAGCATTTATTTAAGAGACTATTCTATCAAATTAAATTAATATTAAACATAAATATGATTACAAAGAAACTCAAATATCAAAACTAAATTTCGAAAAATAAAATAAAACAAAAAACGGGTCAAAATCTAGTTTACATTAAAACACATTGCGAAATTAATGTGATCAGTGCGCTATAAACAATATATGAAAATATTTAGATGTGAGTTAGATTAAAGCAGTACACATATAACAATTGTAAAATACTTATTAATTATATATATATATATATATATATATATTAAATAGAATGAAATATTTGATAAACTTTATTTTGTAGATATTATTTTGAATTTAACAAGAAAATGTTTTCCATATAGATCAGACTATTGTGCTGATATTTAAATCACACCTTGCGATCCTACTTAATAAGATTGAAAAAATGTTATATTTATTATTTTATTTATCAAAAAACAAACAAAAAATATAAATGGCGAACTTCTACGTCCTTACAGAACGTTTTCAACATTCATAGCTTCTCTCAAGGAAACTATGTTTAACAAAATTTACTAAATGTTAGAATGCTTATACAATAAAACTCTATAAAATGATTTTTGATAAATAATACACATAGTAAAATAATATTTTCCTAATTTTAAGTTGGAAAATATAAAATATGATATAATTTAATAAAATAATAAAATTTTAATAACTTATAATTAGTAAATACATATTCTTATTAAAATTATCATTTCATAATTGTTATATACAACACATGGATATGTCTTTCTTTCTTCACTGGAACTGTTACTGAAGAAGGAAAGTTTGATGCTAATCATATTACAATTCGAACAATTAAAAAGAAAACAAAGTTGCAACTACACCTATAGAATCAAACTTTAGCTGAGAATGTTTAAAATAAAGAAATTAAGAAAGGTTTATAGTCCAGTTTACAAAAAAAAAAAGGTTCATAGTCCATGTTGTTCAAAGGAAAAAAAAAAGAAAAAAGGAAAGGTTCATCATCCAATTTATTTGAGTGTAATTATCGATGGTTCTATCCATGGATTGCCCTATAAATTTGAGTTGCCTTTGATAGAAAAAAAAAAACGTAGGCTAATAGGCTTGTAGACCTCTGCAAGCAAATATAAATAAAACATCATATTTTTATTTTTTACAAATAAAATTCACCTATAATTTGTTTTTGTATTTTAATATTTTAATGTTATTTTACTGAATTGCACATAAAACACATATATAAAATGAATCTATAACAAAATTTGGTTAGTATATAATATCATGAAATCAATCTTTTCTTAAAAGTTGAAAATTTATTTTATAAATATAAATCTAAATACAGATGACAAAAAAAAAATCTAAATATTATAATTTAAAAATAATTAATAACTATATATATTAATAAATGATCATAGTCCTAACATTATTAATAAGTTATATTGTATATATGTATAATAAAGGTTAAAATGGATGCCTTTTGTCAGCAAATGGATACTATTTTTAATTTGTAGAAATTCTAATACATATTTTGGAAGGAAAGTTATCAATAGCTTACATTCTGAATACTATTCTACTAGGTTAAGACTCGCGCCTTGCACAGAATAAACATTATATATAAGTTATTTTGACGTTTTATATATATTTTTACATATTATAAAATAATAAGCAGATATTGAATAATTAAAAATTCAGTAACTATAATGTATATAATTAAATTGGTGCTAACACATAAATAAATGTTATTAATCCAAACAAACAATTTTCTACTTTATATGATAAATAGTTACATTTAAATGATATAAAATATATATACAGTATATTTTTAATATTGATATTTATTAAATAATTTCTTACAATTTCTGATTATTTGTATCTGTTATAACAAAAAAACTTTAAATCACTGATAACAATTTTTTTATTGTCAGATGTTTAATAGTTTTAGTAATTTATAATTTCTTTGAAAAATTCAAATTTAAATATTAAGTTGTCACTATTTGCTCAAAGCTTTTATCAAAAAAAAATGTTCAGAGCAAAAATTTCTAAATGAAAATATTTACGTATTTTATGCTATATAGTTTATTTTAAATGATATTGATATTGATATATATATATATATATATATATATAATGTTTATAAAATGAGACTTCTTACTTATATGATTTTGTAATCATTTATATGTTGTCATAACAAAAAATTTTAAATCATGGATCACAAAAATTTCAGTTTTAGTAATTTATAGTCATTTTTTAAATTGAAAGTATGACATATACAGAAAAATATAATTTTTTATTATATGGTTAATGTGATTGTTTTATTTATTTTGATAAGTGATATTTTTAAAAAAATGATAGAGGACCCACTAACTTTTATCAAATTTTTATTATTCAAATCTTTAATTGACATATATAATTTAATTGAAATTCTGTATTATTATTTAAAAAAAGAATGAAAAACATTAATAATCAATATGATTAGTTTAATAAAAACCTTATTATATATTTAGATGGATCAACCTATTTTTCTAAGAATTTTAAAAATTATTCTGGTGATGACATATGGCTATCCCAAATGTTGTAATGTTTCTCTTAATATATAGGAGATTCTTGTTAATAAGAAGTAACGATAAGAATATAATATGGTCTATCAAAAAGAATTATAAGATATGGTCGATCAAATTCTCCAAATGAATCTTATTAATTATGGTACTTATGATTTAGTAATCATAGGTTTGGGCTTTGGAATTGGTTGTTGAAGAAATGTATAACGCGGAAATATGTCGACAGGAACTATTGCAAGTCAAGTATTAGAAGATAATATGCACAATTATTTGATCAACAACAATCATTAGAAGATAATATGCACAATTATTTGATCAACAACAATCATTAGAAGATAATATGCACAATTATTTGATCAAATTTTATTCTACAAGTGCACATCTTTTTTCTTTTTTTTGAGAAAGGGCTTAAGTGCACATCTTTTCTTTTTACATAATTTTATATACATCGAATTAATCTAGTGGTGTCCAATCTTATTCACAATCCAATATTTTCATTCCGTCTTTTCTTTTGTTTATAGTGATAAATCCAAGCGAAATAGTGTTACCAGATCGACCAAAACAAATTGAGTGTTAACAGTCTGATAATATATTTCTTTTTTGGAAACACACAGTCTGAAAATATTTAAAATCATTCCTTCTTAAGATAAAACGTTTATGTTCTGATAATCATTTAGAATTGTTACTTGGTAAGTGATAATAGTAGCTAATGGTTCACTTTATGCAAAATTTTCAGTTACAACCTGAATCTAATAAAATCTTACATATTTCTGTACAACAATAACAATCTTTGGGAAAAGAGATACATGTTTAGGGAGTGACAAGGAAATAATCTCTAATGGTTCGTCTTTTGACAGAGGAAGGAGGGTTTAGGACAGATGATGGACTGTTGACCGCAGTTTCTGGTGTATTCTCGCACATTTTATCTTCTTCTAATGATGATAACGACAGTGTTGATGATGATGATAAAGATGTTTTCTTCGTCTGAGCCTCTGGAGTTCTGATATTATGCATAGATTGATTATCTGATGAATGCTTTTGGGGACTCTCAGGTTCTTTGTTCGTCTCAAGTCTTTCTTTGGCTTCAGTATTTGACAATGCGGTTACTCTGCGTTTAACTCTAGACCCAGATGCTGTTGCGTTTGTATAAGGGCAACGGTTGTTCTCTATGTTCCACAGTCGTACCTAAGCATGAACAGACGGGAAATTCAGTAATGGGACAAAGAGCAAAAAACAATACACTAAAAATCATTAGCTTTTGTTTTTTTTTTTTTTTTAAATACAAACATGTGATGAAATGCCTTTTATTACCGTGAAGTCATCTGAAGCTGTCACTACCTTCCCGATCTCTGATGGAGACCTGCATAAGAGATTTTGTTTATTACCATCGAATCTACTAGTTGGAAAGCTGGATTCAACGAGAGACAGAAAAAGGCTCGGTGAGGTGGGACTTACCAATCAACAGCAGTTACTTCTTTGTCATGGCCTTTCAAGACTGTAGGATCTACATGAGGCTTATTCACCTGAAATTGTAGCTCTTCTTTAAGCATTGATAACTCTTGAATCATTGAATTATAAAAGGAAAATGTCAAACTACGTGACAGAGAATTCAAACCTGCCATATGTAAGCGTTACCGTCGCTTGAACCACTCAAAATGTGTTCACCATCAGGGCTAATCATTGTCTGCAGAGGAAGATTTGCAGAGATAAGTGAGCGTGTGAAAAATGTTAGAAAGCAAATGAAGTGTGACTGAAGGGAAAATTGTGGACAAGGGGTCATTACCCTAATGAAAAAGGAATCTATTCGGCAACCAGAGAATGATTGTACAGGTCCTTTGTCAAGCTGCAGTATGTTGTACAGATAGATTCTGCAACAGGTCATGGAAAAGAAGATTTGGTTAGAGTTGGATGTTTTTAAAGGACTTTTCTCATAGTGCAGGGCAATCACTAAGTAAAGTTATGAGTGTGAACATATTAAAAATCAAACCTGTTGTCCTTGCATGATGCAGTAAGAAAGGTTCCACTTGAGTCTTGGGACAGGGATACAATACCATGAGCTCTCTTTTCCTGAAACCACCAATAAGAAAAAATAACCAGGTTTTAAATTAGTATAGTATCACATCGAAACCATTTAGAAATAATATAATGATGTTATCTGAGTCGAGGAATAGGAAGCTTAGCTTACCGTAGTGTTTGTTGAGTCTGACTGTGGTGATGCTTGAGCAATGGGAACTCTCAGCTTTCTTGTATCCCAAAATTTCAAGGCGCTGACAGAACGGTAGAAAAAAAAAAAGAGAAGGATGTAAACAACACTACTATAAGCTCTGCAATTCAATTTACATGAACCTTAATTAACGTTGTACAAATACCTATCTGGTGCTCCAGCAGTAGCAATTGTGACCTCGTCCTTGAGATAAAGCACAGAGGTAATGCTTGATGAAGCAGCCTGAAAACAAGAAGCCATTAGCCAAGATGATAGAATAGTAAGAGTCGGAAGAAAGAGCAGGAGTACAAACCTTGCGACGTCCAGTTCGTTTTGAAAGAGGAGAGAGGTGGGCACCTTTAACCATGCCAGTAGAGCTGCGTAAATCCCAGAACAACACTCAATAAGACTCAAGAGGGAAAAAGGAGAAAGATCTTTCACAGCTAAGGTTAGAGAGAAGGACTTACTTGATGCAAAACTCCTCTTTTTGAGAGCTACTTTTACATCTTATATCCCATAGCGCAAAACATCCGTCTCTCGAACCAGAGACAAGAAGATCTGCAAGCATAAAGAGTTAGAGCCATCTTGACTGAAATTATCAACTAGTAAATCAAGAAGAGAATACAAACCAGAATTAGTTGGATGTGAACACATTGATTTCACAGTTCCTGTGTGTCCTATAAGTACTCCAGTACATTTATTCTCCTCAACATCCCATACTTTAATCTGCAACAGAGCATAGTATACGTCACAATGTTGTCCTCACAAACTAGTCAACTAAAAAGAAAACAACGAGCCACACTACTTACAGTTTGATCACCAGAAGCAGTCAGAAGACAACTATCATCCTGCAATAAATTTGAGATAAGTTCACACATCAAATCAAGAAAAGAATCATGAATCAAACGTATAAAATATATAGTCCAATGCCAAGCAAAATGGCAAACCTTGATCCAAGAAACGTCGAAGACCGCATTATTATGAGCAATCCAGTCACGAAACCTAGCATTCTCTACAACACAAGATTCACATTTGAAACAAACAAACACGACTCAGTATTGTATTAAATTAAAACAAAATTAGGGTTGCAAACGGGAAGGGAATGACACCTGTGTTCTCTTGGTGAGTCGCAGAAGAGTCAAACTTGCGATTCGAATGAAACAAGCTCACGTGTCCATCCTCATCTGACACCGCGAATACTTGTGAGTTCCTGCTACTCTATACGATTCAACAAAAACAAAATAACCGTTAAAACTGAATCTGAGATATTTCACTAAATGCTCGCAAGATTCCACTAAACTGGATCTAGGGTTGACGAAACCGCCATACCTTGCAAAACGAAACGGCCAACGGAGGAGTCCGATAGCCGTCGTGTTCCACATCGACGCCGGCTATTTCTCTGCAAACCAGCTCGGAGTCTGCGAAGAACGGTCGCTTCCTTACTGAAAAACCAAAATATTTTAATCAGCACAAGCTCGTCAGATCTAAAAAAACCGCGAGGAGATTGAAAATGTGAGCGTGTGGAGATATATATATATATAATACCTCGGAATCCGTTGAGCTCTCTTAGTCCGATGTCGACGAGGACGGATCTAGATCTGGAGTTTTCCATCGGAGATTTCTTTTGCAAATCTAAACGAAGAAGCGGGGGAGAGATGTGATGGTGAAGATTTTTTTGTGCGGGGGGAAGAAATGGGGTTATAGATGTGGAACACGGCGCGGGATTAGTCATTTGGTTTAGGCGGTGTTTGGTTTTCGCTTCCACGCGGGAAAATGAAAATTTTTCTCCAGAAACTCGAAATTGTCGTTGCTTTAATTTGACTTTCTTGAGAAAAATATGGAAAGAACGTTAATTTTAGTATTTTCAAGGCCCAATAGTCTCTAATATGTTGGCCCGTTTGGCACGGAGATTAGGACCTAAAACAGCGACTTTAGACAAATTTTAGTGAACTTTTACATGCATGTATCATAAATAAAAATATATAAAAAGTAAAAGAAAAAAGTCTCATAATTATTATCTGAATCAGATTCTATTTACAATGTAATGTTGGAAAAAAAATCTTCTATATTAAAAGAGAAATATCATTTTTATCTACCAAAAAAGTCATAATAGGTCCATTTCATTAATTATATAATTTGACATAATAATCAATAATAATATCAATAATAAATAAATTTTAACTATAAATTTGAATTTTATTTTTAATCATAACAAAATCTACTGAGAAAAATCTAAAAAAATCTTACTCAATGTTTTAAATATTTTTATTAAATAATATATTAATTAATTTCGTAATTAATAATAAATATTAATATTTATTAACTTTTACTATAAACAGAAATTTCTACACTATTTTTAGTAAATTTATAATTATAGTCTCTATTATATTCAAATAGAAGTATTGACAAGATTATATTAAATTGGTAAATTAACCTATTCAATTTTTTTTTAGATGCTTTTAGTCAAATAAATTATCATTACGAGTTAACTTTTGTTAACTTTTGTTAACTTTTGTTAACTATCTAATATTCTTATACTGTGTGTGAAGATCCCCCATACTTCTGACCTTATATGTATTTTATGATGTATAAGACGATGAACCTCTACCTGATATTATGTATTCGTAAAAATGTATTTGATAGATGAATGGAACTTGTCCGCTTAACAGCTCTTATGTGACTGTAATCTTGTAAAGTGGCATTCCTTTGTGTTAATCAAAAGGATTACTCGTCTAGTCGACATATATTCAAGGTAGTAGTCGAAGCAAATTTAATGTTCACAAGTTATTTTTATATTTTATGTAACTGTGTGTATAAAATGCAAATAAAACTATAAATATAAATAGGGTGATTTATATAGTACAAGGCAAACAATGTCCAGAGTCCTTATCATTTTACATTAACGGCGTCGTATAAACATGGTCTCGAACTCTGTAGGAGGCACCACAAAGTACTCTATACCAACATTGCTCCGACACTTCAAAGCTGGTCGGCGCTTCTTTGGCGCCGGGGGACATATCAGTTTCTCAGAGAGGTTCGTTTCTTTCGCCGTGGGAGTGATGCAGTACTCTTCCCTTCCACTGTAGTGTTCTTCTTCAGCTTCCGTGTCTCTCTCGGTCCTTTTCAGTTTGGTCTTCACCGGCTTCAGTGAAGTCGGTATAGAGATTTCGGCGATGGCCCATTTGCTACCGTCGGTGTCTCTAATCCTTCTACAGACTTGTGATATATTCGAAGTTTCCATAGTTTGCGGAGGAACAGAGACACGAAGATGAGGAGGAAATTAAATTGGAAGAAGATGTTTTTCCTCGATTGGACGAAGAAGAGGGAGTAAGTGGAGAAAGTAAGCGAAAATATTCTTGCTTTTAAAGACACGTTTTGCCTCTAAAGAAGTTGCTTGCTTCCCCAGGAATTATTAGAGGAGAAGCTTTCAGAGGAAGACTATTATTTGGGTGGGAGACGAGTAAAGGGTAAAATTGGAAATTAGTAACGTGTGTACGTCTATTTTTTGGCGCTGAATCTTATATCATAACGGTTCTTTTTCCCGCCACGTTCTGCTTAAAGAATAAAGCCCTTCTTATATCGTTACCCAACATAGTCATTGTAAGATCATCTTCACTAATTAAAATAATATTCTAAGTTAGCCCCTTCAAAAAAAGTTGAACGAATTACCAAAAGTTTGTAACGCAAAGTGCAAAAAGAAAACAGAACCAAATGCATAAACCTTCTAAGAGCTATTGATTTGTGAAACACTTGAATAGTGAGATTTGGACAAGGAATTTAAAAACAGAGAGTAGAATCTGAAACTTATTATTTAACCAAGACAAGACAACGCAAACTTAAATAAACATCTTAAGTAATTGAACGTAACCGTCTGTAAGTTCCGGAGACTGAAAAACGAGACATAACCAAACTTAACCAATGAAATGAGTCATGGTTATAACTTATAACAAATAGACTCGTTACATAGGCAGGCACTTATTTAATTAACTATATAGGTTACTTGACGGGTTGAGTATTTCACTGGTTCAACTTCTCACTCTTTCTTCTCCTTTCCTTAGTCTTTGGACAAACTAGAATTTATTTTCAGGTTATGCTCTGCTATATTCCCATCATGATTTTGAAAAGCCTCATTTCTTTGAACATCCTCATTTCTGGCTTCAACCTTTCCCACAACAGTAGAGTCTCTTCATCACAATCTAACTTCAAATTCCCTAAATTCTTCACAGAATTCGGTAATTCGCATCCCAAACACATCCTCATCGAGATTTTTTCCAGCTTCTGCAACTTGCCAATCTCTAACGGCAACTTCTTCAGTGCTAAACAATCAGAAATATCCAGAAACCGTAAATTGCTAAGCCTCTCAGTTGATTCCGGCAGCTCATGGAGATTGATACAAGAACACAACCTCAACACTTCAAGATTACTCAAGTTACCTATAGCCTTCGGAAGTACAGAGAGCTTGCCACAGTTTGTGATGCTTAGTTTCTTCAATGAAACAACTTCAGAGACCCAATCCGGCAACTCATCAAGATCATAGCAGTAATCTATGTCAATCTCCTGTAAACTCGGCAGAGCTTCAGGGATAGCTATCTCTTTTATGTTGTGGGAAACATCAGTGCCGACTCTGCACATGAACAAAGATAGCTTCTCGAGACTCTCGATTCGTGAAAGGAGAACGTCCAGCAAAGTGATTGAAACATTTTCAAATATGACCCGTTTTAAGTTGGGTAATGAGCTGAGACAGGACAAGTTGGTCAGTTTTGCAGGACCAAGACCGTGATTTATGATAGCAACAACCTTCAGTTTATTCATAGTAGCAATGAAGTTTGGTAATGCATAGCTTGATGAGGAGAGATTAAGAACTAAAGCCTCAACATTGGGGCAATCCATTTCAGCCCAAGTCGATGAGAATAAATCATCTGTAAATAACAAACAAAAGCTGCGCATCGGTTTAGGAAATTCAAAATTTAAAATATAAAAGAAGTACTACTAATTAACCCTATTCAAGTGAGCAGAGAAGTATCATGGACCAAAAGGCTTAGAGCTTTTTTATATGTTTATAGATTTATAGGGCTATGTGTATATCAGTTTGTGGAGATTAAAAAGATTATTGTATGGTCATCTAATACAATAATGATGATTATATGACTCATCTTACTCATTCGACAAGTTTTAGTAAAAGAAAACCCTAAAAATGATGATTTCCTCATATTCGGTTCTCATCTTTTACCTTTTGAAGAGTCTATACGTTCAATTTTCAGAAAGAAAAAAAATACATGAAAGAATTACCTGTAGAGATACACAAAATACGAGCACTTATAGGCTGCCTTAGATCCAAACACCAATCTGGAAATTTATCCTCTCTTATCTCCAGGTTGAGCCTTTCTCTTTCATGGTGTTCCTCAGATTTGCTTTGGCACATAGCCAACTCCCTCAGAATACTATGTTGACTATCTAAGAGTCCATCGTAGAAACCGTCTTCGTTTTTATTTATCCTGTTTATTAAGCGAATAAAATAAATTCCTCTGATGGTAGATTGCAACAAGGTGCAAGAAGCAATGTTGAAACTAACATACCTGGGAGGATCAAGCTCAAGAAGATTACGGAAAGCCAGTTCATTGAGGTACTTCACGTACACGGTACTACTTTCACTACCTTTACCGTATAATTCCATCCACATGTCAATTATACTGGAAACACGTATCTTGCCTTGTGTAAGGAATGAGCCAATGTCCAAGAAACAGTCTTTAAGATGGGGATCCAAGACATTCAAGCTAGGCTGTAGACATTCGAGCACATTAGGTTGGGGATTATCAATAATTGTTTCCTCTTCGGACCATCTTTTCACTTTGTCTGTGGCCCAATTTACAAATTTTCTTATAAGCTGAACATCAAGAACTGTTTCCTCTTCAGACCAGCTTTTCACTTCTCCTCTCCAGTCTATAGATTTTCTCAGAAGTTGAACGCCGATTATTTCAATCAAGAGTGGTAATCCATAGCAACGTTTCAGAATCTGCAATTCATCACCATGTGAAAAGAAATGAAGATTAAATTGGTGTTTCCCAAACATGATAACTGAAGATTTAAAACTTGAAGGTCGAATCTATCGGGTACAATGTTTCACATGGGAAATTAGAAAGAGATTTTAAGTAATACTATAATTTGATCAGAGCCCTTACTTCCGTAGAGCCCTTACTTCCGTGCAGATGTTTGATCTAACTTATTTTCAAAGTAAACTCATAAACCACTAGGTTTTTATAAAAAGAAAAATCTCATGTATATTTTTGATACTTTATAATCTACATATAGACTAGAATATATATAGTTCCAAAAGAGTAAAATACATTATTTTATAGTATAGATGTTTGATTGTAATTTTTTATTTGTACATAATATTATATTATTTTTTATAATTTGATGCAATTTGATGTAATTGTACTATTCATATATTAATATGTTGGTTTTTGTTAATTTATTTTAAAATAAAACAACATACTAAATTTTTAAATTTTTGTAATAGTTTTCCATGAATTACTATTAATTTTATGATATTTTACTTTTTTGAAAATTGAACTCTCATTATATTTGAATAAACTAAAAAAGTAATACTGTATTTAAAATTGTTTATATAATATATACTATATATTCCAGTTGTGATTTTATTTTCACCACAAAGAAACAACAACTATTGTTATTAATTAATTTAAATTGATTAAATTCTATAAATAAAAATAAATTCAAAAGGGAGTACTTAATTTGGGAAAAATAACAATTTTGATCCCAACAATTTCAGTCGTGCCAAATACGACCCGAACAAATGGTCAGTGTCAAATACGACATCTACTCAATTATAATAAAAACTATCTGAACTTCTTAAAACTGTGTCTAAATCTACATTGTTTCTAACATAAGTTAGTCAACCGTTGACAAGATAAAACGTCGTAGTTTTGATATATAGGAAAAGTGATAATTTCAACCCCAACAATTTTAGTTGTGCCAATTTCGATCTAAACAAATGTTCAGTGCCAATTACGACTTCAACTCAATTATAACTTAAAAATATTCTCAGTTTTAATAATATAGATATACCAAAATAAATTAATTCACTTCATTACTAATCCACTTTATTACTAGTTGACTATTAATTTGGAAATTCATCTAACTTAATAGAATGAAAAACAAAATTCTCTTAGATAACCATTTTTAGTTTATTTTTACAAAAAATTGCACTCAGTGAAAAAATGACCAAAAAGTTTTTATTAAATGATAAAATATGTATATATACATATTGGTTAACTAATCTAGACTTAGAGTTTAGAGTTAAGGGGTGGGTTTTGAGGATGAAATATCAAATTTCAAAAAAAATAAAAATAAATATTAAAAATTTTAAAATAGAAAAAACTATTTTGGTCATTTTATTTTTTGAGAGATATTTTTGTGATAAAAATTTAAAAAATGCTATTAGAAATATGAATTGTTGTTATGATCATAAAAAAAAAAAGAGAAGAGTTTTTTTTTGTTATTGTACCTTTTTTATAAGATCTTCATGCTTACGTGATGTCCCACGAAAAAAACATGGAGATGCCCGCTTAATGAGAAGGGACTTAGCATCTTCATCTCCCAAAGGTTTCAAATGATAAATGGGACCAAAACTCGGAAACTCAAACCGAGAAGTCACCAAAATCTTGAAATCCTGTATGTTAATCTGAAACTTCTGAAGAACGGAATCTGCTCCTAGCCACACATCATCCAACACCAACAATATAGGACCATCTTCCTTAAGTTCCACAATCAGCTTCCTTAAGCCATCAACTGCTTGAGAATCATTCTCAAATGTTGGTGATTCGTAACCGCTGTGCTGGAGCAAAATCTGTACGATGGTCCTAAAGGTAGAACCACTTGAAACGACGCAGAAGAAGATATACTCGAACTTTTCTGAAAATTAATTGGAAACCAGATGTGAGAAACATGCAGAAATAATAAAAATTCAAGAAAGCAAATAAATAACACTCCATACCTTTGATCTCTTCATCATGACAAAGCTGAGTGGCCAATGTGGTTTTCCCGCACCCGGGAGGAGCAGAGACCACGAGATCATCATCATTAAGGAGCTTCGTCTTTACCTCCATCAATGCAAAATCCAATCCAAAGAGAACCTTATCAAGCTTGGGGACCGAACAAAGATCCATATAAACAGGCGGAGAAACGCTAAAAAAATCGAGCTTCTTTCTGATGCTTTTGAGATGACTCTCAATGGCTTCCTTCGCATACACGGGCAGACAGTCAGACGGCACGTTAGGCGGCATGTCAGACAGCATGTCAGGGGGCATGGTAGACACCTTGTCAGGTACAATCTTGCAAGCGAACCATCCCCTTTTATTCATTAACAGTCGTTGGTTCCGAAGCATAATAATCTGCAGTTGAATCTGACAGTACTTGAGCATCTTCTTGTTGATATTCTCTATTTTTCTTGTGTATTTAGCTTTTGAGGGTAGGTTCCACCGCTTGACTTGTGAACACTTCCGAACAAGTAAAAGAGCTTCATCGATTATATCCTTGAATTTCTTTAGCTCTCCAGAGCCTGGCAACATCTCGAGCTCTTGGATTTGTTAAACTATATAATCTAATCTCTCTTTAATACATTTACATAAGTTAGTTATTTGTTAGTTATTACACAAAGAGTTGTTGTCTCTTCTATTGTATTGATTCGATCTCTATATAAAGATCAATCATTTGTTGTAAACATTAATCACAGAATCACAATAAAGACAAAGTATTTCCAGACAAGTATACAAAATTCGTAACTTGTTGAATAAGCCTAAAGCGTCTATCTTATTTCTTATTCCAAACTCGTGTGTAACACACTGTGATCTTTGTATAACACAAGCGGTTGGTAAAAGTTTAACATGGTATCAGAGCTTTACGTTTGAGAGGACAAAGAAGAAAGCACTATTGAGAGAAACACTTTGCGTGGAGAATAGAGGATTTTTGCATACGATTTATCAAGAAGGATGACGATGCAAAATCACAATCAAGTTATACCCATATTCGATGGAGAAAAGTATAACTTCTGGAGCATTAAGATGACAACCATTCTCAAGACCAGGAAGTTATGGTCTATGGTTGAAGAAGGCGTGGCAGTGCCACCAGCACAAGTGAATGATACCCCTGAGACAACGAAGAAGAGATCGCTTAGAGAAGAAGCGATGGCGAATGATACGATGGCTTTGCAAATTTTGCAAACTGCCGTATCAGATGAGATCTTCTCACGGATTGCAGCAGCATCAAAATCCAAAGAGGCGTGGGATGCATTGAAGGCAGAGTATGAAGGCTCTCCTCAGGTTCGTTTGATTAGGCTTCAAACATTGCGAAGGGAGTATGAGAATCTGAAGATGAACGAGGATGAAGACGTTAAGACCTTCACAGATAAGTTGGTTGCTTTGGCAAATAAATTAACTTATCATGGAGAGCAGAAGACCGATGTTCAACTCATACAAAATATACTCATCTCTCTCCCAGCCAAGTTCGATAGCATAGTCAGTGTATTGGAGAAAACAAGCGATTTGACTTCAACAAGGATGGCAGAGTTGATCGGGATCTTGAAGGCTCATGAAGCAAGGCTGGCTGTAAGAGAAGAAAGCACAAGTGAAGGAGCATTCGATGCTCGTGCTAAACAGAAAAATTCGGGTGTCACACACGACAACTCAAAGCGCCGTGGAGGCAAGAAGTGGTGCGGTTTCTGCAAGAAGAACAACCACAATGAGAGTGAGTGTCTGAAGAAACAGAAGAAGGATGATCCAGAGAAGGATCACAAGAGTAACAAGAAGTGTTACAACTGTGGTAAGTTAGGCCACTTTGCAAATCAGTGCTACTCAAAGAAAAAGGAGAAAGCACATCTAATTCTTGAAGAAGAAGACTTGTATGAAGACCACACGTTGTTCAGTGCGAGTGAAGCAGCAACAACAGTGATGGAAGATGTCTGGATAGTTGACAGTGGAGCAACTAATCATATGACAAAGGAGGAGAATTATTTCTTAAAACTTGATAGGAGTATCAAGGTTCCAATACAAATTGGAAATGGAAGCATGGTCATGACAGCTGGTAAAGGAGATATCACTGTCATAACCAAAGGTGGCAAGAGGACCATCAGAAATGTGTTCTTGGTTCCTGGTATGGCGAAAAATTTGTTGAGTGTTCCACAAATTGTTTCAAGCGGATACCGGGTAAACTTCCAAGAGAAGAGATGCATCATAGATGATGCAAAAGGCAGGAGGATAATGGATATCCCAATGACTCACAAAAGCTACAAGATCAGGATGAGATCGGCTCAAGAAGAAGGAGACATGAGCGCAAGTGAGCAAGCCAAAATGGAGACATGGCACAAGAGACTTGGTCATGTAGGCGACAAAAGGTTGCAACAAATGCAAGACAAAGACTTGGTAAAGGGGTTACCAAAGTTTAAAGTCAAGAAGGAAGCATGTGAAGCGTGTAGGCTTGGAAAGCAATCACGCAAGAGCTTCCCAAAGGAATCTCAAACAAAGACAAGAGAAAAGCTTGAGATTGTGCATACTGATGTATGTGGACCAATGCAGCACCGATCTATTGATGGAAGCATGTACTTTTTGCTATTCTTAGATGATTATACTCACATGTGTTGGGTATACTTCATGAAGCAAAATTCAGAAGCCTTCTCACTGTTCAAGAAGTTCAAGGCAATGGTAGAGAAGCAATCGGATTGTTCTATCAAGACGTTGAGATCAGATGGAGGTGGTGAGTTCACTTCACAAGAATTCAACCGGTTCTGTGAAGAAGAAGGAATCAACAAGCAAGTTACCTTGCCTTATTCACCACAACAAAATGGTGCAGCAGAGAGGATGAATAGGACATTGGTGGAGATGGCTAGATCGATGTTGGTTGAGCAAGACTTACCGCTCAAGTTATGGGCAGAGGCGGTATACACTGCTTCATATCTACAGAACCGTCTACCATCAAAGGCAATAGAAGATGATGTCACTCCTATAGAGAAGTGGTGTGGACACAAACCAGATGTGTCACACATGAGGATGTTTGGTAGCTTATGCTACATACATATTCCGGATCAAAAGAGGAGGAAGCTAGACGTCAAGGCAAAGCGTGAAGTCTTTGTTGGATATAGCAATCAATCCAAAGGCTACAGAGTTTTCATTCTGTAGAATGAGAAGATTGAAGTATCAAGAGATGTAGAGTTTGAAGAAAACAAGAAGTGGGATTGGGAAAGGCAAGAAGAAGTCAGGAAGACACTGGAATTGTCTATGGAAGACACTCAAACGTCTACTCAACAAACCGAAGGTACTTCTAGCCCTGTTTTCATTCAAAATGATGATCATGATACTAGTGATGAAGATGGAGAAACGTTTAAGCCACCAAAGAAGTTCAAGTCCATGATTGAAATCATGGAAAAGGCACCGAGAGTAGACCTTGATGAGGCGGCTCAAGCAATAGAAGCTTGTCTTCATGCACAAGAAGAACCATACACTTATGATGAAGCGTGTGGTAAGAAGGAATGGAGAAAGGCAATGGATGAGGAAATCGTCATGATAGAGAAGAACAAGACATGGGAACTAGTAGACAAGCCAGAGAAGAAGAATGTGATAAGTGTGAAGTGGATCTACAAGATCAAGACCGATGCAAATGGCAATCACATCAAGCACAAGGCGCGGCTAGTTGCTAGAGGATTCTCTCAAGAATATGGTGTTGACTACCTTGAGACGTTTGCCCATGTCTCAAGACATGATACAATAAGAGCCATACTCGCATATGCAGCTCAGATGAAGTGGCGTTTGTATCAAATGGATGTGAAGTCAGCTTTTCTCAATGAGGAGTTAAGAGAAGAGGTGTATGTCACACAACCGCCTGGGTATGTGACGCATGGGAAGGAACACAAGGTGTTAAGGCTACACAAGGCTTTATATGGTTTAAAGCAAGCCCCAAGGACATGGTATGGAAGGATAGATTCATACTTTCTTCAAAACGGTTTCAAGAGGAGTATGAATGATGCAGCCTTATACATCATGAAGCAAGGAGGAGATGTGTTGATCGTGAGTTTGTATGTGGATGATATAATCATCACATGAAACAATACTCAGATCATCAAACACATTCAAGGAGAACATGAAGAAGGAGTTCGAGATGGTGGATCTTGGATTGTTGAACTACTTCCTTGGAATGGAAGTTATTCAAGACGATGGAGGCATATTTCTTTCACAAGAAAAATATGCAAACAAACTTGTAGATAAGTTTGGGATGCGAGACAGCAAGAGTGTAAGCAATCCACTTACACCACAAGGGAAAGGAGGAAAAATTGATGATGACAAGGAGTATGGAGATCCGACTAAGTATAAAAGCATTGTTGGAGGGCTTTTGTACTTGTGTGCATCAAGACCGGATGTGATGTATGCAAGCGCCTATCTCTCAAGATACATGTCATCACCTCGCATGAAGCACTACCAAGAAGCCAAAAGGGTGTTAAGGTATGTCAAAGGAACTTTAGACTTCGGAGTGTACTTTACAAGTGTGGAAGAACCAAGACTTGTAGGCTACTCGGACAGCGACTGGGGTGGTTCTAAGGAAGACAAGAAAAGCACTTCAGGTTATGTGTTTACTCTTGGTTCATCCATGTTTTGTTGGCAGTCAAGTAAGCAAAAAACAGTGGCACAATCAACGGCTGAGGCGGAGTACATAGCCGTGTGTGCAGCAGCAAATCGAGCCGTGTGGTTCCAAAGGCTATTTGAAGACTTTGGACATAAGTTTGAAGGAGGCATTCCGATCTTATGTGACAACAAATCAGCAATAGCAATTGGGAAGAATCCAGTGCAACACAGAAGGACGAAGCACATAGAGATCAAGTATCACTTCGTGAGGGAAGTTGAGCAAAAAGGAATCATTGAACTCGAGTATTGCAAAGGGGATGATCAACTCGCAGACATTCTCACAAAGGCATTAGGCGGTTCAAGGTTTGAAGATCTCAGGAAGCAACTTGGAGTCAAGTCGAGATATGATTAAGGAGGAGTATTAAACTATATAATCTAATATCTCCTTAATACATTTACATAAGTTAGTTATTTATTAGTTATTGCACAAAGAGTTGTAACTCTTCATGAAGAGGTGTTCTCTTCTATTGTATTGATTCGATCTCTATATAAAGATCAATCATTTGTTGTAAACATTAATCACAGAATCTCAATAAAGACAAAGTATTTCCAGACAAGTATACAAAATTCGTAACTTGTTGAATAAGCCTAAAGCGTCTATCTTATTTCTTATTCCGAACTCGTGTGTAACACACTGTGATCTTTGTGTAACACAAGCGGTTGGTAAAAGTTTAACAGAATTATCGGAAGCACATCCTCCATCGTCGATGCAAGCTCTGTATACACAGATTTGAACGTCAACACCATCTTAGCCTCTTGGATCACGACTTTCAGGAGCTCAGATATCGTCGATGCAAGCTCTGTATACACAGATTTGAACGTCAACACCATCTTAGCCTCTTGGATCACGACTTTCAGGAGCTCAGAGACCACAGCTCATGCAACAGAACCTACCCCCAAACTAACCCCATCGTTCATTTCTTCCCTCACAAGCCCCAAAATCTTAATAACTTTCAGATTTTGTCTGTAGAATCTGAATCTAGCTGAAAATTTATGATGTTAAGAAGGGATGATTTGATAAACAATAATGAATATATAGATAGAAACTTCAATCTGCCAACCAAACGACTTCCATTTGCCCCCCACCACTTGCCGGGCAATTAAGATTATATTGGTTGACTTTCATAAATAGTGTTTGACTTATAGAAATAATACTATAAAATATCAACTAAATATTTGATTGCTAAAAACATGTAGCTATAAAAGTTATTTTTTGGGAAAAATAATTATAAAAGTTAGGTCCATTTAAAATTAGTTTGAGGGGTAAACTGAAATACCCTAAAATAAAAAAATGGTTTGTGAAAATTTACTTACAGAAACATGCTTAAAATATAAATCACTGATGAAAGTAATCGAATGTTCAATTAAAGAACATATTCAACATCTTATATAATAAAGTTGACTTTTTTGTCTTGGGGAGAATAATGACACCTGGCTATAATTGATTAATGCTATCTCACGTTTAACTTCGTTAGATATCATGTTTTTAACTGGGATTTATAGCGACTTTTTATTTAGGCCCACATATGGATATGGTATAGGGTTTCATCATTTTTGAAAGTTCCAGTTATACAATACAACTAGACTTTGATCCGCGCTTTGGAAGCGCGGAATATTTTACGATGAAAAATTTCACTAATAACTTAACAAATATTTTGGTATTTTTTAAAGAGTGTGTATTTAAAATATTTTTGCATTTAAATCAGTATTTTTAAATTCAACCTGATTGTGATTATACCGGTTAATCCGGAGATCTGACAATTCAATTTAGGTTTCTAAAATATTCATATTAAAAAAAAATCAGTAAAACCTGAGACTAACCGATTGAACTGATGGATGACCGATATGTAATCTAATTAGATTTAAATTGTAATAATTTCATAATTTGTAATCTTATAATCCAAATTTTAAAGTTCATTATTTTGCAGTTTATGAAATTATGACATTTGTACAAAATTTTAAAGAGAAAATGATAGATATAAAATAAATAAGATTAATTATTGTATTGTTTGGAAACATTAATAGTAGTATAAAAAATATATTGTTTGGAAACATTGATAGTAGTATAAAAAAATAAGTATATTGTTTGGAAACATGGATAGTAGTATAAAGAAAGAAACATTAGTGATTTAATGTAAGTTTAACTATAAATTATAAAGGTGTATTTAATTTAAAAATTTATAAAATAAATGTTAGGTCCAACAGAATGTTTTTGTTTTGATAAGATAGATTCGCCGTCTCCCTTCAGATCACGACGTTTGCAAAAGACTCTCTGTAACTGCAATTTTTATTTATCTGCTTCTTTGATCCTACCATTCACGTTATTAGTACCACTCATTCCACTCTCTCTCGCATTTAATTGACCTTAGTATCTTCCAAGGTAACCGACGGTACCTGAGCCTATAAAATATGTATGCTCCCAGCTATGAACAGCGCTACGAAATCAGAAAGAGCGAACTCTGTTAAGCACCAACTCCAGTAATGGCAGGCTATTTGATTTCTGGGTTGTTTTTATTCTGTTTATGTTTCTTCTTGGTTTTGGTCCATAGTAATTGAAGAAAAAAAATAGAGAAATATTAAATTCATAATTATAAACATTATTAATCTTCTATCCAACAAAAAGAAATAATATACTAATTAACATATGAGATGAACGGCTTCATATTATACAACTTTTAAGTAACTATTATATTGGTTAAGCTACATTATAGTAATATACAAATATTAAGTTCGACATCTAAACCTTAACATGAGACGAAGAAGACAAAAGAAAAACATAAAATCAGTTTCCACCTCAGTACATGTGCCTCTGCTGCATCTATTTTTTTCCTTTAGCTGCAACTTTTAGTTCATCAAACTTCTTCAACTTCCTAAGCTTAATTTCTATCTAGAATACCAAAAGTCCAAAGAAAACAAGATAAAGTTCAAGAAAAGGATCAATAACAATCATTCAAGACTAGGTTAATAGTCTGTAACATTCCATGCAATTTAACACCAACTAATTTCCCACCCCCCATTCCTCTAATGTATTATAAGCTATGGGCATGAGTTGACATTAATTTTGTGTGTTAATAAAACCTGCAGCTTACACAGCCTCAGACAAGTACACAAACATAACAACCTTTTTTTTGGTGCAACCACAAACATAACAACCTTGAACTTGGAAATACATACGAAAGGATCATACAAAAGGTACATGAAAAACTTTTCCCATATACGCGTAGAAAGAACAAATCTGAACCATTGTTTACAAAAAAAATCAACCCTATCACAATGGTTGGGGGAATCATGTACATTAGTAATGCGTACACAAATAACATAGTTTTTTTATGTACGTACCTAACATAAATTTTTTTATTACAATGAATCACTATTACTTATTCACATCATATAAATCAACATCTTAATACAAATTATATAAATAAAAAGTAAAACAAACATATAAAAGGAAAAATAATATAAGTTAACGCAACCGACCACAATTGTGTGTGTGGTTCTTTAAATTTCTTATTATCATAATCAAATTAGAAAAAGATTTACACAAGATTAAAAAATGTTAGTTAAACCTTTTTAAAAATAATGTTCATGAAATTTTTTAATGGTTGAACAAATGTAGAATCTCTAAACTGAAATAATAAAATAGATAGTAATTTTTAATGAAAAAATATAAAATTTAATACTAATTTAAATTTAAAAAGTGCAAAATTTACTAAACCTTAAATAATATATATATTATTTATTTATTCACCCGCCCGTAGGGCGGGCTAAACCCTAGTAGAAATATAATTGATGCATTTTTATTGTTTCTACTATTTTCCTTAGCTGGTTTCACCAAATATTTTTTTTTACTTCTACACGTGATTTTTCTTTTCAGTTTTTAAATTGGTTTTTGTTTTCTATTTTCAAAACAAAAGTTGTTGT
Organism: Raphanus raphanistrum x Raphanus sativus; assembly: GCA_019705995.1. Taxonomy (NCBI): domain Eukaryota; kingdom Viridiplantae; phylum Streptophyta; class Magnoliopsida; order Brassicales; family Brassicaceae; genus Raphanus; species Raphanus raphanistrum x Raphanus sativus. The sequence goes on from CM034038.1 coordinate 19,385,945, forward strand.
ATAATCATTATTTGTATAAAAATAACTACCTAATACTTAGGAAAACTATTTTAAACTTAGGTCAATTTAAAGTTAAATTTTGAGTTTGATTTAAGTTGTAAAAATGAAATAATCCAATACTTAAATTTCTTTAAATATAAATTTCTTTAGTCTGGTTTGTGAGAAAAGTCATTTTACAAAAAATTCTTTAAATATAAATTACTAATAAGAATAATTGAATTTTCAGTTAAAGAACATATTCAGCATAAAGTTTTTGACTTTTACACATGAAATTCCTATGTTGATTTTGTCAAGTATTTTTAGTTCAATTAAAGAAAATTCTCATTATTCCAACTTTTCCTACGTTGATTTTGTCAAAAAAAAAATCTTTTTACTTCTACACATTATATTGTTTTCGGTTTTTAAATTGGTTTTTTGTTTTCATTTTTCAAGAAAAAAATGATTGTGTAATTAGTATTTGTAATTTGTATAAAAATAATGAGCTATTTAAAATATGACTCAAAAAATCAAAGTCAAAGACAAAACTAAACCATGATTTTTTTTTTGAAATTTTTATTTGTTCTATTCGTCCCAAAAATTTGGATTATTCATGAAAATGACAGTAATTTTTTTAATTTTTTCGAAAATGAATTTTTATTCTCTCATCCTCATTTTTTCAAATATTTACAAGATTTTCAACCACCATTAACAACTTAATGCACCTAAAGTCGATTTACACTCTTTATATCTCATTTTTTATGAACTAAAATCAATATTTCTTTCACTTTTTCTTTGTATTCATCTAAAAAACCTACGATTTTTATTCTATTTTTTTGTGGTTCATAGAGCCATTCTAACTTACGATTCTTGGTTGGTAGTTTTCGTTTGAGCTTCTGTGTGCTAAAGAAGTTATCTCCCTAAATGAAACTATGAAATCATGTTTTCCAGATTTGTCCGTCAGAAGACTTCCGTGTAAGTCTTCTGGTAGTAGAAAACTCACACAGAAGTCTTCTGGTCAATGAAGAGGTCAGTTTTGCAATTGACTTTTATATGTGTTTTAGAGACGACTTCTGTAAAAGTTTTCACTTCTTTGTTAACAAAAAAATCTCAAAATATCAGAAAAGATTTCCCAGTAAGTAGTTTAGGATAAACATGTTAGTTTTGCATTTAATCGGATTGTGTCAGAAATTTTATTTTTTCTAGATGACTTACAAGTATTTTGAATAAAATAAAAATTAGAATTAGAAGACTTTCATGTAAGAATATTGGAATTGTTTAATATTTAATATTTAATTATAATTAGAAGACTTTTATGTAAGTCGTTCCAGCTTACTATTGCAATTGAAAAATTAAATTTAAATATTTTATTTTATTCGGATGACTTACCACAAGTCTTTCCGTTAAATACTTACATGGAAGTCTTCTAGAATTTTATTCCAAGATTCTGGTCAAACGTGGGTTATTACATAAGTTTCCCGTATAAGTCGTTTGTCGGTAGACATCCATGTAAATCATCTTCCGGAAAACTTCCATGTAAATCATTTGTCGGTCCATGTAAGTCGTCTAGATAAAATTAAATATTTATATTTTATTTTTTTATTGCAAAATAACCTAAAATGACTTACATGGATGTAGGCAACGATATCCTTAGAACACAACGATGTAATCAGAAATCGGTTTACAAAAATGGACTTTTTTGAGTAAGAGATCGGTTACAATGAATGGAAATGAGATTCAACTCTACAAAGGAAATCAAGTAAGAATAGATCTAAAGAGATGTGTACAGAGGTCGATGTGAATAATGTGCTTTCTCTAGGGTTTTTTAACGTGTGTCTTGATACTTGATCTCTCTTTCTCTTTTATTGATGTCTCATCCCGCGGTTTTTTCAACCTCTTCTGCGATTTCCGGGCCCTCGAAAATTTCTTCTTCGGACTCATATTCTTACCGCAAATTTCTGCTTATGCGTCCCATTCTCTTGGCTCGACCCATTAAAAAAATGTACAAAATTGGGTCCAATACGGTTCTTATGGTCTCATCGGGCCAAAAAATGATATGAAAAGGCAAGTCAAAGAAAACATACGCAAGCGTAATGTTTCCCTAAGATCAACCCGGTTTTGGTGTAATAGGGTGTACTCTTATTTTAACTAGATTTTCAACTCGTGCTACGTGCGAGTTTATTTTAATAAAAATATTTAGTTTCATAATGATATCAAATAACATGTATATGGTTTATTTACATTTTCTGTGAAATCATATATAAAATTATACATTTTAAATAATTAATATTTAGTTATCTTTTGTCTTGTATATGTAAATGTATATGTGTGTTTGTAAAAGTATTTATCTCAATCATAGTTAGAAAAAAATTGTTTAATGCTTATTAACTAATACTATACCAGTATAAATAATTTATTATAAGTTTGTATCTATCATTCTTTAAATAACATAAATAATTAATCCATATGCACAATATCGAATTTTTCTTTGTATACTTATTGTGTGCATATATATTTGAAATACTCTTATTTAATTAAATGCATATCTAATATTATAATATTTAGATTTATTTTTTTATCGTAATATAGCTTTTGATAAGTTTTAAATAATATTAAATATCTTGTTAAATATAAAAAAGAGGAAATAAATATATAATTTTTAACTAATATTAAGTAATGTTTTATTTATTAAAATATATAAATATTAGATATATCTTCTACTAATTAATCTAGTTAGGGTATTATTGATCTCGGGATTATGATGTTTTATTAGCTCAGATGTATTTTTTATTGTTTAGAAGTTTGTCACAATTTCATTGTTTCTATTTTATTGATTAATATTTCTTAAGTAATATAATTTTCACTGACGAATGTGAAATGAATTTACTTTATATTTATTCTTTTTCTTGTCAAGACTATAATCTAATGTCAATATTATTTGAAAATAATAATATTAATTTTAACTAATTTATTTGGTGAATCTCTTTAGAGTTTTTATGTTTTCATATATTTTATTAATTCTTCAAATAATTTTCTTTGATAAACTCATGTTAAATTATTTTTATTATATATGTTTTGTTGATTACTTTAGTAAAGTTTCATACGTATGGATTCTATAACTTTTACTGATGAATTACATTAAATACTTATGAAAAATCTCTACGTACCTTAATTTAAAAAATCTTGTAGATTATACATATCATTAGGTTTATTTCAAAAAAAAAACTATTTGATTAGATTAAATGGAAATTTTTATTATAATTTTCTTAAAAAAAAATTGTCCAAAAAATAATATAGTAGTGTTATTAAAGTTTTAAATTAAATAACTATATTAATTCATTTGACTGATAAAAGGCAGTTTGAGAATATATAGATAAATGGGCTAGTTAACAATATGTTTCTTACATAAATAAAATACTTTTACCAACATTTATCTATAATAAAACTTTGTACACTTATTATAAATCAAATAATGATTTGGTTCAGACAAAAATGACCAAAATAAACCATTATTTAAAAAGAAATCTTGAGAAAGTGAGTATAAACTTAGACTATTTTTTAAAGTTGAAACCTATATAACTAAGAAAATTTAAATACAAAATTTCAGTTTACATATTTATTTATTTGATTAGGTTAACTATTTTGATTTTAATTATCTATTTTATTTTGATGTATATACTATTTTTATTTAGTGACATAATTTATGACAAATTTTATCAATATTTTGGTTAATTTTTAAGGACTTAGCATATATATCTAGTAAATTTTTGTAGTTTCTTTTTGTTAGTTTATCTTAATTGATATTTAAGTTTATTTTAATAGATTTTCTCCAGATATTTCAGATTACAAAACTTTGGAATATTGACATTTTTGAAAATATTAAACTAAAATAATGATTTGTTATATTATGATTAGTTGTTTTAAATCCTATGTGTTTTAAATCATATTATTGAATATTTTCAATAGCATTTAACCTAAACTTTAGATATCTTACATTCTTAAAATTAATTATTTTATTTGTAAGATATTTTATGTTAATTTCAAAAATATATTATATATTCAGTTAACTTATATATTAGTTTACCATATTTAAATTGATTTACATTTTATTTTGGAATAAACTATTTCTGGTAATATTGATAATTTAGAAATAATAAACTAAAATGCTGATTTCTCATAATATGATTGGTGATTTTAAATCCTATGATTTGTCATATAATTTTCACTTCCTCATTCGATTAAAAAGTTTTGTATTTTATTATTAAAAGGTTAATTTCCCAAAACAAAAATTATATATATATATATATATGTAATTAGAAAAATTGTTAATTTATGTTATTTATATGTAATTCAGAAATCTATGTGATTTAAATTATTATAAGTTTAATTTTTATTTTAAAATATATATTTTCAGTTTTTGAAAATAATTATGTTAAATTGAGTTTTGTTGAATTTGTTTTTATTGGTAACATATTTGATAGATCTCTACTTTATTTTGGAAATTTAGTATTTGAAAATTTGACATTTTAAAAATTGTAAACTAAAATAACGATTTAGCATACTATAATTAGTGGTTTTAAATCATATTTATAATGGCTTATAGCCTCAACATATTATAAGAAGAAGTAATTATTTGTTAATATTACTATTATGCTTTTCATTTTCCATTTTACTATAATAAATAACATTTTAAGAAAGTTGTCAAATTTTAACATTTATTTTATCAGTTTAAGTTATATATATATAATATTAATTTCGTTTTTTTTTTTTGAGATATTAACATTTTAAAATAATAAAATAATCTGTTTTCTACTTTGAATACTTTAGCACTAATTTTCTAATTTATTATATCTAAAAAGAAGTAATTTGTTTGTTATTATTATTTGTTTTCTTTGATTTTCCATTTTCTATAACAATTACCATTTATTCAAGTAAGTTGTTAAATGTTAATATGTATTTGGTTAGTTTATGTTATATATATAATATTAATTTCGTTTTTGAAAAAAAAACTTTTTGGAAATATTAACATTTTTAAAAAATAACAAATTAAAAATCTGATTTGTCATATTTTAACTGGTCGTTTAAAATCCTATGTGGACGCTCTCAATGGCTTATAGCCTCAACTTTTATATAGTATAGATTTACTCAAGGGGTTAGTTTTGCAGTTATACAGAAAAATAAAATCAAAAGGTACTTTACATGCTGATACCATAAAAGACCTAACCTAGTTATGTTTTCTTAACTATGAAGATGGAACTAGAAGAAGCACCTCAGAGCAAGATAACAATGAATCCTCCGCCGTCTCAGTCGTTTCCTTCGCTTCCAGATGAGATCATTGTAACTTGCTTATCACTCATATCTAGGTCGTACTACCCTAAACTCTCCCTGGTGTCCAAAAGATTCCGCTCTCTCATCTTTTCCAATGAGCTATACAGTGCCCGATGTGACTTCAAAACACGTGAACACATCCTTCATGTCTGTCTAAAGTTACCCGACCACCGTCTTCCGTCTTGGTACAGCATGTGGATAAAACCTGATCAAACCCTAATCAATGAATTGGAGGAAGAGGAGAATAATAATTCTACCGGAAGAAATACTATGTTGGTAGAAATACCCTCTTCATATTCTCCTCGTGTACCAGCATCATATCTCGGTAAGGTTTGTTCAAAATACTACAAACTCGAACAGGACAGTATCTCTCCCAAGTCATCCCTACTCTCGGTCCGTAATAAAGGGGTTCTCGCTCCATGGGGTAAACTTAAAGGCAGATGGTGTGAAGCCCCTAGAATGAAAGTGGGTCGAGAGAATGCAGTCGCGGGGGCCCTTGATGGGAAAATATATGTAATGGGTGGTTGCGATGCAGAAGAATCCAAGAATTGGGCTGAGGTTTTCGATACAAATACTCAAACTTGGGAATCTTTACCTGACCCTGGCCCTGAGCTCCGCTCCTCTTTAATTAAGAGAGTGGACGTGACCAGGAGAAGGATATACATTGAGAGCAGCGAGGAGAAATATCATTATTATGATTCAAAAGAAGGTCGATGGGGAGTTTCATCAAAAGACTGCAAGACTTGGAGAAGGTACTGCAAGATAGATCATGTTAGGTACATTTGTAGTAAAAGAGGTTTCTTTTGGTATGACAAAAAGCTTCAAAGCTTGAGAATGGTCAAAGGTTTGGAGGTACTGAAAAAAAATTGTTGTGTTGGGGTTATTGCAATAGCTAACTACGGTGGGAAACTTTTAATCTTGTGGGAAAAGTTTGAGAAGCATGATCGTCAAAACAAGGAGATTTGGTGTTCGGTGATTGCGCTTAAAATACGTAGTGGTTTTGTTGATGATGTTTTGGGAATTGTTGAGTGGGCTAGTGTTGTACACACGGTTCCCAGTTCATACGTTTTCTTGCGTTGTCAAGTGAAATCGGTTTGAGTTTTTTGCTTTTGTTTTCACCACTACCAGTTGCTTTATTTTATTTTCTTTTTCTTTGTATTGTTGCTTTTAGAATTAACTCTTTAATCAGTCAGTAGTTTAAAATAAACTGTTTAGAGTTAAGTTCTTGGTAAACATCAATGTGTAAGATACTATCACCAAAGTTCTCTCATGGAAGAGAACCCGAGATTATGTAAATCAGTCATATAAACCATTTAGGAATAGGCATAGAAAAAAAAATCAAAATTAAGCATGTAATTGAAAAATTAATGACATATCAAAAAGTAGTTTTTAGTACCCATATAACAATTGTAAAGTAAGTAAACAAAACTTTCAAAACTCGAAAACAGAAATGGGTATATCACCACAGAAGAGCCTGGAGACAAAGGCAGTTGGTTGAGTTGTTTATTTTTGCTTCAGCTACACTCCATCAGTAAAGATCGAGCCTGGAGACAAAGGCAGTTGAGCATTACGAACAGTGGCTTAGTGAGATACGAAAAAAAAAAGTAAGAAAGAGATGTGAAGCTGGTGTAGGAAGCAAGCAAGCAGCGCTAGGTCAAAAGAGAATCAGAGTTTTTGACAATTTTTTGCTCAAAAATAGAAAGTCTTCTTTACTATATATATCTAGTAAAGTACTTACTTATACAAGTATAGAAGCTTGTGTTGGAAGCAAGCAAGCAGCGCTAGATCAAAAGAGAATAAGAGTCTTTGGACCTATTTGCTCAAAAGAGATCAGTGTGTCAGCGCTGCTTAGAGAGGAAATTGCAGAAGCAGTGGTCATCTTTGACTCCGGTTGATGAATGGCTTCGTTGGCCGCGGATCTACAGTGATTATGGGGTGGACCGGTTCGAGAGTAAGGAGCAACCTACTCCGCCTTAGATGTGTTCTGCCAGCTGGACTTGGACAATCCTCAGTGAGACGAGCTCTCTCCTCCTCTCAAGTCCACCAGAATGTTTGTTTGATTATCCCTAGCTTAGATAAACCTAAACATATTTCAGGCTTCCTGTTGTTTCTCCGGAACCAGCGCTTCCGGGGCAGTGCCAAGAATAAGTATTATTTTTATGATCCAAACGAAGGTAAATGGGGTGTTTTAGCAAAGGCACCGCTGGTTGAGCGAACGTGTCTAATAGAGAATGTTTCGTACTTGTATCGTGAAAAAGATTGTTGGTGGTATGACACAAAGCGTCAAGAGTGGAGGGTGGTCAAAGGTTTGGAGGTATTGAATAGGAACTGTTGTTCTGGTCCTATTGCACAAGTTAACTACTGTGGGAAACTCTTAAACTTGTGGGACAAGTTTGAGCAGTCTGGCCAGAGTGAAAACAAGAACATTTGGTGCACGGTGATTGCGCTTGAAAGAGGCAATGGTGATGACGATGTTTGGGGAAACGTTGAGTGGGGCTAGTGTTGTTCTTACGTTTTCTTCCGGTGTTGACAGTACTATTTTGATCATGCTTTAGTTTTGGCCATCGACGATGAATGCCCTATAAGTTGCAATCTTTCGTTGGCTAGATTTTATATGTAATGCAAAAACTTATAAATAGTTTAATAGTTTAAAAATTTATAAATAGATATATTATTAATTCAAAAACCATTAGAATAAAACTATTCTCGTGTTTTTGAAAACGTTCTCATTTCGAGTATTTTAGTTGATGTGAATTTTAATGATTTGTAAATTTTTCTTCTAAAATGATATTCAGTAGTTGTACATAGAGAACTTTAATTTATTAATATAAATGTTAAAAATACAGGAATTAAAAATGAGTTGATTAAAAAAAGTGTGAAAACACATTAAATTATCTATGGTGAAGTTAACAAAATTAGTGTGGGAATGCATTAGTTGTCAAATGATTTTAAGACTGACATATTATTTTATTCAAATTGAAATCGATGTGAAGTTGTCGCGTGACAAAAATAGTGTGATAATAAATTATTCATTTTTAATATATAGAGGATGTGCAAGCAGAGTGTTACCAAAAAAAGTACATATAAAAATAGAGACTTAAGAAGAACGAAAATAGAAGAACAAGGAAAAGAAAAAGGAAAAGATTATAATTTCCGATTTACACTAGGTAAGGAATATGTCATATCTTTAACTTATATTTTAAACTATTTTTTATTCAAAAAAGTTTGAATAACACACCATAGATTGTATGCATTTATATCCATTTACATATATTACTATAATATCTATTTTTAATAGTTTTAGATTATAATTAAAATACAAATACGTCAATACCAATTAAAAAAATATATTATTATTAGTTTAGGGTAAGTTATTCTAAATCTTTTAATACAACTTAATATATTTGAAACTAATTAATTAAAACAAGCAAACACATTTAAATCTAATCATTTATTAAATTAATTAGGTGATTTATAAGAACAAATATGACAGCCGGCCGGTTTGTTTTAAGCCAAGTATGTATCATTTTTTCATTAAACTTAATTTGTAATAAATTGGTGGGTTAAATAGTATAAGTTACTTCTTTAGATTTCTTTTTAAAAATATAGTATATAAATGGGGAAATAAGAAAAATACACATTCATAAATCTATGTTTAAAAATTTTAGATGAAAAACACATCTTTAAACATTTACTTAAATTCATTAAAGGTATAGTAAATATAGAAATAAACAAATAACAAAAATGCAGTTTAAAGATGAAAAGACGTATTCTTATATATTTTTAGTAATTTATAATTAATAACTATATGAAAATAGAGAAAAATCATTTTTATCGTAAATATTAATATATTTTTTTGAAAAAAATAAATATATTATGATTACCTCGATGATCAAAATCGGAAACCATCTAAATGGATGCTTAATTGCTTTACATTCCAAATATTCACTCTTACATGAAAAAATGGAAACGTATTTCCATAGTTCCATTTCACCTCGTTACATAAATATGAAAAAAATGTTTTTCACAATAACGAACTGGGATTTTAAGTCAAAAAAAAAATAACGAACTGGGATTCTAATTTTCATCCCGCTGAATTTCATTAATAGGTTTCTCTTCCATATATTTTTTTTCATCAGTTACCATTTACAGGCTTCATTCGTTTACCAACACATATTCATGAATACATAATATTAAGGTTGATTTTCATCATTTCATCAACCATAATATACATATAAGGTAGCAAAGGGAAATCTGCATAGATTATAATAAGCTTCTTAATGTTTTATTGTGCTTCATATTACGATTTAATTTATGATAGACTGAACTAAGCTGGATCTCGCTTAGTAATTGTGACGCTAAGCCCATGCTTCATGCGAAGAATAAGACCGGGAAGTGGCTCGATCTTCTGGCCTTTGATGACATGAATGTCATAATTTTGTAATATCTCGACAATAACTCTCTTCATCAGATTCATAGCTAATTGCTTACCAAGACAAGTTCTCGGGCCAGCATTAAACGCTAAGAATTTGAAGGAAGGTTCATGCCTTAAGCTACCTGTACTGGTAACCCATCTCTCTGGTTTAAATTCAGAGGCATCTTCTCCCCATACAGCTTTCATCCTACCAAGCGCGTAGATAAGGATAAGTATTTTGGAGTTGGTGTCGACTTTATGCCCACTTGGAAGCACATCTGTTTTTACGGGAGACGTGCGTTCGAAGGGAGCTGGTGGGTATAACCTCATTGATTCATACAACGCGCCATGTAAGTACACCAGCTTGTTGAGCTCAATGGGGTCAAAAGATGACTTCACCTGGCCAGTATTTGATTTTGGTAGATTCTTGTTGATTTCTTGGCGAATCTTGGACACCACGTTAGGGTTTTCTGAGAGAAGCCAGAAGAACCAAGTAAGTGCAGCGGTAACGGTATCTCTCCCAGCTACAATGTAACTCAAGATGACATCTTTGAGGAATCGATCATCACTAGGGTTCAAGATCTCGTACTTGGTTGTGTCTAGCTTAATGTAAGACGTTAACAAATCTTCACACTCTCCACGAGGGGAATGGTGACTAATGCCTTGTAGTCTTACCTCCTCTCTCTTAGCTGATATGTATTTGGCACACACACGAAAGAAAATGTCATTAGCTTCTAACATTTTCTTCTCTATTCCCAATCCCATCCATCTTTGTAGCTTCCACAAGAATCTTGGTTTTATATGTCTATACAAAATCCCTCCTATAGCCTCAGTAAGAGCCTTGTCGAACTCATTCTCTGGCATGTCGATGGAGAGACTTGTAGGATCAGAACCAGTTATTAGAACCATGGATGTGTCGAAAGTGAATCTCCGGAACACATCTTGCAAGTTCAGGACCATCCCTTCCTTTGCAAAATGATCGAAAACAGGCACAAGCCCGTTCTTGAGTTTATTTCTCGTGACACTCATTGAAAGTCCGGGAAAGGCCTGATGTTTGAGTCTGCCCTCCGCTGCCTTTCTATGATTCTTCCAAAGCTCCGCATCCACGTTGAATATCACGTCATTGAAAACATCAAAGACTTGTTTGAAGTCAGGGCCTTTGTTGTAATTCAAGAAGTTTGAGCTTGACATATAGTGAATGTTAGCTGGATCAACGGTCACCAACATATCCATACCAGCCAACCATGGACCCTTGAATTGAAATGTCAAGTTGGAGCTCTCGAGAAGCTCCACGGTGAAATCATAGATCCGGTGGAGCACCATCAACAGGCCCGGAAGCATCCCGATAAGAGGCCAGTTCGTCGTAATGAAGCTCGTATTTGGTTTCTTGATGAAAAAGGGAAGTAAGATGAGAAAGCAAACGATAGGTATGCATACAAAAGCCATTAGAGTAGATTGTTTTGTGTGCATTTGATCTTGAGCTAACCTTCATTTATATATATACTAGGGTCGGCCCGCCCTACGGGCGGGATGTGAACTATAAAATAATTTCAACGACTAATATACAAATTAAAAACATTAAGATCTGGATACTGAAATTTTAGGCATGTATATCCGGATCCGGACCAGTTATATATTTTTAAAATATTTAAACATAATTATATCTATATATGTATACTATAAATATTTAGTTTAAAATGTCTATTTTTATTTTGTTTAACATTTAATATATACTTATTTTAATGTGATGTGTTCTAATTTTTATTTGATGTATATGTTGTGAGACCATACTATTATAATTATTATTTATATTTTTTGTTGTGGGTTTTTAGTTTGATGAAAACATAATTTTATTACAATTGACCAATTTTCCTATACAGTATAGTTTTATTTTAGAAATGAGAATGTCCAAATATGTTTTATTTGTTTATTTATATTTGATCTAACTTGTATTGTCAATGTTTTTCCCTTTTATATCATCTATATCATTCACAATGTGTAATTATAAAGATTTATACATCATATAAGTTTTTTTATTCTACTTCATCTATTCCTATTCTTAGAAGAAATAAGATTAATCTTCTATGTCATTTGATTGGATTTTGTAAGTTATTCTATAACAGTGATTTATATTTATATTAAAGTTTATTAATATTTTTAAAAGCATTAATACATATAGAACTTATAGAAATTTCATTTGCGAAAACATAGTTAAAATATAATATATATTTTTAAATTACTTTTGTTTGTATTTATAATCATACATTTGCAAGTTAAACTATAACCATAAAATAAATAATTATATTCCACGAACGGATTATGAGCCTCACAAAATTTGGAGTATTTTAAAGCTGGAAAAGAAAAAGAAAAATTGGAGTATCTTATATATTTGATAATATATCCAAGGTTTGAGAATACCCATAAGCGTATGGACATTGTATAGTCAGAAAGCTTGAAGTTGTGGTTGCTCCGAGTAATGCCAATGGTCGCTGGCCTCACCTGCTCGCCGACGAATAGCTTGCTAACCCCACAAGACGCTGCCTTTTTCAGAGAGATCGATGAAGAGATCGCGATCTCCGGAAGATTATAGATTTTGCCGGAAACGACGCATCGAAGATTTATATATATAAGGATCTAGCAGACGAAGAGCGCAATAGGTTGATTCGTAGTGGGATGGAAAATAAAGACGATTTAAGATTAAACCACAAACACCGTTACAGAATCTAGAAAGTCTCAGCGCCAAATGAAAACAGACGAAGAACACGAAGGAGAACATCTGTTTAGGGATTCCGTAGAACAGTGTCGATGGGCCTAGTGCCGAAGAGCATTTTATTTGCGCTGGACGAAGCCCACTGCGAAGCCGAGAGAACAAAGTTTAAGTGATACGATGCGTATCTGATGTGTCAACTCGTGAGACTTCTAATTTATGACGTGGACGCTGATGTGTCAGCAGGAGAGATTCAACTCTCTTTTATATATATAGATACACACGTAGGCTACAAATATTAAAATAATATTTATATTTGAGACTTGGCATTTAGTACTGTGGCAATAATAGTATTTACTATTCAAGTGTTATTTTGCTGATAGTCCTTCGTCAGGAATTGATCCAGCAAGAACGGACGAACATAAATCAGGAAGCACTAATCATTTTTTCCCAAATTAAGTCGTGTTTTAGTTAAACAACACTTTACATCACTTCATCGTCATCAGTGTATGTTTTTGTGTTTGTTTTGGGACTTTATGTCGTTGTTGTTTTTGGATTTCATACAATACTCTTATCATTTATTCTTCGTCAAAATTATGATCATATAGATTTCAATAATTAGATATTGTAAGTTAGCCTAAACTTTGTCTAGAGAGTCGTTGGATTTTAATCCATTGGACACTCTTGGTTAATCCAAAACATAGTTTTTTTTACTATGATGAGATGACGTTTTTCTATAATTCTGATTCTGCATTTTAACCAAAACAATATGGACAGTTCGCTATACATAAAATAAATATATGAATTTACCAAAAAAAACATAAGATAGAGTATTTAAAGTTTATTACGTTAGATATTTATTTGCACGTTATATGTTATATATAAATCGAACATATCATCCTAGCTTGGATAGGTTTTGACCAATTTCTCATAAGTCTCATGGAATAATACGTTTTTGAATATCAATTTTAAGAGAAATTTTCAGTGAAATTTATCTTTTTAATATATGGTTGAAGAACTTCCGAGACCAGTAAAATGTTATCAGACAACAACCAGTGTTTTATAAAGGAACTATCTGATTAGAGAACTACCAGATTTGGTCAATTTTTTGTCGGTTCAATAAGCGCCTCAATTCTAAGTTTGAAAGTCGTTTTAAACATGAAGTTGGCCTTTAGTCTTTAAGACTGACTCATACATCATTTAAAACCGCGGAATCTATATAAACAAGAGCTGTATAAATAAATTTTGTATCGATCACTCATCACTATGTGAAGAGAATGTGTGACACGTTAGTACATTTATACAGGGGTAGTTGGGTGGTCACGCTTCTACGTTATTGAGTATAGATATCACGTCAATTTCACTTAATAATTTCGGTTCGGGTCCAATTTAATAATTTCGGTTCGGGTCCAATTTGATCGGAAGAAGAAGTCGGGAACCCTTTGTGGGCATATTTCTCTCTCTAAGTAGAGTTAGGATTATTTGGAAACGGGGTTTGTTGGAATAAACCACGTGTTTTAAGTTATCTTAACCTTGTTTACTTATCTTTTGGTATTTGGTACTTTTTGCACCTATCTTAAGCAGCTGGGTTAGGGTTCTTAATTTCTTCAGTTAGTGGGCATTGAAGACGATTTGCAAAGTTGGTTTTCACTCTCAGCATTGAATCTCGTCGAGTAGGGCTTTAAAGTTACTTCAGTATATCTGTAGCTATGGATCGTGCCTTGATGGCTCTATCCTAGAAGAAGAAGACACACCTTTCGACATGCCAAACTTACCAGGGCTCCAGTTCGATCGAGAAAAATAATTTAAGTCTAAGACTCTAAGGTCTCAACCCTTAATGTCAACCGATGTCTAGCTTGATTCTCAACATGTCAAGAGGAAAAGGCAGAAAGAAGAAAAAATCGGAGGAGTGGTTTTATCTCAGGAAAAGATTTAGTTCGTTTTTGACAATGAGCATGATATATTGGAAGTCTTAGGTAAAGAAGTACAGACGTTCAACTAGTGAGCGTTGGTCCTTGAAAGATGGGTGAAAAAACCACCTGATGATTATCTACATGAGGTCATTCCTCCATGAATGCAAATCAGCAAGATTCCCGTAAATTATTAGTTACACGTTGGAAGCCATCACGGCATTGGACGATCTGGTGACTCCAGTTCGTGAGGTCTGTTTTGATCCGTTCAATCCTCAGACACTAGACTACCTAAGGGTAAAAGTCAGGTTTGATATCGCAAAACCGCTGAGGATGTCAAAAGTTGTTAACCTGCTTGGGGTATAAATCGACGACGGTTCACTATAATTATGAAAAGATACAAAGAGGTGTTTCTCATCATATCAGAGGTTGAACCATGAACAAAAGATGTGTCTTCTTCTGATCAGGAAAAGACAAGATGAGGTTGCGGCTAGAAGGAAGAAAGTGACTGACGATTGCTATCCAATGTTGGTTTCTCTCATTCTTATGTGGCTCATGGAGAAACCTTTTCGTTTGTGAATTTATTTAATAGTGAAAGAGGCAGCTCTGTTCAGTAGATTTGAATACTAATGAGTGTGGTTGATTTCAGTTGTTGTATTGTCATTAGCAGGTCCTGCCAAGTAGTTAGTTTAGGTGAAACGTTTTCATTTCTATCAGTATAATCAGATCTCGGAGCAAAGAAAAGAGAGTTCGGTTCACACTGGATGACATATTATATATAAGTTTTGATATTTTAATCAGTACACAAATGGTGAACATTATTAATTAATGCAAAAAAAAAGATCTCATTCAAGGTGATAGAAGACGGTGTGACAAAAATTTCAGGCATGAACACAATCTAAAGCTCAAAGAAGATGACTATGTCTATGATGAAAGCAATCAATGGTCAGGAGTCAGAATATCCCCATCCATCCTACATATCTACACACGAATGTGACTTCATTTTGCATGAAATTTGTGATGATCTTCATATACAAAGAAAAGTTCATCCCTCACACCCTCACCAATTAACTATATTCAATTTTTAATTTCTATTTGTACAAAATATTATATTTTATTACAGAGTTGTTGTAATATAATCAGTGTTTTGAAATTCGATCTAGATTCGAAGTAAAACTGGTAAATCTGATTATCTATATGTACTCCGGTTTGAATTTTAGAAAAAGCTATTATATAAAAACTTAATAAAACCGATAAAATCTGAAAACCTATATATACTCCGGTTTAAGTTTTAGAAAAAGCCATTATATAAAAATTTGATAGAACCGTTAAAATCTGAAGTCCGACTATCTGTTCAACTACTAGTTGACCTAGTAAATAACTTATACTTATTTTTTCTTTAGATTTTTTAATTATGTTATTTAATTTTTGATCTACAAGGCAAGGGAAAAAAACTAATTTGGAAACAAATTAGGCGATTCAATAATAGTCAATAGATAATATTACAATTGTTTTGGTATTTTAGTTTCTATATCTTATTGATATAATAAAGATTCTTGTTTATTATGTACGTATGGACTAAAATGATATTATAGTCTGAACTTTGAATTTATTGATTTTGTTCCTTTAGAAAGGCTAAAAAGTCATTATCGCCTTTTTAAGGTAAAATTAGATTAAGAAAATATATTAATAAACAGAAAAACAAAAATATTATAAATATTTTTAATGAGAACACATTAATCTAACTGGAAAAAATACGAATTTAAATAAATTGTTTATTTAATTGTCAGTGACATCGAAATGTAAATAAGTGTGAAAACTTATGTTATTTTTAATTGGATACTTCTATTTTAGCAATAGAACTAGATTTTGACCCGCGCGTCCGCGCGGATGTTTGTTCTTTGTAATCATATGTTTTTAACTTTTGAAAATTTGATAAATTTAATTGTTTATACTTATTGTATTGTAGATTAATATGTTTTTCAAGTTTCACTTTGGTGTGTCTTGTTCAATGTGATTAATCTTCATTTATAAACTATGAGATTGTGTTTTTCTTTTATTGTAGAAAGCTAATAGTCACAAAAATATGTGTTTTGAATTTGTTTATATATTATATTTTTATTTAGTAATTTATGGGAGCTAAATATTATATTCTCTAATATTTCATAAACCTGATAATATATAGATTTATTAAGTTTCAAAAGTTATAGTTTTGAGATTACATTTTCTGCGAAATTCACAAACATGAGCAAAAGAAAGAGAGACTGAGTAAAAGCTTAACTCTTTATAAATTACAAATTTGTGGTCTACTAAGGTTAGATCGTACTTCAATAAGGCCAGTGATCGTTATGATCACTGGAAAAGGCTTGAAGAATAGTTGAAGACATACATAACAACCACTGCATAAGAAAAAAATAAGTCAGAAAAAAACTAAGAACCAAACCCATTTTTTATGTGTGAACTCTTCAGAAAATCTGGAAAAGCACTATAAACACACATAAGAGAGATCTAATCTTCCCCACTATAGCCACTCAGCAAGAACTACATGTAAGTAATATGATATGTGTAGGTGCGAAGTAACCATAAACCTGGTTAAATGAGAACCATCCTTCCCTGAGCAATGATACAATCTTTTCAAAGCTCTACCATCCAAAAAAAATATTTTTTTTCTCATGCTGATACCGGAAACGGTGGATAAAATACTTGAAGATATTAGATCAAAAGCTTCTCTATTAGACAAAAATAAGAACAACCCCATCTATTGATTATATGCATCTCAATGGATGTACCTCAAAAAGGAACATTTTGACATGATTGATGAAGAAAATATAGGAAAAACAATAAGGACAAAAGATACAATATTCAAATAACACATGAACAGGTACGGTGACTATCTTTAGTAAAGTAAACCAGAAAACACAAGAGCCGAAGTATCTGAGCTTTATCCCATATGCCCAACTAATCACCAAAGATTTTACAAAAGAACCGTACAAAAACAAAACATTTTTAACATAGAAAAGCAAAAGCAAAATTGAGAAGAACCTTTAATGTTACTTTGCTTAACTGGAGAAACAGACAGGCTCAAGACATGCTAACAAAATCAAAAACAAAAACCCAGAGAGAAGAAACATGTTGATAACAGTAACAATCGTGAAAGCCTTGGAGCAATCCTTGAGATAATCACCTTTCAGTCTGATGTGGCTCACCTACTTGGCAATTGTGATCGGACGGAACAAAAGCTTCGTGACGACTTTACCTTCCAAAAGGGAATTCAGCAAACGACGGAAGACAAAGAAAAGAACCATATTAGGTTTAAGTTTAATTTCATCATTAGTAAAGTTATAAAACGACGGTATTTAAGGCAATGGCATAGATTGGTAATTATTGAGGAAAATTAAGGGTTATTTCTTTTTTGTACTTCACTTTTAATAGATTAGATACTACTCATGATGTTATTTATTGTACGTGTTGCCAACAAACCTTCAATGGTTTCACATACATGCGTGAAGGTTTTATAACTGATGTACGATGAGGTATATATCCAAGAAAGTCATCCTCATGATATGAAAACAATAGTATTTTGAAGTGATCAGACTTTTCTTCTTTCTTTTTTTTCAAGTGATCGGACTTCAGCCAAACAATAGTAAAATATTCATGTTTTGGACTCCATATTGAAATATATTAAAATAATTAGGCCCATTTGTCACCTCAAATTTTAGTGGCCTTGTTCTTATATCGTCATCATTCTATTCCGTCAAATACATATTTCCTTGAACAATATGTGACTTTGATAATCAAAATTTCATTTGATAACAGGCAATGGTGGTTTGTGTGACTGTGTCAGTTACCGCAGTAGCCTTCCCAGTAGACGACTATTTTGCAAGCGCCAAGCGCAGGGCTATATAATGAATGCACTGGGGAAAAAAAAATGGGCCGGAGGACGACAAGAGCCCTCGTCCAGTTGTTAACTTGTTGCCTAGCGTTCACGTGCGTCCATGTGAGGTCTTTTGTCAACAATTGATTAATGTTAATATCCATTCAACATAATTAAGTTAATGGAATTTAGACATTACAGTAATAGTTCTAGAAAGGGAGGAGAGTATAGTTTTCGATCTAATATATGCCATTAAAATTTTATCAACGCTGGTTCAATGCACCAGCCACCTCGAATACTTAGGAGTTAGGAGGATATGTTTCATGATAGAAAATGTTATCTGCAAATCGAGGTTTGAAACAAATAATTTGTGCAAATGGATAACCCTTGTCGCATATATTTCTATACTAAAGTACATAAATTCTTCTTTTTTTCACTCACAAACCACATTATCAGTTCAAGAATTTAAAGCGTAATCCAACGTGACTGTTTTTTCTCTTTTGATGGTGTTGAGGGAGCTTCGGCCCCAATACGCACCCGGGTTCGAACCGCTGGCCAGACAATTGGGGTATCTAATTCCCCATAGTACCAAATGGTCCGCCTCGCGCCGAGGGGTTGGTCCCTGGGGGTGGAAGTCCCTCCAGGTTAAAAAAAAAAAAAAAAAAAACATCCAATAATATTTTTTAAAAATAAAAAAGAATAATAATAATAATTAGTGACCATATTTCGCTCAATATAAAAAGCTAAAACTTAAGAAAAAGTGGAAACAATTAGTGATTCAAAACCGCATATAATAAAATAAAATTAAATGATTTTTTAAAAGAATATGTTCTTCAATAAATAAATAAAAAATGGGAAAATTTGGATAAATGCACTTCAACAAGATTATAATTTGAAAAATACACCCTTGATTTAAGCATTTGGAAAAACACACTTATTTATATATAAATTTACTAAATTACCCAATCTTAATATTTTTCAATTCCTATTATATTTTTTTAATAATTGTTTTAGAAAAGGAAAAATCGTTAGAAAATATGCATAATATCTTTTTAATATACTACACAATATCTTTCTCATATCTTTTTTATATATTTTTTTTAAAAAATATTATTTTGAAAAGAAAAAAAATCACAAGACCTTCTCGTCTCTTTATCTCTGTTTCTGATTTTTTTTTCTTTTCTCTCTAATTTTACAGATTCTTCCTCTCATTTCAAGAGGTTTGTTGATTCATGAATTGGATTTCAGTTTCTAATTCTTCTGCTTCTTTTTTATTCTGACAATAGTTCTGTCTTTTTTAAAAAAAAAACCATGTTGTATTTAGCTGGAAATTTAGGAGAGTGGAAGATGAATAAAGAATCATGGAAATTTATAGTGAATACAAGAGCAGAAAATTTGGATGCAAATTACTTCAATATGAGTTAATGGTATTCATGCCACGTTAAAAAGAAGATTAACAAGTCAAAGCTTTAATGTTAATTAGTGTTCTTCTTTTACATATTCAAAGTAAAACAAAATAAACACATACATGAATTACTTGGTACCTATCAGTAGATGATGACTTGAAGAATGGAAATTTGGTTTAGAATGCAACATGACTTGTGTTTAAATAAAGTTAACAAAATAAAATAAAATCCATATCATAATTTATTTATTTTATATATCTTTGTTATTGTAACATATTCATCTTTAAACACATATTTATCTTAAACATCAATAATTATAATATTCTTATTAATTACTAATTTGTATATTAATTATTTAAATACTAAATTGGGGTAAAAAGTAAATTCACATTAAAGAAAGTGTAGTTTTCAAAAAAAAAATTAGAAGCAATGCATTTTTCAAATTTCAAATCCTAAATATGGTATTTTGCAAATTATCCCTAAAAAAATTGTTCTTCAATTTTTAATCTTAGTTTTTTTGTTAAATATTAACTAAAAACATTTTTTCTTGAATATGTCATAAACTTTAACCGTAACTAGATTTTGACCCGCGCTTTTGAAGCGCGGAATATTTTACGATGAAAAATTTCACTAATAATTTACAAATATTTTGGTTATTTTTAAAGAGTGTGTATTTAAAATATTTTTGCATTTAAATCAGTATTTTTAAATTCAACCCGATTGTGATTATACCGGTTTATCCAGAGATCTGACAATTCAATTTATGTTTTTAAAATATTCATATTAAAAATCACTAAAACCCGAGACTAACCGATTGAACTGATGGATGACCGATATGTAATCTAATTGGATTTAAATTGTAATAGTTTCATAATTTGTAATTTTATAATCGAAATTTTAAAGTTCACTATTTTGCAATTTATGAAATTATGACGTTTCTACAAAATTTTAAAGATGAAATGATAGATATAAAATAACTAAGATTAATTATTGTATTATTTGGAAACATTGATAGTAGTATAAAAAATATATTGTTTGGAAATATTGATAGTAGTATAAAGAAATAAGTATATTGTTTGGAAACATGGATAGTAGTATAAAGAAAGGAACATTAGTGACTTAATGTATATTTAACTATAAAATATAAAGGTGTATTTAATTTAAAAACTTACAAAATAAATATTAGGTCCAACATAATGTTTCTGTTTTAATAAGATAGATGGAATGAGCCAACCTAATGTTTATTCTTCAGTTTACATTTTTCTTGAATATGTCATAAACTTTAACCATTACGGAATGAGCCAACCTAATGTTATGCTTCAGATTGATTTATGAATAATACTGATATGGAATGATATTCATTCTGTGAGTTCAGAAAGTAAGTTTGAACATTGAGGATTAATGGTTTATTTAAACTCTTAATGTATCGAGGATTAGTGTAATTATATTGAGGATTAATGTATCTGAAACAAATAATAATAAAACTTGTGGCAAGACAAAATAAGGTGTTCCTTCCTACTATTTATTCTCTTACATTAAAGTCAATACACACACAAGACCGGGTGCAATGCAAAAATAACATAAGGAAGAAACCATTTAAATTCAAGTAAGGTACCATATAATCCTAAAACTAGATCATGACCTGCGCGCCTGCGCGGGTTTATCTTTTGATTCACATGTTTTATATACATGTTGTATATTATTTAAGATTTATAATATAAAAAAATTAGAATGATCCGAAACCCAAAAAATCGACCCGGACAAAAAAAATCAAATACCTACTTAGATCCAAATGTTGAGAACTCGAAGAACTCATACCTGAAATGAACAGATTTATACCCGATCGAGTGAGCTAAATTTCAAACATAATATCTTTTGTTATATTTTTAATTTATTTTTTTGGGTTGGTGAGATTTACTATTTATTCGGAAGATTTTTGGCTAACTTAATGGTATATATTCGTAGGTTTCTTTTTTCTGAACAGGATAAAAAAGATTTGGGTCTTGATTAAATTTATCTTATATAACAAATTGTTGTTATAAATAAGTTTTATAAAAACTAATTTGTAACAGTAATATCATTTTTGTTATAAATTAGTATATCATGGTTTATAGGTTCAAAGTATATAGTTGGTCGTCTTCATAGTATTGCTAATATTGATAGATGCAAGTTAATGAATACAGATAATATATTGTATTATTAGTAATCTGTCGTATAGTATTATATGTTAGTAGATGTATTATTAATAATCTATCTTATAGTATAATATGCTAGTGGATGCATCTAGTTTATAGTAAAATGTATGAAATATAAGGAAATATGCGTAGTGGATATAATAATAAGGTAAGAAGTGAAAAAATATGATAATGGTTGATATTAATTATTTATAAAAAGACATGTCTAATAATAAATAGATTAATATAACAATAATTACATAAGGTCCAACTTTAAAATCTATCTAGAATTAGTTGTAATGTTTCTATTTTAATAAGATAGATATATCAAATGAGTCTAGTCATTTAGTAACTATGTAAGAATGATCGTGGTTGTGGGAGTCGCAATCACTAGTTATGATCTTCTTTGTTCTCGTTTTACTAAGCTTTTTAGTTAAAGCTTTTTCTAGGGGCTTGTTTTTCAACCCTTTTCTTGTTACCAACTTCTTAAAAACTTGTAGATGAAAATCCATACTTTTTATTTAATTTGAAAAAGTTTAGTAAAAAAACTATGTAAGAATGAAGTCTACATTTCGAAGGTGTTTATAGAATTAGGCATGCCCATGTAGTCCTAAACCGAAACCTGAATCGAACCGGTCAGATAAAATTGGTGTGAGTCGGGTTTGGATCTTTCCAGAAAAACGAATGGACCCATATTGTTGGTATGATGGGTTATCGCTATCGGGCCGGGTTGAGTTGAGTATTATCTTAGAACCGACAGAGTATATCACACACCCGACTTTGAGAATCCAGAACGAGAGCATGAGCATCCTTTTAGCAGAGTAGCTAAGAGGCATCTATACAACATCTGCTACAGCAGCAATATATAGACACACTGCCCACTGCCTTCACACTCTAGGAGAAATCAAGAGACGATGCACTTGGTTAGATATGATGAGCTGTCGTTGTTGCTAAGTTCTTTTGGTTTTTAATATACTTTTCCTAAGTTATCTATTGTTTTGTGTCATTAACCTGCCAAGGTCACATGTTGCATCTAAAATATGAGTGAAGTTGACCGGAGTTGTAACTTATTAATTATATATGCAAAGAGAGTATGTTCAAAAGAGAGATTCTTGCTTAGATCATACGCATGTACAAGCTTTCAAGCGGCCCCACCAGTTCTTCAACTGCAACATCTTCGTCCATCATCTGGAACTCGTTTCCGTTTCCGATCTGAACTTGAGCACTTGTACTAGTAAGGTTATGTTCAGGATCCCTTACCTCCTGAACATAGCTGGTGCACCGTAAATAAAGGAGATGAAGGTAGTTACTCCTTTATGGTATACTCTGAGGACCGTGCAGATATGCTTAACCTCCTCTAATGAAGTGTAGACCTTTAAGGTTTAAAGAAAGTATGTTTGATAAAAAAAAAGTACTAGTAACCTTGTTTGGTTGTCATTTGATAGTGTTGCTCTTTATTTGTTTTCATTTTAATAGAGTTGGACTAGGCTCGTTATGTTTAATGCGCATTTGTCATTTCAATTTGTTGCGCTTTGGTCATTGTTTCATTGTCAATTTTTAGTTTTGGGTGTAGGTATAAATTCTCATTTTTGGAACAAAAACCCGAATCCAGAATTATATTGAGTTCTATAGGTTTTTGAGATGTTAATAAATCCAAACCGAATCCGATAAAACTCAAATTGAATCCGAACCAAACTTTTTAGTATCCAAATAAAAATAAAATTCATAAATCTGAAAATCTGAAATCCTATAAACCCAAACCGAAAACCGATTGATTTCCCAAATTTTCAGCCCTATAGAAAATTATATGGTATTCAGATTATGACCCGATTTTTTTTGGTTTTATTACTTTCTACATTGTTTGATCCCTAAAATTATTTTTATTTTGACAAAATTCTGTGGCGCATACGGGCATCAAAACTGAAATTGGCATCTCCATCATACTTTTATCAACTTTTCCCTTTTTTTTTTTCCGGCATCAACTTTTCCCTTTCTAAATGGTAGTTATTTTGGTCGAACACCGTATGATAAATTTAACCCATTAAATATTTAATGATTCACCAATTACTGTTTCTTTTTTTTTTTGGGCAACCACCAATTACTGTTTCTATTAACTGAACTTGATACATACAGATGAGCCTTTCATAGGAATATGGTGGTAAAACGTGACCCCAAAACAGTCCTCTTAGTTCTTTTAAAAAATCTCTATGGAGTCACAAAAGAAAACTTAAAATATAAACCACATTCAACCAAAAATGGATTTAACACTTTCATATAAAACTATTCAGAGTAAGAGACACCAGTGAATTTTTATATTTAATTTTTTTGAACTCAAGATTCATCGAATATGCCCGGAGTTAATGTGGTGGCCCTATGTGTTTACGACCCCCTACTATTAAATACTACTAATAACTCGAACTTGATAGCATAGAAATAAACAAATACACTACCGAGTGTATAATATAATCCACTAACTAGTGCTTGGAAGCGGCTCCCTACTTAATTACAGTAGTTAGCCTTTTCCTAAACAAACAATTACAACAAAACAAAAGAAGAAAGCAAAGAAGCAAGAAACATTGCTTTAGAGGGAACATCGCAAGATCGAGAAGTGTAAAAAAGTTAAACTTTCCCATTAAACGACGAACAGATTTATATTTTCTCTTATTAATTTCCCCCTCTTGTCTTCGTCATTCACCTGAAGAAAAAAACAGAGGAGAGAAAGAGCAAAAGCAACTACACCTTTCTTTAATCGATTCTCTTTCTCTCGATAAGACATTGATGGGATCGGATCAAGAAGACTAACTCGTCAACGAAGAAGAAAACATTCTCGATCAACGTCAAAAAAAAGCTGGTTCTTTTTCACTTCTCTCATCTCCTCTGTTTCTGTCTCTGAAATTTTCGCGGGAAAAAAAAAACTTTTATTTCTCTCTGTTTTTTTTTCTCGGCGGTTACTTAGAATCGTTGTGGTTGATGAAGTTTAAGCAACACCCCTAATCATTGAGTAACTTCGGTTTGATTTAGACGTAATCCTGTTTTGACTTTATCTGAATATAAAAATCGTTTCTTTATCTCACTTTTTTCCACTTTTCTTTCCTCTGTTTTGAAGTATCGAACACCTTCAATGGATCCTTCAACCGATCACGCTTCTTCATCTTCCAAACCAAGAAACACTCATCCCAAATCCAAACCCTCCGGCACGTCACGCTCCATCGATTCAAGAGCCACCAAGAAGCAAGAACCGCCGTTATTAACAACAGAAACTTCCCCTGAAGTTTTACAACACCACTCTGTTTCATCATCTCACATCACACGCAAGAAGAAACAACAAGCAGAGCCGAGGTTCTACCCTAGCCCGACCAACACTTTCTACACAGCACCGCTCTACACGGAAGCCAAGCAGAGCTTCAGCGACTGCGCGAGCACGCTCGGCGGCGTCGGAGGGATCGATCTCGAGAAGATGGGTGTGTTGACGTACAGAGGAAGCACGGGGAGCGACGAGAGCAGCTCGAGCGGGTTGAGCAGCAACGGTGCCGGTTACAACAAGCCTCACAGGGCTAACAACGACAAGCGGTGGGTCGCGATTCAGGAGGTTAGGTCTCGGGTCGGGTCGTCTCTGGAGGCTAAAGACTTCAAGCTTGTGAAGCGGCTCGGAGGAGGCGACATCGGGACTGTTTACTTAGCGGAGTTGATCGGAACGGGAGAGACTTTCGCCGTGAAGGTCATGGAGAAGGCAGCTATTGCGGCGAGGAAGAAGCTCGTTAGGGCTCAGACGGAGAGGGAGATACTACAGTCGCTGGATCATCCGTTCTTGCCTACGCTCTACTCTCATTTCGAAACGGAGAATCACTCGTGTCTGGTTATGGAGTTTTGTCCCGGTGGTGATTTGCATTCTCTCCGGCAGAAACAGCCCGGAAAGTACTTCCCTGAACATGCTGCTAGGTAACAGAACTCAAACTCAAAACTGTGGTTTGCGTTTCTAACGTTTAGCATTTGCGGTTTGCGTTCTCATGTGTAAACGTTTGAGTTTTGCTAAAAAAAAATATGGGTTCTGAAGTTGGTTTGAGTTCTTGTGGTTAAACGTTTGCGTTGTGCTAAATAAAGAATGGATTTTGATGTTTTTTTTTTGTGCAGATTCTATGTTGCTGAAGTGCTTCTAGCTATGGAGTATCTACACATGCTAGGGATCATATACAGAGACCTAAAGCCAGAGAATGTATTAGTACGTGAAGATGGACATATAATGCTATCAGACTTTGATCTCTCCCTGAGATGTTCAGTCTCTCCAACACTAGTTCGATTCGCAGCAACCACCACACTCGAATCCAAACCCTCAAGCTACTGCATCCAGCCGAGTTGCGTAGACAGCCAGAGCTGCATCGTTCAGCCAGACTGCATCCAGCCAGTGTGTTTCACTCCACGGTTCTTATCCAAAAGCAAGAACAAGAAGAAACTAAACGAGACGGCACGGCAAGTCAGACCACTCCCGGAGCTGATGGCTGAGCCGACAAGCGCGAGGTCCATGTCCTTTGTCGGGACACACGAGTACTTAGCGCCAGAGATCATCAAAGGAGAAGGGCACGGAAGCGCGGTTGACTGGTGGACGTTCGGGATATTCCTATACGAGCTTCTGTTCGGGAAAACACCGTTTAGAGGAGACGCAAACAGAGCGACGCTTTTCAATGTGGTTGGACAGCCGTTGAGGTTTCCGGAGCACCCGAGTGTGAGCTTTGCGGCTAGAGATTTGATCAGAGGGTTGCTTGTGAAAGAGCCTCAGCATAGGTTGGCTTATAGGAGAGGAGCTACTGAGATTAAGCAGCATCCGTTTTTTCAGAGTATTAACTGGGCTTTGATCAGATGCACCAACCCACCTCAAGTTCCACAGCCGGTGAAGATCATGGATAATGCTGCTCAGAGTCAAGGACATGGTTGTAGCCGTAGTCAAGGAGATCGTAAGCCGCCAACTGTTGATGTGAAGCCTTCTGGTAATTATTTGGAGATTGATTTCTTCTGAATTTGTCTGCGTTTCTCATTCTTGATTCTATGACGGCATGTATGGTAGTCAAATTGTATAATGATCTTTGCTTTTGGGGATTGTGTAGACGGTTTTGTGATGTGTTTTTATCTTACTGGATGATTTGATGACTATTGTTGTGTCCTTCACGTTATGGTGAAGTTGTAAATACTCGAAACAAGTTTCCTTTAATCCAACTATGGAAACGTCATTTGCTTGTCAATCAAGTTTTATTTTGTGAAATCGCAAAGATATCAGGTTCTTTCTTCAAGTGAATAAAATAATCTAAAAATTTGAAGGAACCTTTTTTTATTTGGAATAATATGTATATTCCCTCCTTTTCGAAAATATCTATGTTTTAGGAAATATATATTTCAAGAATATACATTTAAAAAAATTTCAATGTATTAGTTTATGGTAAATTGTAAATTAAAAAACATAATTGTGTTTATTAGAATTCTATTGGTTAAAAATTATATGGAATAGTTAGTTACAAAAAATATTGCATTAGTAATCAATTTTTTTTATATACATTTTATTGAAACAGCGGAAATATATTAAAACAACACTAGTCTTTAGAAAATTTGATTGGATGAGTATTTTATTGGCTTTGCGTGATTTACATGGGAAAAAAGTCTCATGCTTGTGCGCATTTAGCAAGCGAATCTGCAATTCTGCAATTCTGCAAATACACCAAAAATATGATAACTTAGATGTAAATTACAAATCTCAAGTTTCAAAAAAAAAAATTACAAATCTCAAAAAAAATGTCTAGTAACTGTCTAACTACGAACTAGAAGAAGACTAGCTGGGAGGATCTTCATTCATTTTGAGCAAATCTGTTATATCAATCGCAAGCTGAATCGATGTAATACACATATTACAAGGTGTATAACATAACCCAATTTAACATTTTACCAAAAAAAATATAACCAAAAAAGATTTAACCCATAGGAGTAGAGGTTCTGTGTACTCAGCTTAACTCACTGATGCAACGTCTTTGATTTGCCTACATTAACCATTTGAGTCCACACATCGCCACATCGGTCCAAGATTTGATCCACAATACATCAGTTTGGTAGGTACGGGGGTAATCTAGAAACCAAATGAGATTGGGAATCAACCATTTCTTCTTCAGATTCCTTTCAATTTGCCTACTACTATATATGCACCATCGCTTTGATGGAAAGATATTTGTGGAAAGATTTCTTTTCAATTAAATTTGTTATCATAGAAAGATTTTTGCAAAAAGAGGAAATGTGAAGATATAGATACAAAACCAATTAAAAGCCTCTTACACTTATTCCAAAAGTAGAATTTATTTCTGTGAAAACAATTGTCCGGGTTATAGTTAGGCAACTAGCGATCTAGCATGCAAAAATGGATTTATATTCTTAATTGATAAAAATTAATCAAGAGCATTAGTCTAACTAAAGTAACCGTCAGTCACTGACGTAGTTTGACGGACGAGTAAAGTGGTAGGTAGGTTAGCAAAACGAATGACGGTGAGAAGTGGTAGGTACAATGCCTTAATATCACCAACCAGTCATTTTAATTTCAGGCCCAATTTGCGTGGGGATGGGAGAGCGACGGTTGTTCAGATTCCACAAAAATACAAACCAAACTTTTCTTTCATTTTTTTCCAGAAAATATAAGTAAATGATAACGAAATTGCTAACACCTTCATTTCGATCGCTTCGCTTCTTCGACTCTCCTCCTCTCTACTTCTTCTTCGAAACCCTAAAGTACTCTTCAATGGCGGAAGTAGATAACAAATCTAACGCTGCACCGGTATCGGACGACGAGCTGTACGGATTTAAACGGCAGGAGATGTACACCGGCACCCTCGCCGGCTCAGTTGGTCCGTACGGTCGCCATGTTTTCCTTTGCTACAAGAGCCACGAGACCTGGCTTCCTCGCGTCGAAACCGAAGGTCTTCCGCAGCGTTTCGCTAAGTCGTTCAAGGATCGCAGAGCTGATTTCGCTGTTAAGGTATACATCTCAACGTTTTAGATTCGTTTTTCGTAGATGCTGATTGTTGAGCGTTATGTTTGTTTTAGACGAACCTGACGGTGTGCGGTGGAGGAGGTGAATCGGATGGGGATGTGTTGATTTTCCCTGAGATGATCAGATACAAGTGAGTTTCGATTCTCAGCTTAATTTCGGTTCGTGTTTGGTAGTTCGATTTCTATGGAATAAACTACGATTGATTGATTGATTGATTTAGAAACTGTAGATTCTCAGATTTTAGGTCGTTCAATTGTAGAGATTAGATCTGAGAAGCTAGTTTCCGATCATGTAGTCATCTTGGTTCTCATATCCTTGTCCTTGTACACTTACTTTATCTCAGGGCGATTAAGGAGGCTGACGTGGATGCTTTTGTGGAAGATGTGCTTGTCAATGGAAAACCGTGGGCCTCTGGGGTTCAGGAAGAGTTATCTGGTTCCTTTGTGTTTGTGTGTGCTCATGGAAGCCGTGACAAGAGATGTGGTGTTTGTGGACCAGCTCTTATGGAGAAGTTTGAGCTGGAGATCGGCTCGCGTGGACTCTCTGGTGAAATCTTTGTTAAGCCGTGTTCTCATATCGGTGGGCACAAGTATGCTGGAAATTTGATTGTCTTCAGCCCTGATTCAGCTGGAAATGTTTCTGGTCACTGGTGAGAAAAAAAATGTCTTTTATAAGTCGGAAAAGAAACTGAACTGTAACCATGGGATCTTATGCATTATCGAATGGTCTTTGCTAATATGTAGGTATGGTTATGTGACTCCTGATGACGTGCCTGCAATGCTTGATCAGCATATTGCAAAAGGAGAAATCATACAAAACCTTTCCAGGTCTGTTTTCCTGCTTGTTGTAGATATGTCTTATCAAATCAGCTTTTGCATTTCCTATGTGTATGAAATTTATGTACCTTACATCCATGCTTGTAAACTTTTCACTAGATGTATACTTTCGTGTTGGATCCGAAACTGATTTTTGAGAAAATTTTGTTTGCTAATGAGTGTTGCAAGTCCGTATTATTTGATATTTTAACGAATTGCTAGAATAACTGTGAACAAGTTTCTCCCTAGAGACAGCAAATAATCTGTAGTTTGGCTGGTTTTTGTATGCTGAACTGGGAAGCTTGTAACTCTTCACTCACTCACTTTAGCTTGTCAAGGGACCTTTTCAGGTTCATTTACCGCTGTATTTCAGTTTTCAATATCTATATAATCTCTGCTTCAGGGGGAAGATGGGACTAATACCCGAGGGTGAGGAAGCTGTGAAAGTGGAGGATGAGCATAAAATCCGAAACGGAAACGGCGTACAAGTGCAGAAGGAGGGATTCACAGGAGGTTGTTGCCAAGGTGCAAACGGGGTTTCATGTTGCCAAGAGCAATCTACAGAACCAACCAAGAAAGAAGGATCCGTGAAGCAGAACTGGTTCAGAACGATTGAGAAAGAAGAGCTTCTGTTGGGAGCTGCCGCAATTGGTGCTGTAGCAACCATAGCTGTGGCTTACAGCATTTACAGGAAGTCAGGTTAAGAAACCACACTCCTCAATACATTACAAGGATAGTTACAACAATATGAAACTATATTTTTGGTAGCTATGATGTTATAGCAGTAAAAGAAATGAAAAAACATGGAGAGGTATATGATCTCTTTAGACCACGTAACCATCATTTGGTCTACTGGGATATATCGGTTTGGGCAAAACGGGGCCTTTGAATAAATATTAGCTTTTCCCCAACCCCCACCCCTGCTTTTTTTATATGTTCTTTTGGCTTTAATCGAATCGGTTTAATTGGATACATCAATCTTTTAATAATTTCATCATTTATATGCAATGATGACTAACCGGATAATCCAGTGCTGGTTCGGTTCTATAAAACTTCTAATCATTTACAATTTGGTTTGTTCAGATTATTTATTTATATTGGCTGGCTTGCTTGCTTGCTTGTTTACTCCTTGTTACTTACCTATAAACCCCAATGTGGGGGGGTTTCTTGCCTATGCTGGTTTAGTGTTCAAAGTCCGAGCATTGGTAACCTAGCGATAACTACATAATATACTTTTGTAACTACATTTTTAAATACTCATTAAAAAATAAAAAGAATTCTGTTTCATGTGCTACGTAACCTTTTTTTTCTTTTGAAGTACGAAATTTAATTTAATAATTTTTTGTAAGTATATCATCAATTATTTATCATGACGACAAAAAACAAATGCTATAAATAAAACAACTGATCAAGAAAAGAAAAAGAGGCACTGGAAAGTACAGAAGGACACGGTCGTGGCGTAAGTAAATGGATCCCACCTATCTCCTTGTTTTGGGCTGTTACCTCACCGACGAGATTTTCTACTGACACTTTTCAGTTTTGGTCAAAAACAAAGAAAAGGACCCCAAGGCAGGGCTCTAGAATTCATGTAATTCCAACCAAAGTTAGTTCCAACAACCCACTTACCACTACAATCTTTGGTTCAGTGATCAACTTATTCGGAACAAACTTGCACTGTAATCTATTTTTTGAAGTTAGTAATATGAAGCTAAGCAAAAATTAAAAGTAACATGATCTCGACATAGTACTGACTTAATACGTACGCCAAGTTAAGAAAGAGATGTGCTACTGTATAAAGTGTCATTATGTCATTGCCATACATCTTTTCGTGACATATGTGATTGATTGTATAAGGTGTTCGTTCGGAAGCACAATTTGCAGCCAGTTCAGTCTTTTGTGCAACTATGCAAAGTCCATATATATAAAACTGTTATTAAATACCTTTTTCTATTTGGCATATGGAGAATGAAGATTATGCGTAAGAGACAACTATGGTCAAAGATCCAATAATTATGTTTGATATCAACTGAGACTTCTCCTTCCCTCACCAGCATAACCTGGTCAGGTAATCACTCCCAATCTCTAATCCTCTAACTAGTTACATTGTATATTTTCTACTATTATTTAGGCGTTGAAAAGCTTTTGGGAGGATTCTCTCAATCATTCATCATCTTGAAAGCTATTCTATCATATGCCCACATTGTCCTTTTAAGATAACGTCCTCCTTCCCAAAATTAAAATTCTTATCAGGATGCATATGAAAGTCAAAGTTGTCAACTAGCTTTTTAATATAAATTCTTGTGCTGGGGTTTACCGAAAGCTGTGACAATCGACCATAAAAACATACTTGTATTTGTTTTCTAGTGGTAAAAGTAAAACTAATTCATGCGTGACTTAACCAGTATCCAACAAAAATTCAACGAATTGAGTACAACTCGATGCAAAACTGAATACATTACAATTTACATATATAGTATGAATCAAATGTATAACCAATTGGTACTAACCCAGTGACAATTTTTTTGGGGTTTGGTGTATATCCGCATTAGTCTTGCATTCAATTTTTTATGGGACTTAAATTATAGGATTTATCAAAAAAAGATCAAATGTATGCTCTTTTAGTTATCATGTATGCTCTTTCTATACAAAAACTTAGGCCTGGGATTCCGACCCGAACCGAACGGTCCGAACCGGACCGAACCGACCATTATGACGTTCGGTTAGTGTTCGGTTATCAAGAGTAAACCGATCGGAAGATGTTAAAAAATTATTCGGTTAGTGCCTCGGTTCGGTTCGGTTCATGATTTCCGATCGGTTAACCGAAATTTAACCTACCTATATATATCTTTTTTTAACCTAAACAGCCCTAAATCATTTTCTCTTTTCTTCCTCAAACTCGAACCGCTTCTAGTCGATTCTCAACCCTAGCAACTCGTCTCTTTCGTCTGATTCTCACATATTTCGGACCACTAGGTAGGTTCTTCACTCTCTTTTCTAGTTCTGTGTAGTATTTGAGTTTATGATTGATTTGAGAGTTAGGGTTTCTGTCGAAATCAATTAGGGGTTTCGGTTTTGGCTTGAATGATGGGTCGTTTATCAGTGTGAGAGTGTCTCTAAGTGTTTGATTTAATTGAATGATGAGTTCGGATGGATTTGAGATCTAGGGTTTGGGTCGAAATCGATTTAGGGTTAGACGTTTAGGGTGGGTTCAGGTCGAAGGGTTTGCTCGATTATGAGTGTCTTGTGTTTGTCTGTCGATACTGTCTCTCTTTAACTTGATTTTTTTATCTTACTACCAGGAGCAAATAATGCTAATAGAAAGAAAAGATCGACTTTCTTTTCATTGTGTAGAGAATCTGCAAATTTCAAGAGAATCTCATCATTAGAAATAGAGGTAATGTTAATCTGTTTCAACTGCTTTGTGTGTCTTGTGTTTTTGTTCTGTTTTTTTTTTCCACTGATTTTCTGAGTTTAATAAATTGCAGGTTGGTGGAGTTCTCAAGCGTCGTGGAGACCTTTAGTTTTCTATTGTTTTGTTTTGTCCCTTGTATTGTTTTGTTTGTATTGTTTTGTTTGGTCAATCGGGGGTCGGTCTTTTTTGGTTTTGTTGAATATGTTTGTTTTGCCGGTAAATGTGGATTTTTCAGGTCATATCCGAAAAAGTCAAAAATAATTAGATAACCGAAGATAACCGAAAAACCCAAAAATAACCGAGTGTAATAAAAAAAATTTGGTTTTCTAGCAAATAATATAAAATCTCGGTTATTTTCGGAAATAATCTGAAAACCGAAAATTACCGACTTCCGAACCGAACCGAACCGAATTTAATTTCGGTTTTCTTCGGAATCAGTTTTAAAAATTCCGGTTAACCGAGAACCAAAAATTCGGTTCGGTTCGGTTTCGGAAAACCGAAATCGCAGGCCTACAAAAACTTATTAAAAAGGAACATACGGAAAAAAGAGGTTGAAAAGGACTGGTGGCTGGTGGTGCATCCGCGTCTGCAAGTGTTTTCTCGGGGAGAGAGAGAGACTAGAGAGATGAGGAGATTTCTCGTCACCTCCTGACTGACGCCTACGCGGAAAAAGCAAACCACTTTCGATTTCTTTAATCCTTTTTTCTCTTAATTATATTCCGAAAAAGCCATTAATAAAAAAAAAGAAACTTTTTTTTAAAAAAATTTCCTCGAAAAAATCTTTAAACCAAACGAACACGAATCATCAAACTCTGACCAAATCTCCATCTAGTTGTGTCTTTTATTTATTTTCTTCTCTCCTTCCTTCAGTTCAAAGTGTCAACTTCAGTTCCTCCATACTTCTTCTCCATCTCCATCTCTCTGTCGCTCTCCTAAATTCCCATCTTCTCCGTGCAGATTTAATTTCTTTTTCTTTTTTTTTCCATTTATTACAGAAACCAAAACGATTTATAGTTTGTGTTCTTGCGAGGTTTGTTCTTTATTCTTCTGTGTCATCATCCTCTACTTAATTGAGAATCTAAAAAAAAAGCATCTTTCCTCTTTCTTTCTAATCCGATTGTACAGTTTTCATATTCCAATTCCAGTTTTTTTACTCAACCCTGTCATGTTTAATCAATCAAAAAGACTTCAACTTTGGTAACTCTCTATCTATAGTTAGGGTTTTTGTGTTCAGAAACATATAATCAGTGGTTCTTGTGTCTGGAGAGAAAAGAATGGGATCTGCAAGTGGGTTTTACTCAAACGAAGGTTTTGAATTGGATCCTAAATGGCTCGTTGATCCTCGTCATCTCTTTGTTGGTCCCAAGATCGGCGAAGGTGCTCATGCCAAAGTCTACGAGGGAAAGTAAGTCAGCTTTGACTTTCGAAATCTACTCAGCTTTATGATCCGCACAGTAAAGTGTACACCTAAAAAAAGTACAAAGATTGTCTCTTTTTTTTTTAATCCCTAATCATTGCTTACAACAGATAACTTTTTCTCAGAACTCTGTTTCGTCTTTAGAACTCATTAACTATTTTGGCTTTATCCTTTGCATATCTTGTCTGAGTTTGTTGAGTTGAGTTAAAAGGATCAAATATCTGTTTATGGTTGAATCAGTTATTTATTGGTTTAATCTTTCTACTAGTGCATCTCTGTTTCACATGTTATTAAAGGTTTTTAAAGTGTTTCATTTGATTGAAACTGTTATCTTGTTTTGTTTTGTAGGTATAGAAACCAAACAGTGGCGATTAAGATAATCAAAAGAGGAGAGTCCCCTGAAGAGATTGCCAAAAAAGACAGCCGGTTTGCAAGAGAGATCGCTATGTTGTCTAAAGTCCAGCACAAAAACTTGGTCAAGGTCTCGCCCCTTTTCTTATTCCTTTCAATCCTCTCTTCCTTTGTCTCTAAAACGATTTTATATTATATATTATATAGTTCATTGGAGCGTGCAAAGAACCAATGATGGTTATAGTCACCGAGCTTCTACTAGGCGGTACGTTGCGTAAATATCTAGTCAGCTTGCGGCCTAAACGTTTGGATATACGTTTGGCTGTAGCGTTTGCGCTTGACATTGCTCGTGCGATGGAATGTTTGCATTCCCATGGAATCATTCACCGCGATCTCAAACCAGGTAATCAAACCGCAATCTTTGTAGAATTCATATATATGGAAACAAAAAACTAATAAATCTTATTTTGCATTTGGTTTGCAGAGAATTTGATCTTATCCGAGGATCATAAGACGGTAAAGCTCGCTGATTTCGGTTTAGCTAGAGAAGAATCATTAACAGAAATGATGACCGCAGAGACTGGCACATACCGTTGGATGGCCCCTGAGGTTACTAACTAACTATCTTACTACTGTTTGTGTTTTGTGTCTTAATAATTAGAAACCTCCATTGAATTGAATGTATGGAAACAGCTTTACAGTACGGTTACGTTAAGACATGGAGAGAAGAAACATTATAACCATAAAGTAGATGCTTACAGCTTCGCCATCGTCTTGTGGGAACTCATTCTCAACAAGTTACCCTTCGAAGGCATGTCCAATCTACAAGCTGCCTATGCTGCTGCCTTCAAGGTAAAAAAATAAAACAGCTTTAGCTTTCAATCAATTTAAACCGATCATATAACCATCTGTTTGTTCGGTTTGGTTTGGTTTGGTTTAACTTTTGTGTCTTTGCTATAGAACTTGAGGCCTAGTGCGGAGGATCTACCAGGGGAACTAGGGTTGATAGTGACGTCATGCTGGAAAGAAGATCCTAACGAGCGGCCAAACTTCACCGAGATAATACAAATGCTCCTCCGTTACCTCTCCACCGTTTCTCCTCCGCAGATCGTTCCTCCTCCCGTGAGACGTGTTTTCTCGTCGGAGAACGTGGTTTTCTCACCGGATTCTCCTGGTACCTGTTCGCTGATGAATGTGAGAGACAAAGATGGTTCGGGACAGAACGTTAACGCTGCTGATCCGTCAGAGAAGGAAACGAAAGGGAGCTTCTTCTTCTGCTGCTCATAGATGACGATGATGATGGATTACTATAAAAAGATAAATCGGGGTTGTAATTGTGTAAAGGAAACGAGAGAGAAGTTGTATTTGTTATATGGAATGATAAATAGCAATGAACTTTTAGATCACAGTAACTAAAAAGACTTTATTTTTCGTGCCTTTAGTGTCCCATTCCAAGTGAAAAATAGTCAACTCTGAACCTGTTTTGCTTGTTAGTGTATATATGTAGTAAGGAGTCACTAAAAGTCAAGAAAGTGTCAAATAAAAAAAAGATACGCCGTTGCCGGGGATCGAACCCGGGTCACCCGCGTGACAGGCGGGAATACTTACCACTATACTACAACGACCTTGTTGTTGTGATTAGAAAGTCATAATTTAAATATATATAAGTAAAGGTTTGGGATCAGTGTTTTCTAAAACCCTCAAGGTCTCTCCTTCTCAGACTGCTTCACTCTGTCTAAGGGACAAATGTTGACGACGAGGAGCCTGTCGAGACAGTGCTCGAGGACTTGTAAAGGGTCTCTCTCGTCTCTCCTTCAATCCGATTCCTCCAGGTAAATCTCAGACTCCTAAAACCCTAATCCTCTTTACATATTCGTGTGATTGATTGCCACCAAAGTTTTTAGCTTTCATCCCCAAATGACTCACCTTTTGCTATCATTTTCACTAAATCTATAAACCCATTTATGGAGAAATCGTTTTGCTTATTGATTTTTTTTTGGATTTGGGTTTTTGATTTTGAAGGAATCTGGTTTTGTCGTCGAGTCCGGTTACAAGCAATGTGATGATGCTTCAGCCCGGTAGCTATAACGAAGTCGATTCATGTTCATTGATGCTTCAAGTCTTCAAGGGATGGTCTCGAGCTATGTCTACGTCGAGAGGGAGGAGCATGAGGAGTAAAGTGGAGAGTAGGATGAGGAAAGAGTCTGGTAAGACGTTGAGAGAGATCAGGAGAGCTAAGAAGTTGAAGAAGAAACTCATGACTGATGAAGAAAGACTCATCTACAACCTCAAAAGGGTAATATATACATCTTTATTTTTGTTCAAAGTTTGAAACTTTATGTTTGATTTTGCTTTACTATGAGAGTAGGTTGAGATTTTGTGTTTGAGTTAGAACTTAGTAGTGTGGTTCTTGTAGGCGAAGAAGAAAGTTGCGCTTCTATTGCAAAAGCTCAAGAAGTACGATCTCCCCGAGCTGCCATCACCGGTTCATGATCCTGAGCTTTTCACACCGGAACAGACTCAAGCGTTCAAGAAAATCGGTTTCAAGAACAAGAACTACGTCCCTGTTGGTGTTCGTGGAGTCTTTGGAGGGGTGGTTCAGAACATGCATATGCACTGGAAGTTTCATGAGACGGTGCAGGTTTGCTGCGATAACTTCCCAAAGGAAAAGATTAAAGAGATGGCCACCATGATAGCCAGGCTTAGCGGCGGGGTTGTCATTAATATACATAACGTGAAGACTATTATTATGTTCCGTGGTAGAAACTACAGGCAGCCCAAGAACTTGATCCCTGTCAACACCCTCACTAAACGAAAGGTAAAGCTGTATGAATCATTGTATTGTGGCCTTCTCTATTAGTTATTTTGTAGTGGTATGGTATGAACAAGTATCTATGATTTTGCAGGCTTTGTTTAAAGCGAGATTTGAGCAAGCACTTGAATCTCAGAAGCTGAACATCAAGAAAACAGAACAGCAGCTAAGGAGGATGGGTGTTAACCCGGAAGATCCGGTTGCAATGGCTAGCATCCAGAGGGTGGCGTCAACGTTCTTCAATGCTATAGATAAGAAAGAAGGAAGTCCGTATGTCTTTCACGGAGATAAACGATCAGAGCGAGGGACTGGTGTGGTGAATACAGGAGAAACAGAACCGGGTGATGAAGATAGTGACCAGGAGGAGCTAGACAGATTCATAGCTGAGATAGAAGAGGCAGCAGACAAGGAGTGGGAGGAAGAGGAAGCTGCGGAGCAAGAGGAAAGCGGTAGAATAAGGTATTGGAACCGAGAGGAGTTTGCAGGAAGAAGCAGAGGGCCTGAAATGCGTAGTAGCTATGGAGACTCGAGTCATGGCTTTAGAAGAAATGAGAGGGATACACGTAGCCAGAGGAGATCCAACGATAGTGATGATGATGACAGTGATCAGTTGGATTCTGAGGATGATGATGATGAAATCCCAAAGAGATTTGATAGGCCAAGATCAAATACAAGAAGGCAGGGACAGGATTTTGTGAGAAGAAGAAGCCATGATCCTCGACCACGTGTGAAGAGTGATGAAGATGTGCTGAGTGATCTTGATAACACAATGTGGGATTCAGGAGAAGAAGAAGAAGATGCACCACCTGCTAATTATATTTCGAGCAGCGACGAGGAGGACGAAGATGAAAACAGGACAGTATCCGCATCTAAACAGCCAAGATTCAGTAACAACAATAGTTCAAGAGATGGTATCAACAGTTCGAAGACCAAGAGTGGAAAACAAAGGGATGAGGACTGGGATAGTGATTAAAAATGAAGAACACAAGTCCTTGGTTTGTGATGTTAAACTCTGGTCTGAATATTGAGAGCTGATAGGTTATATTGTTAGCTTTGTTTTGTGATAATTCAGTGGATGACAAAGCTATGGTCACTGCTCTTGAATAATTTCAGGTTCTGCTTTTGCAGTTTGCAAGTTATGATGATCTGTACTTACAGCCAAAGCTCTTGGACTTTCTTATGTTTGTTTTTTTCTTCTTTTGATTGCGTTACGAGGTTGTAAAAGTAGACATTTGAGATTGGCTTTATCACACTATACGTATTCCACAAGGTCACCTCCTCTTCAAAGTCAAAAGGGAATCTGTTCAAAGCAGTTTCATAAATAACAGACACATGGTGGTGGATGACTACAAGATTCTTTCTTAAGATAAAACATTTTTTTTTAGTTTTAAACTTGAAAGCAAAGGCTTCCTTTCTGCTTATTTGATTCATTTCTAAGTTGGCATTCAAGTAATCAAACAGCATCTTCTCTGTATTGCTTTACCCTTAA
This sequence comes from Raphanus raphanistrum x Raphanus sativus, assembly GCA_019705995.1. Classification (NCBI taxonomy): domain Eukaryota; kingdom Viridiplantae; phylum Streptophyta; class Magnoliopsida; order Brassicales; family Brassicaceae; genus Raphanus; species Raphanus raphanistrum x Raphanus sativus. The sequence continues at coordinate 19,425,048 of CM034038.1, forward strand.
AGAAAGATAAGGCCAGAACAATCCAGAATCTGACAACAGAATACACACAGATTAAACTTGAAAAGAACAGAACTTTTTGCAGACAAGACATGGAAGCAAACAAGACTTGATAGATAGAGATAGATGGAAAATGAATAAGAATGAATAATTACTGATATAACCAGAACAATGAACCGAAGAGAATGATAATATATAAACAAATGGATCCTGAAAACATCTATACTACTAAATCAGCCAACATTTTTTCCCCCAATTGTTGAAAAAACCTGGGAAGTGTTGTGCAGCTCTAACTCAAAGTAAGCTCTCTCTTTTTTTTCACACAAACCCTCTTGTAGTATCAAAAGAAACTGATGAAAAAAATCTTCAGAACTCAACCAACTGAATCCAGCATTTGTGTTATATGCAATCATGACGTTTTTTCTTTCTTTAACTTCTCTTCTTTGGGTCAAAAGACTGTACGCCTTAAGAGTGATCAATAAATGCCCTCCGAAGCTTTGACTAAGACTAAGACAAGAAGAACACTTTTCACCCTGTCTGTCTTTCTCTTACGCAGTTACCAGGTAACAAGTACTTGTACTTCTCAGCGTTATCCAGCAGGTAAGAAGGCAGATGAACAGCCGAATAAGAGCGAGGCACAGGTCCCATTTTCCCAATCATCTCCCTGAAAGTGTACTCCTCAGGCAACATATCAAACAAGTCCGTCCCTTTGCATATAACATCTTGAATCCTGTTAGGATTCAGGTAATGAGAGAACCTGACCCGGTCGGAGTGACTGTACGCCTTCATCTTGAACACGAAATCGCTAATGTAACGGAAACAGAAGCTGCAGTGCCACCCTGAGTCAGACAGCAACACATCCCCCTGTCGAAAATGCGCGTACCGAGTCTTCCCGGGACTGTAACGGTGCACGGAAGCTCTCCAGCTCTTGCTGTCGACGTAGTACTCGAAAGAGTAGAGGTAGTTCTTGAGCTGCAGGTGGAGGACAGGAGGGATGTCATCACACCATCTCAGGAGGTTGATGGTGTGAGCGCTTGGGATCTCATCGACATCAGACATGATCAAAAGATCGTCCTCCTCAATGCCGGCGATTCTAAGAAGCTGGTCCAAGGCCATACGCTGAAAGGCCTCTTCGACGAATGGATTCTCTCCTTTTCTAAACCGTCCTCCTATGTTCCCGTACGTCAGCCTCGGCTCCACGAAGGAGAACTCGTCCTTGTTGTTTTTGAACACGAACGGTTTAGGCAAACCGGTGAAGGTGGAGTTGGACTCGAGGAGGACGAACTGAGTCACGTAAGGGTAGAGCTCTTTCCAGCGGACGGTCAAGAGGTCTTTCTCGTTGCTGAAGAGGACGGCGTCGTAGACGCGACGAGGAGAGTCTCTGACTCGCCAGCCGTGGAGGCGGCAGAGAGAGGAGATGGTGGCGTTCTCGGTGTGGTAGTGGGGGATGGTGTGGAAAGGTTTTGGTGGGGATTCCCAGAGGGGTCTGAAGAAGTAGGTGAGCTTCTGGCCGTGGAGGTAGATGGCGAAGATGGCGAAGGGGATGAGGATGAAGAGGCAGAGGAGTGTTCTGACGTCGAAGCCTCGGAGGACGCATTTGAGGCGTGAGATTGTTGCTCCTGCTTTTGATCCCTGCTGCGTTACAAAAACACAAAATGAAACGGTTCATACCGTGAAACCAAACATAATACAACAATAGCAGAACAATGAAACTCAAGAAAGATCAATTTTTTTTTTTTTTGAATATCATAAATCAAATATCTTTTCAAGCAACAGAAACAATCTGGGAATTTAAAAATAATTTTCATATATATATATATATATATATGAAGAGATTTCATTACATAATCAAAGAATCAAGTTTCAACCTTTCCGAGAAAACTTGAAAAATTAAAAATAAATGAATTTAAAGCCCAGAATAAAAGGGGCTCTCTTTCGCGATTAAATTCTTCCGACATAATTACAAGACCAGAAGAAAGATGTCGGAAACGAATTCTACAGAAGTCGATAGATAAAACATTTTAAGGAAAAAGGGAGTAATTTTCGAGTGTGTAAGGAAAAATAGAAAAACAAACCTGTCCACAAACATCGTCGCAGATATCATCGGTCTTCTTCGAATTGTAATAACCATCGGACATGATTTTGACTGCGGAGAGAACAACAGATAGGGAGAGAGAGGGGATTCGTCTAAATGTTCTTCACGCCGCGAAATCGATTTAATCCCCCAAATTAAATACACACAAAAGAAGAAAAGGAGGAGGAAAATAAATCGACAGGAAAAGGAAAACCTACTTTTATTTTCCAATCTAAAAAAGAAAATAGAAAATAGGAGAGCCTTTTAAGGAGTTGGAATCTCTGTAATCCAAAGAGACAAGAGGCGCAAATTAATGTCACTTTGATTTTCCTTTAAATTTCTCTCCACATGAAAATAAATACTATTATTTAAATAGTTATAGTTTCTTTTAGAAAAAAAAAAAGGATTTGAAGGAAGAAACAGTCCGTTTCAGCGTTTACAGATATTTAAAGTAACGCGTACTCGCGTAGTGAACAAAAAAAAAAGTAACGCGTTAAAAACCGCTGGATTAAGAAAGAATCCTACGGTTTGAAGTTAGTTTGACGCGTGGTGGTTCCAAAACGTGACTCGACGTTTTCTTTTGTGCTTCTGCTGATGTAACTGAATATAACGGCAATTGCCACCGCAATATTAGTGACGGAACAAGCAGTTTCTCTTTTGCAATTTTTACGGTTTATTTAACCACATAACGCACGACACAAATCTCTGTGTTCTTTTCAGACAAGTCACCGCTTTGGTCTTTTAGATGGATTCACTTGTATTGTCAAAACGTGATTTTTATAATGTCTGAGTTTTTGATATATATTCCCTCCTTTTCAAAATATTACATATTAACTTTTTCCGCACAGATTAATAAAATGTATTAAATCTAAGTATTAAATGTATAATTTTTTGTGATTTTATATTTTCTGTGATTTTAAACCAAATTTTCTTCGTTTCTAAATAAGTGTCACTTTAAAGATTTTCACACATATTAAAAAGTGAGAGAAATATATGTAAATTGTTATTAATTACACATATCTAAAAACCAATTGTATTTGAGATAATTAAAATTATATATAGAATCAACACAATTTACAATTAATTTTTAGCTGAAAGTAATTATAATTTGTATTGGAATCATAAATAATATTTTTGTGTAAAAAAAAGTTATAACGACACCTATTATGAAATAGAAAGAGTAATACTTTCTCCGTTTCATTTTAATTGTCGTTCTAGGTTTATGCACACAAATTAATAAAACATACGATTTTGTATATTTCCAAAATAAAAACACAATTACCTATACATCTAACCACATTTCAACCAATAGAAAAATAAAATGAAGAATCTTTTTAATAAATTTTGCATTGAAACTCTAAAATGACAATTATTTTCAACGAAAAATCTTCCATACAACGACAATTAAATCGAAACGGAGGGAGTAATTTAGTAGATGCAATTAATCTTCTTGGAAGTGTATTGAAAATACAAAAATGTATCTTTTTAAAATAAAATATTTTTCTAAAATACGTATCTTTACGAAAAAGAGAGAGTAATGTTTTTAAAATAATAAAAATGATTTCGCTACCTGTTTTACCAATTTCATATGTTTTAGTTATCATACATTCCCAAAAAGTCTAAAACTAAACGTGTTTAAATTAGACTAATGGAAAAAAATGAGTGACTTGTCGAACATTGATTCTATCGTGTACAGGGGCGAAGGTAAGAAGGTGGTAAGGGGGTCAGTTGACCCCACCTTATTTTGAAAAATATATGTATTTTTTTAGATAAATAATATATTGACCCCATGAAAATATTATTTCTGACCCCACAAAAATTCAAAAACACTAAAAACAAAATGGTAAAGTTTAATTACCTAACTAAATGATTAAATGGGTTCATGGAAACCAATTCCCATTAATTAAATTTGAGTTTATAATAAGTTTAAGCCCAATTTAAATATAACAATAATCATTAACTTTTCTCAGTTAATTAAAAATTTATTATTTATTTTTGTTTTAAAATTTATTATTTTATTTTTGTTTTAGAAAACATAAAGTTCAGAATACAACTTTAAAGATCTGTTTTTATCTTTTCAACTTTGAGATAATTTCCGTATTCTTTTAGATCTTCTATATTTTTTACTTTATGAACTTTAACTTTAAATAAATTTCAAAAATTTAAGATTTATTTTAACTATAGAATTTGAATATTTTTAACTTCAAAATTTATAAAATTTTAAAATCAATTACTTTAATTTATCAAATAAATAATAGATTTTTTGAAATTTCTTATTTACTAGATGATGATACTGATTACCTTAATTTATTGCATGGTATTGAAAAAATATATTATAACATGATTTTAATATTTAAAAATGAGATAAAACAAAAAAAATTACAATTTTTTCTACCTTTGTAATTTTGAATGCAAGCTTATAGAATACATAATTCTAATATGCAAATTTACATTTGCAATTTTTTATATTTTATACATGTTTTATATTTTTTTGACTCCGATAAAAAAATGTTCTGGCTCCGCCACTGATCGTGTAAGTAAACTAAAAAGTGTAATATGGTAATTGTTGCATAATCAATAACAAAAATATAATCAATAGATATATTTTCAAAAAAAAATTCCAAACCTCTAACAGAGTTAATACACCGATCATCCTATAGAGTGGACTAATATGTCAGGTGAGCGGACATCAAACGTCCTTTAACCGTGATCATCAGATCCTTACAAGTTGCCCTTGGTATGATCATGGCAAGGATTTGATATTTACAACGAAATGTGTATTCTGTTGTCTGAACTCATGTGTAAACAGATTTATTTAATCAAAATTGTACTTATCAAAAAACAGATAACTTATCTTGCATAAAATTAACAATTGGTTAATTATGTGTATATCGATAGAGGGGTCTTTATACTAAACGGATCTTGTCATTATGTAGACGAGGATACGAATATGAAAAGCCACCAAACTGAACTTCACACATATTTGTGTGGTATCAGTTCTTAATTAAAGTTGAATACGTGCAAACGACATGTGCCATCTTGTCGTCGCTTATGACCTAATGAAGCATAGAATCCATCTAATAATCCAATTACATGTATACACAAACACATGCACACATGTATGTGGATGATGTAACTCTCTATTTTATTATTTTGAAATTGTATATTTTTGGTTCTGATTAATAAATAATAAAGAGTCTCGAAGACGGAAGACGTGCGATGAACATGCCTCACCCCCATAGATGTATACCACTAATATTAATTGGATTTATTTGGAGATTTCACTTTCAAAGCATATTCTTTTATTCCCGTTTCAACACTAGTTGTGATTGCTTTTGTTACCATTGTTTTCTTGACAACGTTTAGCGTCAAAAAAAGAATCAAAGCTTTTGAGATTTCCTATTGCGTGGAAGCTGAATTGGCCTTGCACTTGTGTTTTAACAAGCTAAAGAAGATTCTTCAAAAGTTACACTCAAGACTCTAACATTTGATTTTAAAATAGGTTAAACATTGGAAATTATCAACTTGTAAATATATTTCTTTATCAGAAAACTTGTAGGATGTGTATTCAACTCATAGTTTAAAATAATTTGTATTAAAATGATAAAAGCACTATTATTCAAACATTGATTTTAAAGTTTCATTTAAAATATAGTGTTATTAACTTGACATTTCATAAAATATTTTAAAATTTATTACTATTAAAATATTTTAAGATGAGAATTTTAAAGTTCTTAGTGATTTCAAAGTATTTAGATAACATTTTTTGTTAAAACACACAAATTTCGTTATTTTAATTGAATTTGTTTAACCAAAAACATGCATATTAATTCTCTAGTTCATAACTTCCAAAGATATCATCTTAAAACTTATTAAAATAAAATTATTTCAATCTCTAGATTGAATACTACACACCCGTAAAGTTTATTTTAACTATTTCATATTACATACGTATTCAACTGTTTTTTTTTAAGTCCACACTAAATAGTAAATAAAAACACAACACAGATCAGTTTCTTCTATGTAGAAAGTAGAAACAATTTTTTGAGTTGACAATCTATTAAAAAAGAAGGGCTGTAATACATCTTTTTTTGAACAACGGGCTGAAATACATTTTTAAGAATAACTACAGTCTACAATCGTCAATCTCTACAAATAAATATATTTATTCTATTAATTCTCTTGTATGACCAATTAATAAAATGATGGATCTAATTTAAAAAAATAACTGCATAAAATATAATATAATTATATCTAGAGTATTGTTAACCGTTCGTAACTTCCTTCGGCATATGAAACGATAATTTGGGCTTCGAATATTGTTAACCGTTCATAATTTCCCTATGTTTCTGTTTTTGTGTTCAAATAAAAAAACAAATAATTTGGACTGAATATTGACAAAAGGACCAAGTTACCATATGATACATGTACATACTTACAAAACTTGTCTATTCTATTAAATTCATATCATACAGAATATGATTATACAAACACACAAACATAAAAATTATGTTTCTTTAAAAAATAAAATTAAAACTAAAACTAAACAACTAAAATTAAAATTAAAAATTTATGATCATGATCCGATATTCTACAGATTTTAGTTTAACGGGTTTTAAATAGATTTCTACATTTGGACCCGTCCTTTTATATTTTTTTATGATGTATAAAAGTAGAATTGGATCAGTGAATCGTTTTTTAGTCATTTATACGAAACTTTCGTTATTGGGTTAGCCATACACTTCACATGTTTCTAGTTTAGTTTTATATTCTTTTAGAAATTTAATGTTTATATTTATATGTTTTAGTCATATTTGTGTTTTTCATTGTATGACATTTCTCTTAAATAATTAATAGGAGGTTTTAATCATTGTATTAAAATAGTTTGACCATACATATATTAATATGTTATGTTTCTATCTTAATAGTATTGACTAGATTCGGATTCGTCTTTAAAAGAGCTGATATATTTTTTTGTTTTACATATTTTAGAAATTTAATTTTATATTTATGTTTTTAATCATATTTATATTTTTATTTGTATAATATTTCTTTTAAATAATTAATAAGAAGTTTTAATAATTATCATAAAATAATTTGACCACACATATATCAATACGTAATATTCCTGTTTTAGTATATTGATATTATATAATAAAAAAACATAAATAAAAACATAAATATAAACATTAAATTTATAAAAAATGTAAAACAAAAAATATACTCGTCCTTAGAGCATCTCCAACAGCCCTTCATCCCTTCATTTTTTAAAGGCTTTTGCACTCCAACAGTCATTTATCCCTTCATTTTTTAAAGGGGTGAACAGTACACCTCCAAATATGAAGGGGCACTGTACAGGCCTTTAAAACACTGTTTACTTTTCACTTTAGTCCTTCTATTTATATATGTTTAATGATTGTGTACTTATTGTTTCTTATTTGGCATTCTACTATTATAATTATACTGACACTTAAATATTACGATTTTGATCTTATAAAATTATTTTTAAATAATAATAATATATTAATAAATATTATATACTAATATATACTAATATTCAATAAAAACAAAATATAAACATATTATTTCACACTTTATATTTTGGGAAATTTTACACAAATACAAAATTATATTACAATCATAATAATTTACATCAAATAAAAGTTACATAAACTGAAATATTACACATTAAAATATATCTTACAATACTAATATTCAGATAAATCCATAAGCTGAAAAATTACACATTGAATATATATTACTAATATTAAGGTAAATTTGGTCTTGAACCTCCAAAATCACCAAAGTATTCTCGATATGAATTTTGAGCATTCTCTTCGGTTTGTTGTTGCTGAGTTCTTTTTTGTATGATTCTTTCTTGTTCAGCTCGGATAAACTCGCGAGTGTTAATGTCATCAATGGAGTTTAGATTTTTCAATAGGATTTTATTTTCAACCTCCATTTCTTTCAGAGCTAATTTTTTTGCTTGATTTTGCATATGTAACTGAACCATCTCATAAGTTTTTTTCTCTAGATGATGCACTTTCTTTCAAGAAATCTAGGATTTGTTCATTTGCTGAAACCACATTATCCATAGATGAAGTATTACCTTCAGAAAGTTTTCTTTTAAGTTTTGCTTTCTTCGATCCAATAGGACGTTGTGACGAATTTGAAGAAATTCCAGGAGATTGTGATGCTGGGGAGCCGACAGTATCACTCTCAATATCCGGAATACCGACATTGATATTATCTGAAAACTTTGGAATATCTTTCATTAAAAGCCACTCATGATCAAATTTAAAATCTATTTTTAGTTTTGGGTCTTGCATCAATAATTTTTTTGCCTTTTCCATCTGTAAATATTTTGGGAATTAAAACCTTTTTGATTGAGCATATTTGGGAGCATTACGGAAATAATCGTATTGATTAGTTTTGTATTTTTAATATATATATATATATTGTAATTTGAATTGTTTATGTTTTTTATTATATGTTAATTTTATGTTTTTATGTTTTTATCTTTTATTATAAGTAATTTGATGTTATAATTAAATATTTTTACTAATTATGTCAATAATAAATAATAATATGTGTTTACTGTTAATTTTTAAAATTTTAATGACTATAATGAACTATTACTGAAATTGAGGACTAAAGTGTAAAATATAATCTTTCAAGGAAAAAAAATTGAAGGTCATCATTCGAGAATCACCCATTCAACCCTTTATTTTGAAGGTGGACCCTACAAAAAATGAAGGGGCTTGTTGGAGATGCTTTTAGAAGGGCGGGTCAAAATCTAGTATTGCATATAAAGTTCAAGTACGTCTACTGTCAGGGGATTTTAATATGAGCGATGCAAATATTATAATACAAAACTGATGAATCATATAGATATACAAATTTTAAATTACGTGAACATTTTCGAGGTCCGATCACCATATACATCCGTCCTATCGACTGATAACGAATAAATTTGTCGCATACATATACCAATACGTAACCATAGAGACAGGGCCGGGTCAAACTTAGGACAGACCCTGCATAGAGAGAGAGTTTACGTGCCAAAGGTGACCACAAGTTTCAATTTAGGTTTCTGTTTCTCTACCAAGTCTCTATTAGCAACGACGTGTTAATCTATCGATCATTATCATGTATGCTACTTTGTTTTCTTTATTCAAGTAAGAGAGTGCATAATTTTACTCAATCTTATATTGATTGGTTCAATTCAAATCTTGTTTCCTGACCATCGAATTTTATTGACCATGCTAGCTAGTTGAGTGACGTATATTATCACATTTTAATATGTCAACTCTATAAAGTGGCGCTTAGGTCTGAATATCTACCTGGAATGGGATTTTTTTTTTTTTTTGTAACTGAGGCTTTCATTCATTAATAAAACTAAAGCAAATCAAATGTTTACAAGCCATGGCTTAGAGTTACAGGGTTCAGCCCAATCTTAGATAAATACTCATAGTTTAAGAACCTTAGTGAAACCCAAAAAAAGTTAAAGAGCCCAAAGATGGTATTGAAGCCCAGATAGGAGAAGCAAAGAGACAGGAGTTTTCTTGATCGAGAGAGAATCGTCAACATGCAACGATTTGCAGAGAGAACCAGGTTATGGCGATTGAACCCAGCGCTGCATCATCGCCGAGGAAAGGGCCGGATTTGTCTGTCTGAAGCTCTGTACTCTGTTTCGCAGCTGACGATCCAGCACCACAAAAAGAGAGTCCACCGATCGGAAGGAGTTGTTGTGTAATCGCGAGTTCCGTTCGTTCCAAGTCCAGTAGATGGTTGATTTCCAGGCGAGAAGCACCAGAAGAGTGGACGATCTGCGCGATTTAGCTCTAGGCAAGTTTATCATCTGCGTCAGTGTGCCTTCCTAGTCACGAAGGGGAGTTAGGCCGCACCTAACTGCTACAAGGTTCCAGAGATCGAAGCTGAAGCAACATTCATGAAAGAGGTGATTTCTCGATTCCGCGTGTGAGTTGCATAGGAGACAGAGAGGAGAGACTTGTATCCCCCAGGCAATGAGACGATCACGAGTAGGGCTACGGTTTTGGACAACTAGCCAGGCAAGAAAAGAGTGTCTTGGAATCTCGTAAGAGGACCAGACTGAACTCGCCCAACTAACTTCAGCAATTTCACCACATAGGTAAGAGTATACTTCTCCCGTAGCGTACTTGTTGCTTGTCGTTCCTGCCAGCTCCCAAACATAGTAGTCGGGGTCCTGCGATAGTGTGATAGTAGTTAAGTATGTGAGAAGCTGAAGTTGTTGTTCTGTTCTCGCAGGAGGAAGACGCCAGAGACCATCACAGCATAGAGATGCAACCATAGCTCTTGCAGGGATGCCTAGTCGAGATGAGGAGTGCTGAAGAAAGGTTGTAAGATTGCCAAAAGAAGTCCAATTGTCAGTCCAGAACCTTGCCATTCTACCATCTTGGAGTTTCAGCTTGATCATCGAGTACGCCACTGTTTTGAGTTTTAACAGCCTGTTTGCAAGCCATGAGAAAGAGGTACTCGGTTTTGTAGTCCAGTAGTTGTGAATAGAACCTTTTAAAACCATTTCCTTGAACCATGCAACCCAAACTGATCCCTCTCTGAAAAACAGCATCCAGATAAGTTTGAGGCAGTAGGCAGTATTCCAAGTGTTGAGGTCTTTAATCCCTAGTCCACCTTGATTTTTGGTAAGTGTGACCGTGCTCCATGCTACCCTGGCCGAATTATGGCTCTCAATATCCCTTTTCCATAGAAACACACTACATAGGGAGTTAATTCTCTTGATACATGTTTCTGGCAGGATAAAGGTGGAGCACCAGAATGTGGTAATTCCCGAGATTACAGTTTTGATCAAGAGAAGCCTTCCTGAGAAAGAGAGCGACTTAACTGACCAAGAAGAGAGCCTCTTTTTTATCTGATGAAGCAGCGGTTCGCAGTTGGTGAGGTTCAGCTTTTTTGAGTTTAGTGGAACTCCTAGGTAGCGCACTGGTAAGGTCCCACAGCTCATTCCCGTAGAAACTTGGATAGTGTCAATATCTTGTGGGCTTAGACCAGAGGCATAAAAACTCGTCTTTTGGTAACTCACAGCTAGGCCCGACCGCTGCTCAAACTCATGAAGTACCTGCAAGACCATCTGAACAAACTCCAAGGATCCATCAATAAAAATCAACAGGTCGTCAGCGAAAGATAGATGGGTAAGCTTCATTTTTTCGCAGTTCTTATGGTACTTTAACCTTCCCTGTGCTGCCGCCTCATTGAGCATGAATGAAAGACAATTCATGGCAATCACAAACAAGTAAGGGGATAAGGGGTCTCCTTGCCTAAGACTCCTTTTACCTTTAAAGTAACCTGTTACAGTACCATTGTATCCAACCATGTAGCTTGTTTTGCATACGCAAGCTTTGAGCATGGAGAGGAAGTGCTGCGGCAGCCCAAGTCCTTCAAGGCAAGAAAAAAGGAACTCCCAAGATAGCGTATCAAAAGCTTTGGCTATGTCCACCTTTATGGTAATCTTCTTGGACCCTTTGTTCTTGTGGTAACCATGTATTAGTTCGCTCGCCAAAATAGTGTTCTCTGCCAAAAGCCTATCCTTAACAAATGCTGTTTGGCATGGCAAGATAAGATTTTGGAGGATCAGTTTCAGTCTCGCAACAAGCAACCGAGATATAACTTTATAAACCGTGTTAAGGCAGGCTATGGGGCGAAAATCTGTAATCTTTGTGGCTCCTGAGAACTTAGGCACAAGAGTGAGGATAGTCGAATTGGCTGCTACGGGCATGAAAGCAGATGTGAAGAATTGCTGGACACTGACATCAGCTTCTGCTCCGACAGTCTCCCAGGCGCTTTTGAAGAATCCTGAAGTCAACCCATCTGGTCCAGGCGCTTTGTTCGGATTTAATTTGAAGAACAGCTTCTTAATCTCTTCTGAGGAAGGGATCAGAAGCATCGCTTGGGCATGAAGAGGGTCACAGCGGGAGTTTAAGAGATCTGCAAACCAGTCTGCAGGTGAGAATATGCTAGGCGGGGAGTACCATTGAGGCCCAAGTACAAATTTAAAGTGTTCCACCGCTAGCAGATTCATCTCCACGGGGTCAGTTATCAAGATGTTGGAGCCGGATAGGAAGGACCTTATGGCATTGTAACTGGCTCTCACCTGACACATTCTGTGAAAGTAGGTGGTATTGAAATCCCCTTCACGCAGCCAGTTAATCTGTGATTTCTGCCTGAAATAAGCTTCTTCTATCTCTCGCAGGAAAAGCCACTTTTGATGAAGATCTCTCTCTTGTTGGAACAGCTGCGGAGTAGGGGACCGAAGAGCTGTAACCTGCACACGTTGTAACAAGCTGTAAGTCTCACTCACTCTCTCTTGGATGTTTGAATAATTCTCACGATTTAAAAGTTTTAGATCTCTCTTAATGACTTTCAACTTCCAACATAACTGAGTAAGAGTCATGCACAAGTCTCCGGCGCGAATCCAAGCCTCATTTACCACCGAAGAGAAGCCAGGGTTCTTAGTTAAGTAATTGGGGAATTTAAAAGGCTGGGAACCAGTTTGTGGGAAGGTAAAGGCTAGGTCTATAAGGTAGGGGCAGTGATCAGAGAAAAGCTGTGGTAGGAAAGTAGCGTGGGCATGAGGGAAAGCTGAGATAACTGAGGAGTTGATAAGGAATCTGTCAAGTTTCTTTGTGATAAGATTGGCTGGTTGGTTGTTTGTCCAGGTCAGAGAAGACCCAGTAAACCGGAGATCAAACACCCCTGCCTGTAGCAAGCAGTCTTGAAATATGAACATCTGTCTATCCGAGGAATCCACCAACGAAGATGAGTACTCGTGGGGAGTGAGGATTTGATTTAACCCCCCCTCCCCCCCCCCCCCCCCCCCCCCCCCCCCCCCCCCTCATCCACGGGTGGTTATCAAGTTGTAACGAGCATTGCATTCCCACGTGGGGTGGGAATTGTTTGGAGACAAACTCAGTACAATATAATAACAATGAGTCGAAGACTCAAAATCAAAAACGTTTGAACAATTTTATCCATCATGTTATTTTCCGATGTAGACGTCTATTTTTCTAATTAATATGCTATTTTTTTTTAAAAAAGTACATTCAATAAAATCATGCGTTAAATCTGCCAAAAACATAAATGGAAACAATCAGAAATTTTACACTATCCACTAGTAGTAAATCATATCACTCTTCACTTAGTTTCAATCAAATTTATTACTCCGTTATCATCTACCAAATAAATTCTACCCCATCTTACGTGCTAGGCTGCTTGCTAACTGATAATATTGCGTAGGTAGTTGACATTAAGAACATAAGCCCATTGGACTTTAATGGGCCCATAAATGCGGTCCTCTAATATTCGGTAGGACTTAGGAGTTAGGAGCTGCAATCTAGTGCGCGCGGGAGTACAGTACATCATCAACCTTCCTCTTCCCCATTTATATATATAGAAAATAAAATTAAATCGCGACGATCGGACGGTTTATAAGTTTTCTGACTTTGCGTGAACAGATCGGTCAGGTGGAGAGAGAGAGAGAGAGAGAGAGAGAGAGGGAAGGATCTGCATCTGTGGGTGTTTTACTGATTGGGAGGATTCGTCTTCCTTTGTCTGATCCTCTCCGTACGACCATAGTCTGTAAGCTGTCCGAGACTCGCCCATTGTCAGTTTCTAGGGTTTTGTAGTCTGCTTTCTCCATCAACTGTAACGTTGTTGCCGCTTCTAACTTTTGTTGTTGTATTCAGGTGATTAAATCGAGATAATGGATTTGGCGTCGCGTTATAAGGTGTTTTTTTTTTTTTTTTTATCTTTCTAGTTTTGATTGTGCTGTATCGTTTGGAGCTTGATTCAGCTGTTTAAAATCTCGGGGAGAATCAAATCCATGTTGAATGCATGTTTGCACATTGGCTTGGTGTTAGTTAGTGTTTACTAATCATAAAGGTCGCAAGAGAGCTTTATACTATCTTATAGTTCTTGACCTGTTTCTATGCTATGTTACCAGCAGCAATTTTATGTTTCTTTTAGTGTTTATTTTAACTTGCTCTGAGCTATTGTACAGGGGGTTGTTGGGCTTGTTTTTGGAGACAATCCATCTTCAAATGAAGACAGGTACGTTTTTTTTCCTAATGCGGGAATCATCTCTATCATGACCTGTCTGTATTGTCAAATTGATTTGAATTGAGGATTGGATTTTTATGTGGTGTAGTTACATTCAACGCCTGCTGGATCGTATAAGTAATGGTACCTTGCCTGACGATAGGAGAAATGCTATTGTAGAACTTCAGTCTGTTGTTGCTGAAAGTAATGCTGCTCAGTTAGCTTTCGGGGCTTCCGGTAAGTTTTTTTTGTTTTTTTGCTGTTATGCGTCTGACTGATTGTGAGATGAAATAAAAAAAAATTGCAATTTACATGATGTAATTTCAGGATTTCCTGTGATAGTGGGCATCCTAAAGGACCAACGGGATGATGTTGAAATGGTGAATTATCTTTCTTTTCCTCTTTTTCTTTTGTTTCTCGCATAGGTTGTGCAGATTTCTATTTATCCTTACGTAATTTGCGGACTCCCTTTCCATCTTTATTGAAAATGTGGCAATTAGAACAAAGTTTGGAAAATCATGTTTTACTTTTTTCAAAAGTAGTTTTAGGCGTAGGTCCATCAGTCCAGAGGAAAACGTTTTAATGAATTCATTATGTTAGCATGCGTCTTTACTATGAGATTTTCATTTGTATATGTCTTTTACTTTTCCGTGGGACTATCCAGAGTTCGTTATTGAGCTTCTTGTTGATCTGACTGTGCTATGCCATGCTTTTAACGTACTGTTTTGTTGTCTGTCCAGGTTCGAGGTGCCTTAGAAACTCTGCTTGGCGCTCTAACGCCAATCGATCATGGAAGGGCACAGAAGACTGAGGCCCATGCAGCTCTTATGAATTCCGATTTGCTCTCCCGTGAAGCTGAAAATATCACTCTTCTTTTGAGTTTGCTGGTTAAAATTTACTCTATATTTTCGAAAAATAAATTTCACGTTTTGGAAAATATCAACTTATCATATGATTTGTTGTACCTGTGGTATGGCAGGAGGAAGAAGATTTTTATGTTCGATATTACACTCTTCAGATTTTGACTGCTCTTCTTATGAATTCTCAAAACAGGTAAATATTCTTTCTGTGTGTCATCTCTCTATCTTTATGCTGTAGAGACTTTCGCTGACCGTCTCTTCAGGTTGCAGGAAGCTATTCTCACCACTCCTCGCGGCATAACTCGACTCATGGATATGCTAATGGATAGGGAGGTAACAGTTAACTATATCTTGTAAATATTTAATGAAAAAAAAAAAATATTTAATGTTTTGCTGTTGGTTTATGTATATTTATCCTTCAGCTAATCTCGAGTAGGAGGTTTTGGGATGGTGAAGTTGGGATGATGAATATCATATTTCGTAAACTTAAATTTTTTGGTGTTTGCCTTACAGGTAATCCGGAACGAGGCTTTGTTGCTTCTTACGCACTTGACGCGTGAGGCAGAGGTGAGATCACCTGCTTATATTTGTAACTGTTTCTTTCTGGTGCCTTGAGTTGAGGTAGCCATTTAATCTGATAGATCTCATTTAATGGTTGACTACTTGTAGGAGATTCAAAAAATTGTTGTCTTTGAGGGTGCGTTTGAAAAGATCTTTAGCATCATCAAGGAGGAAGGGGGGTCAGACGGCGATGTGGTTGTGCAGGTGACCAGTAACTCTTTTTGTAATATATATTATAGATCCTGTTAAGAATTTGGCATTTGAAAATGTAAAAAATGAACCTTTTTGAGTTAGGACTAAACATTATTGGCACTTGCACTTCCATATGTTTTCTTCCTGACTTTTTTTTTTTGCTAGCATTTCTAATGCATTTGGATTGTCTGCTTATTCGTAATTTCAAATCCATTCCTCAAGCATTTGCACCAATAATGTTCTTTCTTTACAGGACTGTCTGGAGTTGTTGAACAATCTTCTTCGCAGCAGTTCATCAAACCAGGTTTCGGACACTCTTTCTGTTCTTGATTTTCTAATATTTTTTACTAGATCTGACCTTAGGTTGATACTTGAAACTGTACAGATACTACTAAGGGAGACCATGGGTTTTGATCCGATCATTTCAGTTCTAAAACTGCGAGGGATTACATATAAATTCACCCAGCAAAAGGTTAGATTATCGAGTGATTCTCCCATTTTGGATTGATTCTACCAGCTCTTGCGACTTTGTTAATCTTTGTCCTTTTGAATGAATAAAATCCCAGTAGACTGTTAATCTACTTAGTGCACTGGAGACAATCAATATGCTGATAATGGGAGGTGCAGATACTGATCCTGGAAAAGATTCAAACAAGCTGGCAAATAGAACAGTTTTAGTTCAGGTTTGTCAAGATATACAAATCTTGTGGTTCTTCATTCATGACCGGATCAAATATGTTTCTTATTATATCGTATTTGGTTACATCAACAGAAAAAGCTGCTAGATCACCTACTGATGTTGGGTGTTGAAAGCCAATGGGCGCCTGTTGCTGTGCGCTGCATGGTAAGGAGATCTTCTCTAGTCAAATTCCTTGTCCTTTCGTCTCTTCCTTCTTTTGTTCAAATTCCATTCTCTATATGATTTATTTATTTTTATTTGTGCAACTGACGATATTGTTATTAGATTTTACTGTTGAACCTTGTTTCTAGGATGACCATGGAACTGATATTGTTATTAGATTTTTTTTCTCTAAAGACTGTTAATGTATTATCAAAGCAACTGCTGAGCTGTTGGCTGAAGTCCCAAGTTTTCTCATAGCTGTTTTCTTTTGTTGTTACAGTAATCTTAAGTTTCTAATGGATCTTTTACTTTGTGTTACTTTTCTGCTAGACATTTAAATGCATTGGAGATCTGGTTGATGGACATCCCAAGAACCGTGATATCCTTGCTAGCAAAGTTCTTGGTGAAGATCGGCAAGTAGAACCTGCTCTCAATTCTATCCTCCGGATCATTTTACAGACATCTAGTATTCAAGAGTTTGTTGCAGCTGATTATGTTTTCAAGACATTCTGTGAGGTGGGGAACTTTTGTGTTATATATTATTATTTCATAGTCTAATGTGAGCTTTCAGATTATTATCGGTTATTTCATAATCACATTCTCTTAACGTTTCCAGAAAAATCGGGAGGGTCAAACAATGCTAGCGTCAACGTTAATACCCCAACCACATCTCATTACCCGAGATCCTCTAGAAGATGATGTTAACATGTCATTTGGAAGGTTTCAACTTCTTTTCCTTTCTCATGCAGTTTTCACAGTTCTGTTTTGAAAAAAAAAATCACTTTTTAACTCTTATTGCAATTTTGAGTTAATTCTCTTGTATCAAACCTTATTGGAAGTTTATATTCGTGTCAGTATGTTATTACGAGGCATTTGTTCTGGCGAAACGGATGGTGATCTTGAGGTAAACTTTTTGTGTCTCTCTGTTGAATGTTAATTTGTACCTTTCTTCGGGAACTTAATCTATTTATTTGAAACAGACATGTTGCAGAGCTGCGAGCATTCTTTCTCATGTTTTGAAGGACAACTTCCAGTGCAAGGAAAAGGTACTGACATGCCACCATAGTTTTATAATTTAGGTTCTGGACTCAGAACTTTTTGTCCCTCCATTCGCTGACTGTTTTGCAAACCCAACAGGCTTTGAAAATAGTACTTGAATCGCATGTGCCTTCCATGGGAACTCCAGAGACTCTCTTTCAAAGGATTGTCAGATACCTGGCGGTTGCTTCTTCCATGAAAAGCAAAGATAAATCAAGCACAATGGGGAAGTCATATATTCAACAGATCATTTTGAAACTGCTCGTCACATGGACTGTTGATTGCCCAGCTGCGGTTCAGTGCTTTCTAGATTCACGCCACCACCTAACGTGTCTGCTCGAGCTGGTAGCAAACCCAGCTGCAACAGTTTGCATAAGGGGCTTGGCGTCTATTCTACTGGGAGAATGCGTCATCTACAACAAATCAAATGAGAACGGTAAAGATGCTTTCGCTGTAGTTGATGCTGTGAGCCAGAAGATGGGGCTCACAACATACTTCTCGAAGTTTGAAGAGATGCAGAGCAGCTTCATCTTCTCTCCCTCCGAGGCGCCTCGACAGGGTGATAAACCGTTGACGAGAACAGCCACGCCTAGTGAAGCTGAGATTGAGGATGTGGACGTGGCGAACGCGATGGATAAGGGGAATGAGGATCACCCAATGCTCATATCGTTGTTTGATCCTAGCTTCACAGGCTTAGTGAAGAGCCTTGAAGGTAAAATCAGAGAGAGGATTGTGGACGTGTATAGTCGGCCGAAAAGCGAGGTGGCTGTAGTACCGGCGAATTTGGAGCAGAGGAGCGGGGAAAATGAGAAAGCCTACATCAACCGCTTGAAAGCCTTTATAGAGAAACAGTGCTCGGAAATTCAGGTACATACTCGTCTTATGCAATTTAGTTGTAGCCTAAAAAGAGATTATTGTGATTGTGACCTCTTGTGTCTTTTCTAGAACCTTCTTGCTCGGAACGCTGCTTTGGCAGAAGACCTAGCCAGCTCTGGCAAGAATGAGGAATCTCAAGGATCAGTGCAAAGATCAAGTACAGTAATGGAGAAGGTTCAGATGGAAAGCATCAGGAGAGAACTCCAAGAAGCGTCTCAGCGGTTAGAGACAGTTAAAGCGGAGAAAGCCAAGTTGGAGTCCGAGGCATCAGACTACAAGAACATGGCTGCGAAACTAGAATCAGACCTAAAAGGGCTGTCGGACGCATACAACAGTCTGGAACAAGCGAACTACCATCTCGAGAAGGAGGTGAGATCATTGAAAGGAGGAGAGGGTCCCATGGAGTTTCCTGATATAGAAGCGATCAAGGAAGAAGTGAGAAAAGAAGCTCAGAAAGAGAGCGAAGACGAGTTGAACGACTTGTTAGTGTGTTTGGGGCAAGAGGAGAGCAAAGTGGAGAAGCTAACGGCGAAACTGATGGAGCTAGGAGTTGATGTTGATAAGCTTTTGGAGGATATTGGGGACGAGTCAGAAGCTCAAGGGGAATCTGAAGAAGAAGACGATGACCACTAAACAAGTTTTAGAGAGATCAACTCCTCTCATCAGGTATTCATAAGAGCAAAAGTCTCCAGGTTGTTTCTGCGTATCTGTTCTCTACGTGAGACTATGTACAGTCTTGTTGCTTAATCTTTTTAAAATTTATCATCTAAACTCCAACTTGTTAGACTGTTTGAAACCTGTTACATTACTACTACAGTACTTCAGTTTACGTATGCAGATTCGTATACATTTGAATAATGTAGTTGGTGTGAATTTTTAAGTTATTCCAGCTGTTGTGGTGTTTCACATTTTGAGAAAAACAAAAAACAAAAGACAAGACAGACATATATGCTACAACTCGAAAACAAGACAAGAATGTACAGAGCAGGAGGTTCTTAATCAGCACAAAGCGACGCCATAAGACTCCTTGGTGAGCACCAAACGGCAAGATCAAACAATGACTCTTCTTCTTCTTCATGTTCAATTCTACATATCTTTTCAGCTACTTCGCAGAGATCTGAGACATCGTTGATGATCGCTTCTTGTCCTTCTGCCTGCAAAAGTCAATCAACAACAAGATTCTTCATCAAACATACAAACATATCTACAACCGTTTCAAGACAGATCTAATTTCTAATCGAACGGGTAAAACAAAAAAAAAACCCTAATTACCATAGAAAGAAGCTCGTCGAGCATAGACGACACCGTATTGGTAACTACTTCTCCACCATGCTCCGAAGACGACGTCGTTTCGCTCGCGTTTAACCTCCTCTCTTCTCTCTCCGCCGTTTCAAATCGAACGGCCTTCTCCTGCATAGCACTGAAGCTGTTCGACAAAATCTCCCACTGCTCCATCTCACTCTGGTACTTCCTTTTGAGCTTCACCAGCGTTCTCTTCTTCCGCATCCTTCGATTCCTCTCCTTTACCGCCGGATCCAACTCCGGTTCCACCGGTTTGGATGCTTCTCCGGAGCCGCCGGAGATACGGCTTCGCTTCACTCGCTTGAAAACGAACCCTTCCTTGTTGCAAAGCTCCCAATCTTCGTCTCTTTCCATCGCAGTGATCTTCGACGGAGTTGCTGGGACCATCCGCCGTAAAATACACCGGAGCGGTGGGGGGAGCGATTTTGAATTCAAATTGGATTTGTTTCAGAAGATATGCAAATAGAAAATTTTGACAGCTCAGTCTCGTATTGCCAAACTCATCAAGCAAGTTTGGGCCTTTAGGTAGGTAAACATATAAGGCCCGATCTGATGTTCGACTGCAATATACATTGGCCCATTTCTATCAAGTGGTTGACTGTATTTGAAATGATGCAAGTTTGATAATTTGTACAGGGAAAAATGTTAAACAAATTCTCAACTTTGCGATTTGAACCATTATAATTCCCAGCTTTCAAAATAACCACAAAAATCACACATTTACTATCAACTATTTAAAAAATCTCTAACTTTTCGTTGAATGGATCAATTTAAACCTTACGTTAATTACACTAACAGAATATTTAAACTCGGTTAATTCTCATTGTTAACCAAAAAGACACCGTGTTTTGTCGATTAAAAAAATACATCTCCTCTCATTATTTCTCAAATTGATTTGAAGGTTTTCTCTAAATTACGAATCCTAAATCACGAACCGCCATCAAAAATCTTCGACGAACCAGATCGTAGAGAGAAAAGATGGGTAATCAAAAGAACAAGAAGTCTTGACAAGAGAAATTTGGTGGTGCCAGTTCTGTAGTGTCTATGTCAGCGGCGTCAGGACAATCTCGTGGCGAGCTTCTCGGAGAATCTTCCAAAGCCGTTGGGGCCAAAAGTGGAGTCGACGATTTAGATAAAAGGAAAAAGAGCAAAACAGATGCTCTCGATGGCGAAGAAGAAGAAAATATATTTTTTAATTGACAAAACACTGCGTTGTTTTGTTTTACGAAGAAAATTAACTAAGTTTAAATATTATGTCAGTGTAATTAACGTCGAGTTTAAAGTGATCCATTCAACGGAAAGTTAGAGGTTTTTTAGATTGTTGATAATAAATATATGATTTTTGTGGTTATTTTAAAACTGAGGATTATAATGATCCAAATCGCAAAGTTGAGGATTTGTTTAACATTTTCCCCAATTTGTATATGACATTTTTGGTGTTTCCAGTGGCGGACGCGGATCTACTTACGTGCCCCATACCAACTTCACAATTTTTCTTTGTGGCACAAATTTGAGTACGTGAATCATTCATGGTTAAATATCAAACTTAACGTGTCTCATAGTTAGTTATTTTATTTGTTAAACAACAGTCTCATAGTTATTCTTTGTTCTCATTCATATTACATAACTTTATCATTTTTGTTCCCTTAAGTTTTATTAAACTAGTTATATGATATATCTATCTAATTTGTTTAGTTTTGTTGTATAAATATCAATCTATAATAATTTTGAAGTTTCTTATTTCTACTCATTCTAAAAATGATTTTTTTTGGACTATTATAAAATATGATAATAATATTTTTCAAAAATATATTTTTCAAAGGTGATAATTTGTTATTGTTAGCTCACATAAAATGTATTCAAAACATATACATCTTTAGAAAAAATTATAAAACATTTCTCTTTCAAATATGGAGAGAATATTTAATTAGGAAAAAATTATTAAATATATAATAACATAATATAAACTGTCAAATTATTTTAATAAATTATACGTAAAACATATTGTGCCACACATAAAATATTTTTCTAGATCCGCCCTTAGACGGACGGGTAAGTAACGCGTAAGAGAGTTACTGTGACTGCCATGGATGATTTTACCCTGAAAATTTTTAACTTCCTGTGTTATATCCTTGCCTGTTTACATAATTTGAAAGAAAACTAAGATTATGTACGTTATGCATTCAGACTTCAAATGAGTAGTTAAAAACTTTTATTTAGAACGGAAAGGAGCTGGTCGAGATTTCTCTCCCAGGCACGGTACCCAAGGAGTTGACAATGAGGAGAGAGACTATTGCTCCAGTTGAAAGCGACAACTCCCTTAGTTACCGTTTCTAACAAGGCTCCCTCTTTACCCTGCAGTCCCACGCAACATCAACCCTAAAAATTTGCCAAAAGAAGCATCCTCCACCTCCGTTTCAAATCTTCAAACTCAGATCTAGCAATAACAAATTCTCAGCAACGGATCCCTGAAGCTGTTCTCGCAGGCTTTGAACATACAATCCAACCCTAAACCCTACTGCTAAGCTACTTGCAAACAAAGAATCCTCTAGGTACTCAGAGTCGACTTGTACTCCTCCAGTACATGCTTTTCTTAACCGTTTGCTTGATAGATCACACAACCTACCAACCGCTGTAGTTCACCACCTCTCTAGTGGAGAACTATGGAACGACGTCTCATGTACGCGGAGAAAGGCAAAGGTTCTGCACATGAGAGCATTGAACCAAATATCAAGAGAATCAGGGGCCCAGCTCTCGACACAACTTAGCTAGTAAGAGAAAACGAACTCATTCTCATCGGCAGGTTGACTAACCCCACTGAGCAGAAGATCTGGAACCTCATTCCATCGCTACCTAGAAAATGGAACATCAGAGGAAGAATTGTTGGTTCAGACCTTGGAAACAATTGCTTCCAGTTCAGGTTTGAGAGCGAAGAAGACCTCCAAAGTGTCCTAGACAACATACCTTACCACTTTGGCTACTGGATGGTCATCCTCCAGCGCTGGGAACCGGTCATCTCTGACGATTTCCCCTCCCTCATTCCGTTCTGGGTCCGCATAAAAGGTCTTCCCCTTCACTACTGGCAAGATGCCATGGTCTTCAAAATAGGAAAGGAGTTGGGGACCTATGAAGAGCACAGGATCTCGAAAACGTCAGCAAAGGTCAAAGTTATGGTTGATGGACTAAAACCACTAATCAAGGAGATTATCATTGATTTTGATTCGGGTGAAGAATGTAGACTTACATCGGAATACGAGAAGCTTGAGAACCACTACTCCAACTGCCACCTCCTATCTCATCTGAGCACACACTGCCCCTCACTCTTGTTGGAGAAGAACGCGACCCAACACTTAGAACAAGAGCAAGCCTTTCCTCCAAGAGCTAAATAGAGAACAACTAGCGTCAATCAGCAACCGCAAGCCTTCCAACAGAGGATCGACAGACATGGCAGAAGCTATGGAGACAGAGTCAGTACTAAACAAACTAGAGTACCTCCTCCATTACAGGAAGGCTCAAACCGAGACACCATCAAGCCTAGGCTAAACCCACTTCAGGGAGACCCACTAAACTCTCATACATCACCACCCTACACTAAAGAGAGAAATCTTACCAGCAGAAACCAGTACCGTAGCAGAGATCTCTTTTCTTCTCGAAGTGTAGGACAATGGAGGCCTAAAACAATTCCCTCCACCACTGTGGAACCTCCAATGTTGAGGGAGGATCGTGAGAAAGAAGGAGAGAAAATCACGACCTACGATGAAACTAGAGTAAACCATCAAATCCCAATAATGGAAACAGTCATGGAGGAGCTACAGGAAGTAACTAGACAGTACCTCAGCTGCCCAGACCCAGCAGAAGCAGCAGCAAGAAGACAGCGTGTAATAGCAGGAGACGCAAATGGGCAAATGGAAGAAGCGGCTCTGGCTATCATTAAGGCAACAGAAAACAAACAAGCGGCCTCCCATAGGTTGAGACTTTCTGACAGTAATTCGGTGACTCCACCTCCGCTAATGGACACCTATAATCAACACCTCCTCACCCCACACCAAGTGGTCTCTCATGGCTCCCCAGTGAGAGAAGAAGAAACCTCAGATTTCAACACTCATCACAGTGAAACAGAGCCTACGGTAGCGCAGCCTAACCTACCAGATAGCAGAGTGAACCCTGCAAAGATAAAATCAATTATCATTAGCCCTACAATGGCAAGAGATGAAAACAATACGGAAGTACCTGCTGCTGAACCGACACAAGCAAGAGAAGAGACACCCAAGGGGGTGCAAAACAAAGAGAAGGATCGAGTGTCAAAACCCTCTAGAGTGCGATCACCAAGAAACTCACTTAACATATTGAGAGGGTCGAGCTCAAAAAAGAGAAATCTTTCCCAGCTTCAGAACTCCCCAAATATCAGGAAGAAAACCTCTTCTGGCCCCTCTTCCAAAGGACAAGGAAGATTAGCTCACGCAGCGGTGCCTGCAGGGACTTAATCTAACCCGGCAAACCCACCAATTAAGCTAATCCCGACATCAAAAAGGAGGACATCGGATTTTCGGTCTCCTCCAAACCAGGCTCCTTAGTGGTACTGAGCTGGAACTGTTGTGGGTTGGGGAACCCCATAACAGTCCAGCGACTCAAGGAGCTTCGCCAAAAGAAGTCTCCTGATATCATCTTCCTGATGGAGTCAAAAAACACAGAGAAAAAAGTTAGAGAAAAACTCTCATGGTTAGATGAAGAAAACAACTACTTTGTTCCCCCCCCCCCCACAGCCCTGGAGGCGGCGGATTAGTCCTAAGCTGGAAAAAAGATGTTGATGTATCAGTGCTCTCAGTCTCACCAAACTACATAGATAC
Organism: Raphanus raphanistrum x Raphanus sativus; assembly: GCA_019705995.1. Lineage (NCBI taxonomy): Eukaryota > Viridiplantae > Streptophyta > Magnoliopsida > Brassicales > Brassicaceae > Raphanus > Raphanus raphanistrum x Raphanus sativus. The sequence continues at coordinate 19,449,729 of CM034038.1, forward strand.
ACGCATCACCTCAAAAGGAAAATCCTTCCTAGCGACTTTCGTCTATGGTGAACCAGACCAATCAAAACGCCAAGCAATATGGAATTCAATCACAGCTCTACACTCAAACCCTAAGGGACCGTGGTTCCTAACATGAGACTTTAACGATCTAATTGACAACATTGAGAAGAAGGGAGGCCTAGTACGAGCAGAAGGTACCTTTGGAGCTTTTCGCTCTTTCCTTTCTGAAAACGACCTCTTCGATCTCAAACACTATGGCAACTCCTTCTCGTGGAGGGGAAGAAGAGGTAATATCTGGTGCGGTGTCGTCTAGATAGATCTATGAGTAACCCGGAGTGGACAGAGCTCTTCCCTTCATGCCGATGTCAGTACCTCAAGTTCGAGGGCTCTGACCACCGCCCTATTCTCTCCTTCTTGGACACTACAAAAAAGAAAGGACACAACCTGTTCCGGTACGACAGACGCCTCAAAGATAACAAAGAAATAAAAGCACTGGTGGCTGATATTTGGACGAACTGTGCGTACCTTGGAGTCGAAGCAAGGCTTGCCTTAGTCCACCGTGCAATCTGCAAGTGGTGCAAACTGTTCCATGAGAATAGCAGGAAAGTAATTGAGGATCTCAGAGAGGAACTAGATAATCAAATGAGTGATGACGCCCCAGATGATGAAAGGATTCAAGAAATAAACAAAAACCTCCTAAAGGCCTATCAGTCTGAAGAAGCTTATTGGAAACAAAGGAGTCGCCAACTGTGGCTGACACTAGGAGACTCGAACTCTGGCTATTTTCACGCGGTTACAAAAGCTAGAAAGGCAAGAAACAGACTAACGGTTCTAGAGAATGAAAGCGGAGTACCTTATTTCGAGGAGGAGCAAATCTCACGGCTAGTCTGCTCCTACTACGAAAAGCTCTTCACTGCAAATCAAAGAGAGCCAAACGATGAGACTATAATCAGAGCACTCAAACCATGTGTTTCACAGGAGTGGAACGACTCACTGACAAGGGACCCGACACCCATGGAGATAAAAGAAGCGCTTTTTACCATCCACACGGATAAAGCACCAGGGCCCGACGATTTCTCAGCAAGTTTCTTTCACTCTAACTGGGATACTGTGGGCCAGTCACTCGTTGAAGAAATCCAAGCCTTCTTCTCAACAGGAATCATGTCGCCTACACTAAATGAAACACATATAAGGTTGATTCCTAAGACGCATAGTGCAAAGAGAGTGGAAGAATACAAACCTATTGCCCTTTGTAATGTCTATTACAAGGTAATATCGAAACTCCTCTCTTTGCGCCTGAAACCGGTTCTCCACTCGATCATCTCTGAGAACCAATCCGCCTTCATCCCTGGAAGAACAATCACAGACAATGTTTTAATTACACATGAAGTGCTCCAGTATTTAAAGACGTCTCAAGCAACAAAGCAGTGTTCTATGGCGGTTAAAATGGATATGTGTAAGGCATATGATCGACTGGAGTGAGGTTTCCTAGCTCAAGTTATGTCAAGGCTAGGGTTTCACAGCAAATGGGTTAATTGGGTTATGCAATGCGTCACCTCAGTAACATATTCTTTCCTAATCAATTACTCAATCTATGGGAATGTTAAGCCTCACCGAGGTATTAGGCAAGGGGACCCGATATCACCTTACCTCTTCATCCTTTGCGGAGAAGTTCTCTCTGGTCTCTGCAGATTGGCTGAACTGGATGGATCTCTGAGAGGTATCCGAGTAGCTAGAGGCAGTCCTCGGGTTAACCACCTCCTGTTTGCCGATGATACCATGATGTTCTGCAACTCCTCCGCTGAATGCTGCTCTTCCCTGGCCTCTATCCTGCAGAAGTACGAGAAAGTGTCAGGCCAGAAAGTCAACATAGCCGAATCATCTATCACTTTTTCGGTTAAAACTTCGCAGGATCAGACAGCGTGCCTCAAACTGGTCAACCCGCTTCCTCTCGAGAGCAGGCAAGCTTACTATGCTCAAAGCTGTCCTCACAGCTATCCCGACCTACTCGATGTCCTGTTTCCAACTCCCGGTGAGCCTCTGCAAAAGAATTCAATCATCTCTCACTCGCTTCTGGTGGGATAGTTCAATAAACAAACGCAAAATGAGTTGGGTAGCGTGGGATACACTAACCAAGCCTAAAGCTCAAGGAGGACTAGGACTAAGGGATATACAGTTATTCAATCAGGGCTATTAGCGAAAGTGGCATGGAGAATTCTATCTAACCCAAGCTGTCTACTTGCACGTGTACTTACCGGCAAATACTGTCACAAGAAGAGATTCCTGAATGCCCAACTCCCAGCAGTCTGCTCACACGGATGGAGGAGCATACTCCATGGCAGAGATTTACTCCAAGACAACCTAGGCAAAGCAATTGGTAATGGTCAGGATACCAAAGTATGGAGAGACTCGTGGATATCTCCTACGAGTAATGTTTAACCATTAGGACCGATTCATGAGTCAGTTCTAGATCTTAGGGTCTCTGACCTACTCACTGTTGATCTACAATGGAACAAGATCAGAATTGAACAGCTCTTACCGGATTTCAGTTCACAGATCCAGTGCCTTCATCCAAGCAAGGAAGGAGCGAATGATATCTATATTTGGCAGCCGTTAAGCTCGGGAATCTACTCCACCAAATCCGGTTATAACTCGGCTTCAATACCTTCTGCACATGCCAATCTCCTTCCTTCAACGCCAAATAGCCAAAGCGACCTGGAGTTCAATTGGATGAAAGATGTATGGTCAGTAAAAGCAGCTCCGAAACTAAAATTATTTCTTTGGTCAATGATGCAAGGAGCATTACCTGTTGGAGCTGAGCTCCAGCGAAGAGGAATGAACGCGGCTGCTCTCTGTCCACGGTGTAAGGAAGTAGAAACAGCAATACATGTCTTCTTCCTTTGCCCTTTTGCAAAAGAAGTATGGCGCAACACCCCTCTCCGATCACCAGTTCACATAGCTGATGACTCAAGTGTTAAAGAAGCTCTCGTGCTCTTCAGATCAGCCGTCTGTCTACCACCTACGGGAATCAGGTCATCCATCCTCCCGTGGATCTGTTGGGCTCTCTGGCTTGCTAGAAACAAGCTCATCTTCGAGTCTAAGACAGACAAACCTGAAGAAATAGCAACAAAAGGGATATCAGCGGCTCTGAAATGGACTCACGCTCAAGATAAAATCCAACCAGTGAAAGGGAATCAAATACCTCCAAGGCCTATTCCTAACCAGAGATCAAGCTCTTTAACCAGGCCTTCGTGTTGTGTCGACGCTGCTTGGGACGCCTTTTCGAAGCGAGCAAGCCTTGCATGGTGTCTCTCCGATGACCAATCGTCCCCTTCACAGACTGGAACTACGATCGTTGAGTCGATTGGCTCCCCCCTCATGGCTGAAGCACTCGCCATCAAAAGAGGAATCGAAGAGGCACAGACCTCGGGAGCTTCATAAATCACGATCTACTCAGACTGCCAAACGCTCACAAGAGCAATCAACTTCAGAAGTCAGATTTCGGAGATCTACGGTGTTCTTCAGGACATCAATCGGCTCTCCTCTCACTTCGTCTCTATCCATTTTCAGTTTTTGCCTCGTTCCCAGAACGGTGAAGCTGATCACCTAGCTAAACAGGCTTTAAAAGCCCATTGTCTTCTTTCTTCTATTTCTTCTAATGTTGCAAACTAGGTCACATGCCCAAACACTTGTTTCTTGTTTCGTTTTAATATAATCTCTGTTGTTCAAAAAAAAATGTACGTTATGCATTCCCACGTTAATTGAAAGAAATTTTAGAATGCAATTCAGTTTCTCTCAATTTTTTCTTTTTAACTTTTGTGTTTTCTTTTGAGAAAAAGACAAAAATAACACTAAACCAAGTTTTTATCACAAAATAACATCATAAAAAAGAAAATGACCAAAAGAAGTTTTATTGAAGGGTAAATTTGCATTTATAACCCTTAGGTTAATTAATCTAAAACTTAGGGTTTAGAGTTAAGGGGTGGAGTTTTAGGAATGTATTCAAATTCTTAAAAATAAAAAATGAAAATGAAAATTTTCAAAACAAAAAGATGCTATTTTGGTCATTTTATTTTTTGAGTGCTATTTTGTGATAAACACTTTAAAAGTGCTATTTTAGAGATTTGCCATTTTCTTTTCCCTCGTAAATTCATAACAGAATATTTTAAATTTATTAATATAAAAATTTTCTATATATATATATATATATATATATATATCTTAAGAGATAGAGATGCCAATTGGCTGGTTCAGTGTGATCCCTAAATGTTAAAAAAATATTTGAGTCAGGTTTGATCCGAACCGAAAATATCTGAAGCTGGATTTTTCAAGATTTTTCTTTACTTTTCAGAATAATTTTATTGCAATGCAGTATTTAACACTTATCTTTATAAATTATCTATGTTTTTCTTAGAAAACTAGTTTTAACTTTTCATTTTCAAATATAAATCAAATTTTGAACTTTGACAAAAATACGTCTTTAAATTATATAATAATCAAGTCAAATTCAAAATCAATAAAAAGTAAATGTAAATTAAAAATAATTATATAAGATAACAAACCTAATGTTAAATACAATCAAACATTCGACTGTTTCCATTTAAAAAAAAACATATTCTACATATAGAAAAATGCATATTGTCAAATTTAGAATATGACTTGTACAATGATAAAATGGTAAATACATTCACAAGTTTTTTTTTTGCCTCACTAGAGCTTAGATCGAAATATTGAAACCATATATATATATCAATATTATCGTGGTTCTGGCACAAAAATAATAATATTTAAATTAAATTGTAAAATTTTGATTTTTCAGGACCAAACAAGCTTAAAACTAAACTATATAAAGCCGAAATGATCTTAACCTGAAAGCTCTATTTCCATTGACTTATACAATTAAGTCTAATCCGGTGGTTAAGCAATTTCGGAATCTGAACTTTAGTCCTAATTGATATTAGCCTTTGATCTGCGTATCCGTACAGATTTTTCAAAAATATACTGTTATTTATTTTTCATGTCACTATTATATATTATATATGTGTCACTGTATAATTAATCGTATTTTATATGTACCATCATATGAATAATTATATAGTTCATAATATATTATACTTACATATATTATATTTTTAAAATTTAATTTGAAATATAAAAATTATCATTTAAGTTAGTGTTTGAAATTAGGCTTTGTATTGTATTTTATATATATATATATATATATATATATATATATATTGAAAACACTTTTTGTAATGGTTACTGGATAATATTTTAGTAAAATTCAGGTTTTTAATATATGTATTTTTGAATCAATTTTGATTTAAATCAATTTTAAATTATTATCTTTATTTGAAATATGTATATAAAATTTAAATTTTGTTTTATGTTTATTTTAGACAAAAAAAATTAGGTATTTAAATTGTGCCATTTTCTTATATTTTATGGATTTTCATTATTTTTTAATTATTTAAGTCCATTACTTTTTAAGTAATACTAGATTTTGATCCGCGCTTTCAAAGCGCGGATTTATTTTCCTTTATTTTTTTTAAATTGACAAATATTTAATAAGTATCATATTTTCATATATTTGTTTCTTATAAAAGATTTAAGCTTTTTTTTTTATCGTGTTTCATTTTAAATGAGTATAAGCCTGAGCACAATATCCAGACCCGAAGAACCAACCCGAAAACCAGGGTTCCAAACCCGATCAGACTCGGGATAAATATTCGAAAGAGTTCTAAATTGCTATATCCGAAGAATCGGTCCTGAACCCGACCCGAACCGAGAACCGAATGAGTACCCGAAGATATCTGAAATGTGAATATATATGTAAAAATATATGTTATAATTATATTTATAATTATTTTAATATTTTAAATTAATATTATAAGTTAACTATAGTAGTTATTTTCGATACTTTTGAGTATTTTTGGATAAAATATGATAGTTTGGATAAAAGTTTACCCAAAAACTGTATAGTATGGATATTTCTGGTCACTTTTGGTTACTTTTGAGTAATTTAGATACAAAAATTTGAACCGAACCAGATACTTTGGTTACTTTGAGTACAAATAACCGAACCCGTTTTAGATACTTTGATTATTTGGTTATTTGTTCTACACAAAATATTAAGAATGGTTGAAAAGAAATTATTTGAACTTGGAGAAAAAATAAGAATTGGATCTGATTTCTTAATCGGCCCAAATGGCCCAAGAGAGATATGATGTGGGCAGTGGGCTGGATAAAAAAAAGACCCAATATAAATGTGTTATTAATATTACTTGATTGCCCTTAATGAAATATGAAATGTTAGTAAAGAAAAGGGTATTTTCTGTAAAAAACACAATAGGATCCTGCTTTAATAGTATAAATACTGTTATTTATGTTTACAAACAATATTATATTCATTTTATATTGATATCCATATTTCTAAACAATTTTCAAAGTTATTTCAGTTTTAATATAGATATTTATTTAGGTTTTGATTGGTAAAACATTAGCATATGCTTCTTATTATCCAATCAATATGTTTTAGAAAAGCATTTAGAAAATCATTTACAAAATGCTAATGTTCTCGAATTTTTTTTTACTCAATGCTCTCAAATGAAATTTTTATCAAACATTTACATATACAATATATAAAGATTAAAAATAATTATATATAATTAATTTGTTTTATTTAACAATATCAAAATTATGTTAATATCCAAAAATAAAATTTTATATTTGTATGATTCATTATTTTAATAACAAAACATATAATAATATATTACTAATTTTATAAATAAAAATATATCTATGTATTATTTATAAATAAATAAAATACCATATTTTAGTTTTATACTAATTTTATATGTGAGTCATTTACTACTCTAACAATCACCTCATTAAATATACAAAATGAGAACATACGAATTTTAGAACATATTGTTTCTATAGCATGAAGTTACTGCTCTATCATCAGATCTGTAAGCCGAAACGACAAAAAAAAATGATATAAACTTTTTTGTGGTTATCATTTTGACCTAATATGTTGTGATTATCTTGGAAGTATGCATCATCATCGACTCAACGTGAGCTGTCATGACTTTGGCTTCTGCCCTCGTTTGTCTGAATTGGTACAGAGAAATCAAATCTTTTGAAGATATTTTAAGATACTGATTTTCTTTTAATTTATAGGAATTAAAACAGTGAATAGCAGTATATTTGTCCGACTATTCTGATATAAACATGCAAAAGAATTAAAACTGGGAAAATCTTGCAAGTCGGACAGTTGGAAACTGGAAAGAGCAAAGATCAAAAAACTACTTCACGTGCAGACAAATCTAAGCGCAACAATTGATACAAATTATTGCTCAAATAAAAACAAAGTCTAACTAACTACTCATTCCACGTGTGGTTTTTGGTGGTTAGAAACGTAGGGTTTCATTGTATGAGCTCGCAAAAGTTTATGGCCGGTTTGATTTTATGTGAGGATAACTGAACTGTGTGTAAACCACTTTGGATCGTGCAATACATATCATCAAAGTAAATAACAAAGAACTAGCTACTCTGCCCACTAGCTAAGCTCTAGTTTTCAAAGTTAAAAATAATGCGTAATATATAGCAACGAGCATTGCTTATAGGTTATAGCTTATAGATTAAGAAAAGTCCACTTATCTAAACACTAATTCTTGTTAATTAATTCTCACCTTAAGGATTTAAAAGTTTTAGAGTAAATTATTAAAACCAACCTATATGCCCCCAATCTAAATATTTTAGTTTGATATCTTTGCCCCTAACAAATTATCCACTGGGCACGACTATCGTTTCTAGCACGTTATTCAAATCCAATATCCATGAAAATGTCACTAAAGAATTCTCTAATAAGTTTTTCTTCTTCTTATCATCCGTTTTATTTAAGCATGTACATATTATTATCATCTTGAACTTTACCAAACCCGTTGAGATTCTTGGTTTGTATCGAGAGGCTGAAGCCTTACGGGTAGGCCGTATTGCGGATGGAGATTGAAGTAATCAACCGGTGTATGCTTATATTCAGGGGAGAGGCTAATCCGGAACCGTTGAAGGATCATAGTGAGCACGGTCTTGGCTTCCATCATGGCGAAGTTTTGAGCAATGCAAGTTCTTGGTCCGACTGAGAACGGGAGAAGTGCGTTTGGGTGATTGGCGGCTTGAGAAACACCGTTTTCAAATCGGATAGGATTGAATTGTTGGCCGTCTTGTCCCCACATGGCCTTGTCGCTGTGCATCTTCAGAAATGGGACGATTATGCTTGTTCCCTTGGGGATATCCAAATGTCCTATCTTCATATCTTGGGTTGCTTCTCGCACCATTTTAATCACGGGTCCATACAGACGAAGTGACTCCATCAACACCATGTTCATCTGGAAGGTAGAAAAGGATTCTTAACAAAAAAAATGGTACAAAATGACTTTTTTCAGTCACAAGTATTTAAGGATATCGTCCCAAGTTGAAAGTTATGGGTCCTAAATAATATAATAATAACCGTGAGATAATTTATTTATCAACCAATTGATTTTATGTTTGGAATCTACGAACCCTCTTTATATAAAACTGCATAAAAAACTTAGAAAATAGAACCACTGATTACCAGTTTAAGTTTGGAGAAGGTGTCTGAGTCTGGGACCTTATCTTTACCACATTCAATGAAAACCTCGTTTCTTAGTTTCTCTTGCCAATCTTGGTGCAAGCTCAGTAACAGCGTAGTCCATGTCAATAGAATCGAACTACTTCCTTGCCCTGAGATATAGAAAGTCTTGCATTCTTCTATAATCTCATCCATACTCATCGTTTTCTCACAATCCTTAGATGTCGCAGCTTTCAACATGATCCCAAGAAGATCGTCTCCATATTTATTAGAACTTGATTTAAGCCTTGCATCTATAATTCTTTTGATTGAGTCCTTCACTTTCTTATCGAGCTTCCATAACTGAAGGTTGGTTGGCGTAGGAAGGTATCTTGGGAAACAAGAAACAAAAGGCTTTACATATGTTTCTGTCTGAACGAATTAGCTGACTATATGTATATTGTACTTACTGTGTTCCTGGGATGAATACGCTTGTGAGAGAAGTAACAAAATATTCCTCAAGCTCTGTCTGTGATTTAAACAATTCAATCCCTTCCTCGTAGCTGCTTCCGAACGCTGTGGTCGCGATGATATCAGAGATCAATCTGTGAAAGTCTTTGTTAATCTCCATCCTCATCATCACTTCTTCACCATTTCTTTGTTCTCTCCACTCCTCCAACATCCTGAGTGTGCAATTCACCATCCGTTTCGTCATGACCTGACAAATATTAGCAAATAATTAATTATATTTTGCTCAAAGAGCTGAAAATATATGATTTCGCGTTTTATATTTTAATTAATGCAATTTGTTTTATAGTTAAGACATAATTCGATATGTGAAAATAGGAGTGGTGAAATATCTATTGGAAAACAAAAATAAAAGAAAATAATATTAAAAAATGTAAATATTTATTGTTTTGTCGAGAGCAAATTTTTTTTTTTTATTTTAAATACAGAAAAAATTATAAGACCTTGAGTCGGTCCATGGAGAAAGCAGGGTTCAAGATTCGTCTATGGCGAACCCAGTCATCACCCTCTATGAAAGGAAGTCCTTTACCAAAAAGTATGAACACCTCGGGTCTCGTCTTTGCTATGACAGCGAAACCGAACTTTCTCGACAAGATTTGTTTCCCTAGTTCAGGATCTGAGATGAATATTGTTGGTTTTGTTCCGTTCCAGTATAGAAATGTTTCTCCTAAAACATATCATCAAAGAGAGCTTGCATGTGTTAAGCACTTAAGCTATACTCGTCTTAAAGGACCATAAACAAAACAAGTTACAAGAAACGGCACCGTATTGGGATAGCCATTGGTGGTAGTGAGGAACCACACGAGGGAAGATATCGTTGGAGTTGGGATCAAGAACCCAACCCTTTGCTTCTTTCTTCATCTTCTTTATCTCCTTGAGGTTTCCGTAGACGAATCTGTATTTTGGACCTGAGATTCCTTGTTTCTTGAATCTTCTTGTTATCATCCATGGCCGCAAAAGAAAGATCCAACAGGCTTCCCATATCTTAGGAATAACAAAGGGCAGAAGAACGAGTGCTAAGAGATTGATCGCGCTTAGGAGTTCCATTGAAGAAACAAGGAGTTTATACTCGTATTTCTGATATGATATGATATGATATGATATGATGTGAGGATGCACATCTTTTTATATCCGGTATGTGGAACCCATTATTTTTAGGATTAATTTAATATTAAACTAAGACACATATATAATATATACTAGGCGATTTTTTTATGTACAGACGTAGATTTAAATATTTTTATAAAAATATTTTTAAAATATTATTAATATTCTAATTTTAGTTAAATTAATTTTTATTATAGATATGATTTATTTCAAATAATATTACGTTGTTTTACTTAGACATGCAATTTGTATATAAAGTATTTAGTGGATTTTGTTGTTATTTGAATATACTAGATTGTATGTATGCTGAAATATAATAAAATTTAATTTATTTTGTTCTTTGCATTTCGACTTTTGTTTTTGTTTTTTTTTTTTATTTTGACAACAATGACACTAAACTATCAGTTACGCGCATTCTGTCCAGACAACCAGACCGGAGGCATATAATCGACATATAACATAGCAAAAGGGGAACTCATTACACCTCGTGCCAGCTTGTCCGCCATTAGATTATGTGCCCTCGAAATATGTCGGATTTTGAAAGAAGAAAAGAAAGTCTTACTGTGTTGGAACTTTTCCATATGTGTAGCAAAAGCTAGCCATTCTCCAGGCGAAGACACCAATTGAAAACAGTCTGTCGCGAAAACTACTTCTGAATAATTGAGAATCTTCATGCACTCCATATCCTATATCAAGGCTTCACATTCAGCATGCAAAGCAAATAAGCTTCTCTGGAGATTCATTGCACCCATCATCTTCTCAGTTGAACCATTCATTCTGCAGAATCATTCTTGTCCTGAGAACTTGTCTTGCGCCTTCCATACTCCATCCACAAAGCAGATTTTAAAATTCTCTAACGATATTCCATCCACATATCATTGATATTCCATCCATCCATTCATTCGACTTTTGTTTTTAGTATAAAAGTTTGGATTATGTAAAATTACTCATTTTGTGGGTTATATTGAGTTACACATATTTTTTTTCAAATGTAACTACTTTTGCTTCTAGTTAATCTTAGGGGAAATTTCATAACTACACTTTGTGTAGTACCACAATTCAAGTTTACCACTACTTTAGGGACATTTTCATAAATACACTTTTCAGTAGTGTGAAAAATACTAAATTAACCATACCCTATCTTTAACATATCATCCACCTCTCTTCGTCCTTCGCTACCTTCTTCTCTCTGTCGAGATCCATCGTTTCTCTCCTCCGGATCCATCGTCGTCGTCGTCATCGAGAGTCATCGTGGTCGTCATCGAAAGTCGTCGCCATCGTTCCGTTGAGAGATCTCCGACGAGCTAACACACGGATTCTCTCTCTCACACGATCGCCTAAGCCGACGAGCTATTTATCGGAAATGTCGACTCCAAATTCACAATTTGTAAGTTTCTAATCTCTGTAATTTATTGACTATAGGTTTAGACTTCTAATTGGAATGGTTAGATATAAGAAAACTAGTTTCTGTGATGAATATCCTTGATTTTTACAAATTTGCTTTTATCCAAAAGGCAAATAAGGTTGATTTGGAGTTCAAGTTGAGATTGAGATTTTGGAATAGCAAACACTTGTTCGCATTTTTTACATAATTATAATCCCTTATAAATCTGGATTTCTGGATATTGTTAAAACTACAACTAGACGATTTATAAGCATTTATAAAGAAGAACGATTTAGCAATCGAGGAGTAGTGTCTATTACTTCTAGTGTTGAGATGTAGTGTCTATTATTTGCAGTGTTGAGATGTTTATATTTAGACCATTACTAAAAGTTATCTTCATATTTTTATCTCGTTTTGCAGTTAGATAGCAATGACTTTTGCACAAATTTGAGTTTGCCTCCTAGGATTTATGGAGCTGGAACAGAACCACCAGACATTCCCAAAATGGTCATCCAACATTCGAGCATTGATTACGTTTCTGAGGTTGCACAAATCTTGGGAAAGGAAGAGTTTGATCAAATAGAGAACTCACACCTAGGAAGCATCGTGAAGCTGGCAAGAAGGAGTAGCGTAGTGTTTTCTGAGAATCTATTCCATTTCCTAATGCAGAGAAGAGTATTGACCAAAGGGAAGGATCTCTGGTTCACGTTTTGCGATCAACTTATGAGGTTTTCCATGAGGGAATTTTATCTGACTACAGGTCTAGCGTGTGAGGAAGATACAACACCAAGAGAGCCTCTGTTCCCAAACAAGAAGAAACCCTACTTATGGATGTTGAGTAAAGGCGATAAGTACACCGTAAGGAACTTATATGATCTGCTCAAAAAGAGAGCAAGAACAATGACAAGGCTTGAAAGACTGTCTATGGGAGTAGCAATAATCACAGAAGGGGTCATTCTGGCAGGACACCCGAGCTCTCTAATACCAAAGGAAAGGTTACTGTGTTATAAGAACTACGATACCTTTTCCAGGTTGCCTTGGGGTAAACTAGCGTACAAAATTTTGTCAAAGAGTATCAAGCGTTTGAATACAAGTTGGTGGACATGAGATAGTTACGAAGTGAGAGGTTTTGTGCTAGCCATAAATTTGTGGGCTATGTCATCAGTGTCTATTCTTGGTAAAGCTTTTGGAAAGCCATGCGAGGTAACCGCTTCCTCAGATCCATTATGTCTACATTTGGATTCAACAAGGGCTCCCACAATAACCGAAGTGTTGGAAGTGGAGAAGAAAAGCAATGTAAGTTTTTACTAACGTTTATAAATTTATTAATAAGAGAATCACAGAGACTTATAAAGCGTTGTTTTATCTTTTTTACAGGGTGTGGTTACTACAGTGATAGGATTATGTGAGAATTTCAAACATTTGGTTAACCCAACACATGATGATGATAAGGACTTCGATAGTGTTGTAAAACTTGTTGAACAAGGATACAAACTGAGGAAAAGCGATTGGGAACAAGGTTTTGTAGATGTTTTTCTTACAGCAGAAGACATTGGTCAACAAAGAGGAAATGAAGACAAAGATGTTCAGCAAAAATATAAGGTTAATGTACAGCAAAGCTCTGAATTTATTGCGCTTTTGATGTTTTACAAGGGTTTATCAAATTTGAAATTGCTAAGTTTTTTTTTTATATTATAGGAGCAAGCACAAGATGAAGAAGAACAACAACTGGAAGCTGAGGCTGAAGTGGGCGAAGGTGATAAAGAAAGAGAAACTTCAAAAGCCAATGAAGTAAGCTAATTTAGAAACCTTTATAAACCTAGACTATCATTTTTTAAAAAAAAATATAAGCCATTATAAATTTGATATTGCTTATTTTTTTTTCTCTTTTGAAATAGGGGCATACAGTTGTGGAAGAAGAAGATGAACAAATGGAAGCTGATACAGAAGTGGAGGAGCCTGTGCAAGTTGAAAGGCAGAAACGAGGAAGAGGAAATAAGGTAAATCATTATATTTATAATGTGTTATAAAGTTTTTTTTTCTATTTTGTTATCGGAATTGAATGATGAATATGTTTGTATAGGAGCAAGCACAAGATGAAGAAGAACAACAACTGGAAGCTGAGGCTGAAGTGGGCGAAGGTAATAAAGAAAGAGAAACTTCAAAAGCCAATGAAGTAAGCTAATTTAGAAACCTTTATAAACCTAGACTATCATTTTTAAAAAAAATGATAGTCACTAGTGCGGTAGCACAATTTTGGTGGAGCCCTAGTGGTAACACAAAAGGATTACATTGGAAATCATGGGATAAGGTCTGTGTTCATAAGGATGATGGAGGGCTGGGGTTTAGAGATCTTACAGATGTCAACACAGCCATGCTTGCTAAGCAACTATGGAGACTAATAGATCAGCCAAATGCTCTATTTTCTCGTGTTTTTAAAGGTCGGTATTTTAGGAATGCTTCACCCCTAGAACCGATTCGATCGTACTCGTCATCCTACGGTTGGCGTAGTATAGTTTCTGCTAGATCTCTGGTTAGCAAAGGACTAATCAAAAGGGTGGGATCAGGATCTTCCATATCAGTATGGAATGATCCTTGGCTCCCAACCGACCGCCCGAGACCAGCAAATAAAAAACAAAATGTTCTTCTACCAGACCTCACGGTCGACTCTCTTATAAGTGCTACGTCACGCACATGGAATACATTGGCTTTACTGGAAATTATGGAACCTGAGGAGGTTAAGATTGTTGAAAGCATACCTTTAAGCAGGACACAAATGGTTGATCGGGATGGCTGGCATTTTACCAAAAATGGAAAATATACAGTTAAATCAGGATACCAATTAGAACGGGTGTACCCGGATCGTGGAATAGGGGCAGTAGAATTCGGCCCCACGACTACAGATCTTAAGGCTCAGTGTTGGAAAGTGCGCTGTCCACCAAAGATGAAGCATTTTCTATGGCAAATACTGTCAGGGTGTATAGCAGTTCGGAAGAATCTGAAAGCACGGGGTCTTCAGGGGGATATTGGCTGTGACAGATGTGGAGCATCAGAGGAATCCATAAATCATGTTTTCTTTGAATGTCCACCAGCTGTCCAGGTTTGGGCACTATCATGTATTTCTTCGCATCCAGATCATTTCCCAGGACAATCTTTATTTACGAATATGGATTACCTTTTTTGGCGAATTCAACCAACAATGGAAGATCATCATTTCGCGTGGATACTTTGGTATATATGGAAAGGACGAAATAATAAAGTCTTCAGTAACTTTGACATGGATCCTAGGGATACCCTCAAATTGGCTATGACAGAGTCTTTAATCTGGAAGGAAGCTCAACAAGCTGTGGTTAAAGATTCGGCTCGTGTTGTACAAACAGAGTTAGCACTACCAATTCGCCCGGGACGGTGGTGTTTTACGGATGGATCGTGGAAATCTAAGGATAATTTCTCAGGACAAGGTTGGTATAGTACTCTAGAAGGATTTGAGGGCCTAGCAGGAGCTAGAAACACAAGGACTAGTCAGTCCCCATTACACACAGAGATCGAGGCTCTCATTTGGGCAATGGAATGTATGAGGAATTTACGGCAATTTAATGTAACTTTTGCAACGGATTGTTCTCAATTGGTGAAGATGGTTTCGGAACCAGAAGAGTGGCCGGCGTTTGCAAATTATTTAGAAGACATCAGAAGTCTCAAGAGAAGTTTTCACAGCTCGGAGATTATTCATATATCAAGGACACAAAACAAAAAGGCGGATAGCTTAGCACGCGGTGTGAGGCAACAGTCGTCGTTTACTGTCCATATGGATACAGAGCTACCAGTTTGGTTTACAGAGTCCACATGAGTCTGTAATCTGGTCGACAAAAAAAAAAAAAAAAAAAAAAATCATTTTTAAAAAAAAAATATAAGCCATTATAAATTTGATATTGCTTATTTTTTTTTCTTTTTTGAAATAGGGGCATACAGTTGTGGAAGAAGAAGATGAACAAATGGAAGCTGATACAAAAATGAGGGAGCCTGTGCAAGTTGAAAGGCAGAAACGAGGAAGAGGAAATAAGGTAAATCATTATATTTATAATGTGTTATAAAGTTTTTTTTCTATTTTGTTATCGGAATTGAATGATGAATATGTTTGTATAGGAGCAAGCACAAGATGAAGAAGAACAACTACTGGAAGCTGAGGCTGAAGTGGGCGAAGGTGATAAAGAAAGAGAAACTTCAAAAGCCAATGAAGTAAGCTAATTTAGAAACCTTTATAAACCTAGACTATCATTTTTTTAAAAAAAAATTTAAGCCATTATAAATTTGATATTGCTTATTTTTTTTTCTCTTTTGAAATAGGGGCATACAGTTGTGGAAGAAGAAGATGAACAAATGGAAGCTGATACAGAAGTGGAGGAGCCTGTGCAAGTTGAAAGGCAGAAACGAGAAAGAGGAAATAAGGTAAATCATTATATTTATAATGTGTTATAAAGTTTTTTTTTCTACTTTGTTATCGGAATTGAATGATGAATATGTTTGTATAGGAGCAAGCACAAGATGAAGAAGAACAACAACTGGAAGCTGAGGCTGAAGTGGGCGAAGGTGATAAAGAAAGAGAAACTTCAAAAGCTAATGAAGTAAGCTAATTTAGAAACCTTTATAAACCTAGACTATCATTTTAAAAAAAAAAATATAAGCCATTATAAATTTGATATTGCTTATTTTTTTTATATTTTGAAATAGGGGCATACAGTTGTGGAAGAAGAAGATGAACAAATGGAAGCTGATACAGAAGTGGAGGAGCCTGTGCAAGTTGAAAGGCAGAAACGAGGAAGACGAAATAAGGTAAATAATTATCTTTATAATGCTTTATAAATGTTCTTTTCCTATTGTTTCATCAGAATTTAAGGATGAATATGCTTATATAAGAAGTGGAATAGACTTTTAATTTTAAAAATTATAACCCATCTTGAATCTGTTTAGGAGAAAGAGCATAGGAAGAATGAAGAGAAAAGAAAATATGATGCGTATGAGAAAAATAAAGAGAAAGATCAAGGTGAAGATGGTTCCAGGTCAAACAGTGAGAAACTCGATAAGCTAATAAGAATGGTATATGATTTGGGTAAACGAGTTGAAATAATACAGAATGTCTTAGGAGTTAAGGTAAACAAATCACTTTACTAGGCACTTATAAATATTTTTAAATGTTATTTTCTTTTAACTAATATGACATGATATCTTGAAGGTATTTGATGGTTCACCCAATGATGATAATGAAGATCATCAGAATGCAGCCAACCCTGATTATGCAAAAAGTTCACCCAGTTATGATAATGAAGAAGAATCAAATTATCGTGTTAAAAGATGTGCAACAGATGATGAAAATGGTGAGGAGATATGTGATGAAGAAGAAATTTCTGATACACATCAACTAACGCAAGTGAATACTCTCGGAGAAAATGAGAATACAGAGAAAATAACTTCAAACGAAGAGACTGAAAAAATGGAAGAAGAAAGCTGCAGTAAACAAAAGTCAAAGGTACAAAATATGAAACATAATATAAGGGTTAATAAATTTTTTTTGATATAAAGCTTGTTGAGTAATCTTATCTTGTGTAGGTGACGTCTTCTACTCCTACATTCACTACTCCAAACTTCGAGACAAGGGTACAAAAATTAATAAATTTTATAAGGCCTTGTAAATTTTAATGTATACAGCTTATAGTTTCGAAATAATTCTTTTTACAGGTTACATCGCCTACTCCAACATTTACTACTCCTAAGTTTGATCTTCTTTCTCAGGAAAGTCGTCATAGTGGAAAGGGTGCAAATGAGGTATTTTATAAATCCTTATAAATAAATTCGTAGCTGATAAGGTCTCTTAAACAATTTCATAAACAATTTTTTTACATGATTCAGTATCTTATGCGAGATGTGGGGGAGAAGTCCGTGTCCCAACCTTTAATGGAAACTAAAAAAAGATTGGTACAACAAGATATCGAGGTTTGTTTTCACAGAATGTTATGAATATTTTCTAGTTTCATAAACATATATCTTGGTAAGAACTGTTTTTTTTGTTGCATAGGTAAATGATGATGTTGAACCTCCACTGAAAAAGAAGAATAAAGCTGATATAGGTAACGTTGAACTAAGAAGAAGTGAAAGAGGTCAAATACCATCCATTCATACACAGCCGCCATTTACGGGAGCAAGGAAGAAACATCCAATAGTACATCCCTTTGAGCCAGTTGATAAGACCAGAAAGGAAAAAATGACAGAATGGAAAATGTCAAACAAAAACAAGTAAGATTTATTTTATAAGGTATTATATATTTAGTGAGGTGTACAAAATATATACCTGCATAGTATTTTATTAGTATGTGTTTTCAACGTAGGAAACTGATAATCAATGAAGAGAGAGTAAACGAAAAGTGGTTTTCAGATCTTGAAACTCCAGGAACAAATCTTTCGAAAACGGTTAGACTATAATTGAAAATCTTCTTTATAATCGCTTATAAATTCATCTTACTCGAGTATTAGATGATCGGTTTTTATGATTATTTATGTTTTATTTTTTGTCTCAGCATATTGAAGCAGGTTTGCAGTTGCTAAAATTGAGAAAGAGAAACAATCCAGATTTGTTTCTGAACAAAACTGCCTTAGTTGTTGGAGTGAAATTCCTTGAAGAAATAGATGAACTTTATGTTGAGTTTTTAGATGACAAGGAAGGTTTCCAGTTTGCAAGTGGCTTTGACAAGTACAACATAGAGAAGAATATCACTTTTCTCTATTCGGCTATTGCAGTTGAAGAATATTATTGGCTTGGAATTGTGGTCAATCTGGAGAAAAGAAGCATCACAGCATTCAATAGCGCATCAGTGAAGTTTACATTGGCGAAGAAGAAAAAGAAGAAGAGGCTTCAGCAACGAAAAATAAGAAGAAGGATCCATGGATGGTGAAGAATCATACTGTGAAGACCTTGGTTAAACTATTTGTTAAAAATAGTAAGGAATTTACAGCTAACCAGAAGCTGAGATTAGGGGCTACTATCCTTGTGGAATCGATATTGATAGCCAACAATCCAGTTAATAAAATACCCGTTGAGAGACTGCTGAGAGCTAGAAACTTTGAAGAGTTCTGCAAGTATCCCTGGGGGAATGAAACCTATGATGCTCTACGTGCTGCAGTGGAGAAGATTGAAACTACAGATTTGGTGAAGGTGCAATATGGAATTTCTGGGTTTATATATGCCATTCAGCTTTGGGCTTTGTCTTCTGTGGATCAACTTGGCTCATTTTTTGGTGATGAAGATGAAGAAACTCAGTTTCCATTGTGCTTGCATTGGATAGGAACAAAATCGCCTACTTTGGATGAGGTGACCAAAATTGCTGGAAACAAAAAGGTATCATTTTATAAACTCTTATTAATTTTTTTTAGTCTCTGCATTTTTATTTTTTATCTATGGTCTAATCATGGTAATACTTATCAGGTTGTTGCCAAATGCATCCTTGGAGATCAGGAATTGCATAGCAACTTGGTTGAAGAAGATGTCGACACTGAGTTTGGAAAAGTTGTTGATCTTGTCAAGAGAGGATATCGTTTGAAGAGACAAGATTGGCGTAGTGGAAGTGTCAACATTGCTGTTGCGGAAGCTGAGATAGAGGAAAACAATTATGGTCCAGGGAGTGATGCAACTGATAAAGAGAAGATTGAATTCCTCACCAAGCAGCTAGAGATTTATAAAAAAAAAGTGGAGAAGCTTGAAGATCGTCTGGGCATTCGTCGAGAAACCGAGAAGGTAAAAATATTTTCTATATTTGTATCGTGTTTTAAATGATCAGAAAGATTCATATGCTTCTAACTTGTAACAGGAAACTGATGAGTTTCATGAGACTCCTCAAGGTGCCACAAAAACTAAGGTTTGCTATTTTTAAAATCTTGATATTGTAAATACTGTTTATTTGTATTCACATATAATTTTTCAGGAAAATGATAAGCATCAGGAAAGGGATTTGGAGGAGGATGAATGTTTGCAGTCTTTCTTTGATTCCATAAGGCAACAAGTTTCTAAGGTTATATTTTTGACGCTTTATAATGCTTTATTAAACTCGAAATTTCTAAGTTATTTTAAAGTTATAACCATTTATAAAATCTTTTTTTAATGAAATAGAAAAAGACTCAAGATAAAGTAGAACAACTAGTGGATAATGATGCAGATGACAGTGAAAAAGAACGAGAAACTTCAAAAGACAAAGAAGTAAGTTAATTTATAAAGCTTTCTAAAATTACACTATCAGTTTAAAAATATAAGTCTTTCTAAATCTGTCATTGTTTTATGATTTGATAAAGCTAATTGATGTGTATAAACCTTTATAATAGGGTCAATTAGAGGAAGCAGAACGAAATGGTGAAGAAGTTGCTATCAGTGGTGAAAGAAGTGAAACCTCCAAAGACAATGAAGTAAGCTTATTAATAAACTTTTATGAGTTGAAAAGTCTTTTCAAGTGTTAAGTAAATATATTTTGTAACTTTTTTTATCAAAACAGAAGGATGAAGAAGTAAATGAAGATGCATCCAAAGAGCCCGAGCAAGTTGCTGACAGTGGTGAAGAAAGTGAAACCTCCAAAGACGATGAAGTAAGCTTATTAATAAACTTTTTTTTTTATTAATAAACTTTTATGACTTGAAAAATCTTTTCAAGTGTTAAGTAAATCTCTTTTATAACTTTTCTTATCAAAACAGAAGGATGAAGAAGTAAATGAAGATGCATCCAAAGAGCCCGAGCAAGTTATAGAGAAGAAGCAAGGAAAAAGAAAGAAGGTACAAAATATTTAAAATCTGTTTACAAAGGTTTATAAAATTATCTAAAGACACTAAAAATTCTTTTTTTTAAATAGGATCGGATGGAAGAGGTTGAAGAAGTAAATGAAGATACAACCAACATTTGCAAGGAAGTTAAGAATAAGAAACCAAGAAAAGAGAAAAAGGTAACAACTTTTATAAGCTCTATTTACAATGTGGTTCAGAATAAATGTGTTTTGGGTTACTGCTTTTTGTTAAATAGAGGAACACCGATGAGGAACCTGTCGATGATGCTAGCACCTCCAAATCCAAAAAACAAAAAATACAACCTACGGATGTTTCTGCTGATGATGTTATAGAAGGTGTATTGGAAGATCTCACCCTCAAGGTGTGAACAATAAGACAGCAACAAAGTAGATTAACTTACCAATACACATAACAAATTAGAATTTGATAAACATGTTGTTGTTTTTTCTTTGAAATAGGAACAAGAAGAAGAAGAACAAGTTGATGATGAAGCCCAGAAGCCGGTGCAAGTTGAACAGAAGAAACGAGGAAGACCAGCAGGAAGAAAGGTAAATAAATCTCTTTATAACGTCTTATAAAATAGCTTTCCAATGAAGTTTTTGTTTATAGCTTTTTTCTTTTGTAATAGGGCAAAACAAATGAGGAGAAAAAACAACAAGTGGAAGCAGATGATGAAGCCCAGAAGCCGGTGCAAGTTGAACAGAAGAAACGAGGAAGACCAGCAGGAAGAAAGGTAAATAAATCTCTTTATAACGTCTTATAAAATAGCTTTCCAATGAAGTTTTTGTTTATAGTTTTTTTCTTTTGTAATAGGGCAAAACAAATGAGGAGAAAAAACAACAAGTGGAAGCAGATGATGAAGCCCAGAAGCCGGTGCAAGTTAAACAGAAGAAACGAGGAAGACCAGCAGGAATAAGGGTAAAATAACTCTCTTTACAACGTCTTATAAAATAGCTTTCCAATGAAGTTTTTGTTTATAGTTTTTTTCTTTTGTAATAGGGCAAAACAAATGAGGAGAAAAAACAACAAGTGGAAGCAGATGATGAAGCCGAGAAGCCGGAGAAAGGTGAAAAGAATAATAAACCAGGAAGACCAGCAGGAACAAAGGTAAAATAAATCTCTTTATAACGTCTTATAAAATGTTCTTTTGAGTTTCATTGGCTACTTCCAAAAATCATTATTTATTTCTCTTATTTTTTGTTTATAAAGAGAGTTGTTGCAGGCACCTCCATCTCGGAAAAACAAAAGACACAAGCTGGGAAAGATTCCATGGTGAATTTGAAGAAATGAAATTCATTCAGTTTTTAGTGCTATCTTTTGTTCCCTTTTGAAATAGTGTTATCTTTTCTAATGTCTTTGCTGAAAGAACATCTTCTGGTTTGTACTTTAATCATTCTGGTTTGAACTTAATCCTTTTCTAAGAATTTTATTAGATCTATATTCACATTGGTTAGCTGAGCCAATGACATCAAGTATCTTAGAAACATATAAATTCTGCAATAAATTTCAACTCTAAAATTTATAAGAATCTTATAAAAAATAGTTGATTAACATGACCACACAATCTTTTAGTAACGTAAAACTTTTAGAAATACTTATAAATTCTGTAAAGCATACTATAAAATGATGAAAGTAATAATAAAAGGTTCAGAAGATATGAGATTCAAATTGTTATAACATCATATAAAATAATCAAATGAAGACAAGTTTTGATAAAAGACTCTTGTTATCCAATTGGCTCAACACATGTACTCTTGTTGTGTCCTTGCTGCCCACATCTGCTGCATTTGTAACCTTTGGGTGTTGATTGGGATTTGGAACGGTATTTTCCATACTCCCACGAACTTGGAATTCTTTTTTCTTCCTTCTGCCACTAGGAAAGCGAGTAGATGGAGGGCGACAAACAAATTTTGCTACATCTAAGGGAATATCCCAATATGCTTTATCACCAACAGGATATATGCTTTCTGAATATGCTTGCTTAAACCTAATTAGATCAAAGATACAACCAAGAAGGAAAAAATGTAAAACAAGTGTTAAAGAATAGTATTTATAAAACACTATAAATCCGATAATCTTTATAAACATTTATAAACATGACTGAGAGAACGCACCTTTCATTGGAGAAAAAATCATCGACATAATCATTTTCATGTTTATTTCCAGCTTTTGCAGCGGCAATAGCATGAGCACAAGGAAACTTCTCGACATCAAACACCAAGCATGAACAATGCCTGTTTTGAAAATTCACCACTTGATCTCTTGTATCTCCCTTAACCTCATACTCTAAATCATTGATTTTGGAAACCTCAAGCCAGCGAGACTTAAGATTATATAACTCCTTCATCTTTTCCCCTACTTTGAATGTGGAGAGGTGGATATGACGAGTTCCTTCCTCACGACGTTCAGTGAACCACCTCGTCATGATCATCCTAATAGTGTCAAAAAGACAAACTATTGGATACTCACGACTCTCTTTCAGCAAAGAGTTAATTGATTCCGCCAAGTTTGATGTCATCATGTTGTAGCGATTGGCAAGAGAATAAGCTCGCGACCACTTCTTGAAGTCCGCTTTACGAAGATACTCAGCTACTTCAGGGTCTGACGCCTCAATTTCATCAAACAAATAATGGAAATCTCCCTTGGTGTACGCATACGCAGCCTCAACAATCAATGGGATAAGTGTTGTACTCTTAAACTTGTCCAGGACATTCTTTTCAAAATGGAAGATGCAAATACCATGGTGAGCAAGAGGATAATGCTGCACGATCAGAGATAAAAACCAGATCCTCCTCGTCAGGAATGATGGTTTTCATACACGTCATAAACCAACTCCATGAGGCCTCATTCTCAGAATCAACTATAGCAAAAGCTATATGATACAAGTGAAAATTACCATCTTGTGCTGTCGCAGCAAGTAGAGTTCCTTTATACTTTGATTTCAGATGTGCACCATCAATAGAAAGTACCTTCCTCATCAGCTTAAACCCTCTGATAGTTGGACCAAACGACAAAAATGCATATTTGAATTTCCCCACAGAATCAACTTCAATAAAAGTCACTGAACCTGGATTCTTCTCTTTAAACATGTGAAACCAGCTGGGCAAAGCTTCAAAACTGTCATCAGGAGTACCCCTAGCCAGATCTTGGGCATGCTCTTGACACCTCCAAGCCTTTGAATATGAAATCACAACACCATGATCATCCCTAGCTTTGTCTATGATGTGTTTAGGCTTCAACCCAATCTTTCCTCCTTTATAACCATTGCTGATCATACTTCCCAACATTTTTGCAGTAGCTTGCCGATGGTTAACACGTCTCAGAGAAGTGTCACATGTATGCTTAGAAACATAATTGCGCACAACAAAACTCTCAGATTCTTTAACTGATTTCGCACGAAAATCCCAACTGCATTTTTCATCCACACACTTAAGAATATAACGTTGTTTGTCTGAATACTGTGTGGAGAACTCAAAGCCTTGACTAACAGCATGCAGCTTCAACTTTGTGCTCATTTCCTTTTTATCCTTGAAAAACTTCCCGCAGAACAAATCATTATCATCATCGCGTTGATTTGCAAAACAAATTGGTGACAAGATTTCCGAATGGGAATGTGAATCCTCTCTCATGCTTTCTCTACCACGTCTACTAGAAAAAGATGACAATTTTGACTTTTCAGATCCATATACATCAGGTCCCATTGAGTGCAATCCTCTCTAAAACAAAAACAATTAGAAAAACAGTTAGAAAATATAATTTATAACACATTATAAGATACTGATATATTCACATCAACAGAAAGTTATATGTACCTTATTGCCAATAACACCACTAGAAGGAGAAATAGGAGTATCTCTTATACGAGTATGTTCTATACCAGAGACTTCGTCAACTCTATGAATGTTGTTGCATTCACTGTCGGGGTGTGTGTGTTTTCTTCTCTGCAAAAGTAAGCATGGATCTATTAAGTTTTATAAAGTATTATAAAATAAATTTTTTATTTAAAACAACATCACAACCAAAAATAGCTGGAAATACAAAATTAGCTCACTAGTAACAATACCTCTTTGTAGTATTCCATTAAATCCTAATGTCTAAAACAATATATAAGGCATTATGATTACGAACGTTAAGGTAAGACTTTTGAAAAGTACCTCAAATGCGTTACTACTTCCAGCAATAGGTGAATCATGAGTACTGGAAATTTCATCACGTGTCTGCATCATGTTTGATATAATCAATGGCGATATTTGTGCTTTTCTCTGAAACATAAAAAGAAACAAAACATAAATGTAATAGTGAATCTCTATATTCATGAGTACTATAAACTACCTTGAAGAATAACTGATAACGCTTATAAACAGAAAACGCTAGCAAAAGAATTTCATGTGGTTACCTTAATAGTTACACATAGATGAATGTCTGCATTCTCTTGAAGTTTGTTAATATATGACGTTACTTGACGATCATTCCTAATAAAAACTGGAGGAAGTTCTTTTGTACCAAAGTTTAATTTGGAAGGTGAGAGATAGCTAAGATTTACACTGTTTTTGTTGTCATCGATCCCAAAATCTTCTAAAACAACCCCAATCAAATCATTGTAGCTGATATCTTCATGAATCATACTAAAAGAACATCCTCTATCAACATCGATTGTGAAATCCCAATGAATTCCATTTATTAGCTTCCATTCTCCACATACAGAACACACTTCAATCATTATAACCTGATTATAAGAAAAATAGGGATCAACATCAAAAGGATTGCAGTCAAACTCACTTAGCTGTACAACTAACCTCTTCAAGTATAAGAGAAGTCTAAATGAGATGATAGAAAAGATGGTGTTAAGAAGCCAACTCTGCAACTTTTATAAAGCTTTATAAATCTGTAATTCTTTGATAGCACAAACCACTTCTTGTTCAAAGTCCTTGTTGCTTCTTCAAACAGCTCACCAAACTCTTTGATCTTCAAAATCTGAACGCAAACCAGCAACATATAATTTTCATCTACCTACTTCAAAATACATCAATTCGATTTAGGTCTTTAAATAGATTCAATTAAAGTTGGAATTCAAAAACACTTACAAATCTATCTCTGATTTTGTCGATTATCCTGTAAGTGTTCACCGGAGCAAATCTTCGATCTCGTCGGATTTTGTCGGAGTAATTAGATTTACGCAAGAGAGTCGTTGATTTCGCCGGAGAGAAGCAGGAGCATCATCGATCTTGTAATTGTTCACCGGAGAATCGTCGATCGTCGCCGGAACGTCTTTGATATCGTCGGAATTGGTCACCGGAGAGAAGTCGACGAACACGGGAGAGAAGAGGTTTGATTTCGACGAGAAGTTTATATAAGATTTTTAAGGTTTTCTAAAAGTTTATAGTTAGGGGTACAATGGTATTTTGATCATTAAAATTTTGGTGGTATAGTTGGTTAGGGTAAACTTAAAAAATGGTATCATGAAAAGTGTATTTTTAGCAATTTCCCTTGACTCAATAACCTCCATTAAGTGTAATTTATAAAATGTCTGCTTCATTTACATTATTAAACCAATAATTGTAATGCATTATATTTGTTTTTGTCCCTTTAAACCTGCATCTTCTCTTTATTAGCTATGTTTTTTAGGTTTCTTATGTTGTTTAAAGTGTTAAAACTTTTATTTGAAATTTTTCATTTATCATACATCACATTATATAATTAACACTTAAATCTACAACTAATAAACACACAGAAAATAAAAATATTCACATGAAACATATTTTTCAATCATTCATTTGTCATTTATGCTAATGGAAAAAATTGGTACAATACCTATTGTACTTTTGGAATTGCAAAAGATAAAAGATACAAAAAACAATTACCTTAATAGATAATATATGAATATGGTCTATATAAAAATAAGCTTGATTATATTTTTGTAAACAAAGCATTCATCTACTTCTATTATTGAAATATAAAATTAAACCATCCATTATATTTAAGAACAGAAATTGAATGCACTCTCAAAATAGCATTTGTAGGTCTATTGTTAATATTGATGGCATATTTTTAATCATGAGGTACAAGTATTAACAGATCTTAACTATTAGAGAACAAAGATTTAATTGAAAAATATTATATTAAATTAATATCAAAAATTTAATAAAAATTGTACATGAGTTTTAAAAAATTACAAAATTAATTAGATACTTAAAAGGTTTATTTAAGTAAAAATGAAATATACATTTGTAAATTATATATAATTATTAAATTAATTAAATATTTAAAAGGTTTGTTTAAGTGAAAAACAAAATATTCATTTATATTTTAAATAAATAGAATGTATATTTACAATAAAAAGATTTGAAAAGATTCGGATGTAGTTAAGAGAAAATGTAGGAATATCTATTTGATTTGTTTGCTTAGAATAATTCAAATATGTATACACACATTATTAAATATATTTAAGTAATAAAGAAATGATAACTGATTTTTAGTTAGGGTTCATTTTAAAAAAAATCACATATGAATCAAAGTTGTGACTTTTGTTCAAATAGAATAGATTCATAGTTTATTGGTAATATGTTGCTTATGCATAATTATACTAAAAAGATATGAAAATATAAAAATAATAAAAATATCTAAGAGTTGGTGAATTAGGAAGAAAATAATGAGATATTTAGGGGGAAGTAGATATGATTTTTTCATTTCAAATTAGTAGATAGGTTTCAATTTATTTTATAACTTTCTTTTTATTGTAAGATATTTTAGTCTCAATATTAAAGTAGAAGTATTCTATTATTTTTGATTGGTAGTTTTTTACTTTCTTTTAAACGTATGATGTTAGCTTTGTTTCCATTTTATAAGCTTAAGAGTTTATAAAGCCAAAATTACTTTATTTTCACTTATAAATAATTTATATACTCTTATAAATTTTACATAAAATATCAAGTTATTAAATTATGTTTAAACATGTTTATATGATATTTAAATTCTTATAACTGTACATTTATGTGATTATAAGATTATTTAAATGGTTATAAATAATTTTGGAAGAGTTAAAAGTAATTCTTATAAATGATACTTTATTTTAATAAATGATTTTATAGTGATTTATAAATCTTATAAAATTATTTTGAAAGCCCTTATAAATGGGTTTATAAATCTTTAAAAATAATTTTATAAAGCTTTTACAGTTATTTTATAAATTTTCATAAGTAATTTTATAATCTTTACGAACGGAACTTTTTATAAATGTATAAATTTTATAAATTATTTCTAAATTAGATATGGTATTTTATTCCTATAAATTATTATTTTAAAAAATTGCAAAAAATTATAAATATTTTTATTGCTAGAAATGAATTGATGATAGACTATGTACACTTTTCTTAATTTTATAAGTAGTTTTTATGGGTTTTTTGTATTAGATATTTGGTAACTGTTATATATTGGTTCTTAAGTTACTTTATCTCTTGATTAAAATAAATGAACAATGAAAAATCTTTGTCCAATTAAATTAAAACAAATTTCTGTAATTTCACAAATGAGCTACACTTTAGCAAAAGTCAATTAAGTGGCTTCTTAATTAATATATAATATGATTAAATCAATTTAAAGATTTTTTAGCATTAAAAACATAATACTACTAGATGATAACATGCGTCATGCGCAGAGTAAATTTTTTTGAAATATATTATACTTAAATATCATAAAAATATATAAATTTTGCTATCAATAATATTTTTACATTTGATAAGGGGACGGCATTCGAGTACCATTTGTTTCAATTCATATCCTTGCCGTTTTGGTTTACTTCAAATCTTTGGGGATTTGTTTCAGGTTTGAATTCGGATTACCTATTTATTTTTTCGTTCAAACATTAAAGTTCAGATATACATTAAATTTTTCAAAATATATAATAAAATAATACATAGCATATAAATTTGAATAATGTATTTCAAAATACTTAAACTTAACATACAAATTGGTGTAGCTTAAATATTTTGTTAAGAAATAAATAGATATTTTAAGTATTTTAAGTATCATTTAGCTATTTTAAATATGTACTTATAACTATTTGTATATATATCCAAGTATTTTTTTCAACTTTAAGACGTCTTATATATTTTCTATATTATTTTATATATTAAAAAATAATTAATATATTTAAATACGTAAATCTGGTTTTGATATATTCGGATACCCAAAATATTTTGATTTGGATCGAGTTCGGCTTCAGTTTTCTAGATACCAAAATTTTGAATCCATTCAGATATCTAACCAATTTTTGGTAAAGTCTAGTACTATTCTTTGGATCGACTTTGGTTAGGTTTTTTGGATTCAGATTTTTTTCCAACCCTATGTTTTTTTATTGTGACAAAATTTTAAACAAAAATGATGATGGTTCATATTGATTTTGGGTATACAATAATTTTTAAGCCAAAACATATTTTACTATGTACTTGACCCATTTAATTTATCATTAAAAACTGTTTTATGTCCATTTAAGAAAAACAATGGGCTGAACTTTAAAAAATGTTACCATTTCAGATTGTCAATCGACACTTTCAAATATTCGTTGTCGGTGTTGTGATGAATAGAAAGGGGGTTAAGGTTAGGGTTAAGAAAACATTTTTTTGTGTAATCCATGTTTTTGTTAGGTGATTTCAATAACTTCTAAATAAATCTTACTCTCTCAATCTCTTGTAAAATTTTGGAACAATATTAATTAATAAAATCTTACAATTGTTAGAGTAATCAATTGTTTCTCAATTAATATATAGGAGATTATAGTAATCACGTAACCAAAACAATTCCTTTTGTTTATTTACAATATATTTATGGTAAATAAATCAAAATAATAATTTTACTTATTTTATATGGTATACAATTATATTTCAAATATATTGACATAAAAATAGTTTATTTTAATATAAATATTTATTATTAAAACTTTCTACTCATATGGTTTCATTAACATTTGTATATTTGATGTAACAAAAAAATTAAACCATTAATCTCAAAAATTTTGATATGGTATTTTTTTCGATGCAAATTTCAAAAATAAAAAAATATTAAGGTCTCAATACTCTTTCAATGCAAATTTAAAAATTAACATATTTATGTATTTTTAAATGGTACATAGTTTAATTTAAACTATATATATATATGAATATCTATTAAATAAAAATCATGTTACTATGATTTTATGATCATTTGTATCTTGTTATAACAAAAAAAATGAAGTCATTGATCACAAATTTTCAAATGAATTTTTAATATTTGGTAATTTAAATTCGTTAAAAATCAAAATATAACATATAAGAAAAAATCTAATTTTTATTATATAGTTAATATGATTGTTTAATTTCTTTTAATAATATAAAAATTAAACAAAATGAAGAAGAATACAAAAATTGTTATCAAATCTTTATTATTCATAATCATTAATTGTCATATATATGATAATAAGATTAGGTAACTCGGTAGCTTTTATTTAAGAATATAATACACATTTCTTATATTTTGGGTTACTATAATGTTTCCTACCCATTAGATTTTGAACCAACATTTTTTTCAATTGATTCTTAAGCTGTCACATAAGATTGATTGACATTTTAATTAACTAACAACTGAGTAAGGTTCTTTTGTAATTATTACAGATTACATATTATAACTTTTTAAATGTTTCTCTATTAATATATAAGTATTTCAGTTCTTGGTAGTTTCATTTTGTAACAATTACATTTACATAGTCAAATAGATTTAGCATTAAATATAACTTTACAGTCAAATCCCCTAAACTATATTTGCGAAGTGATTTGCCACATGTCGTCTCTAGAATCACTTTACAAAAAAAATGATGACATGGTTACTAAGATTGATGACATAGCTTATACTTAAATATGACATGGACATTTACATTTATTACTGATAGTTACTTTTGGTAAACTTTATAAAATATAACAATAATTCATACATTACATTTAATATTGATTTATATTTTTGGTAAACTTCTTAAAATATGGTAATAACTCATAAATCATCACTACAATAAATATATTCAAAGATGCATTAAAAATTTCGAAATTTTATTTTAATTTTAATTTTATAATTATACAATTTTTATTACTAAATTTTTTTACATCTTTTTAAAAAATTAATAATTTTAATCGTAATATCATTAGTTTCTTTTTGATATCTACAAATTTTATAAATATTGTTTAGTTTTAATTTTTGATAACTATAAAAATTTTATATGAATTTTTTAGTAAGTGATTTGCCACATGTCGTCTCTACAATCATTTTTACAAAAAAAATGATGACATGGTTACTAAGATTGATGACATGGCTTATACTTAAATATGATATGGACAATTAAATTTATTACTAATATTTAATTTTGGTAAACTTTATAAAATATGACAATAATTTATACTTTACATTTAATATTGATTTATATTTTTAGTAAACTTCTTAAATATCGTAATAACTCATAAATCATCACTACAATAAATATATTCAAAGATGCATTAAAAATTTCGAAATTTTATTTAATTTACTTTTATAATTATACAATTTTTATTACTAAAATTTTCTACAACTTTTTAAAAATTAATAATTTTAATCGTAATATCATTAGTTTAAATTAATAATTTTTAATCGTAATATCATTAGTTTCTTTTAGATATCTACAAATTTTATAAATATTGTTTATTTTTAATTTTTGATAACTATAATTTTTATATGATTTTTTAGTAATTTTATACAAGTTTATTTAATACATTTAACCAAAATAAATAGATAAAAAAATTATCTAAGATTTGAATTTTAAATATATACAAATATATTCTTAAAATATAATTTAAAATAAACAAAATTATTTTTCTTAATTTTATGCTTAACTAAATCAAATTTATATTAAATATTAGCCAAAATAATAAAATGTATAATATTAATAAATTTCATTTTTAATATAATTTAAATTAAAAAAAAATTATCACTGCACATGGTTCAGGAAAACACCTAGTTATAAAAGAAAAAGTAAGTCATCATCCAAACACTAATCAGTTTTTCTTCTTATTATCAGTTTTATTTAAGGATACACATTATTGACTAAACTAATTTTATTTGTGCTGAAACCCAATAATAGAGCATAACTTTACCAAATTCGTTGAGATTCTTGGTTTGTTATCTTCCTCACCGTTAAGCTCTAGTATCGAGAGGCTGAAGCCTTACGGGTAGGCCGTATTGCGGATGGAGATTGAAGTTATCAACCGGTGTATGCTTATATTCAGGGGAGAGGCTAATCCGGAACCGTTGAAGGATCATAGTGAGCACGGTCTTGACTTCCATCATAGCAAAATTTTGGGCAATGCAAGTTCTTGGTCCTACTGAGAACGGAAGGAGTGCGTTTGGGTGATTGGCGGCTTGAGAAACACCCTTTTCGAATCGCAGAGGATTGAATTGTTGGGCGTCTTCTCCCCATATGGCCTTGTCGGTGTGTATCTTCAAAACGGGATGATTATGCTCGTGCCCTTGGGGATATCCAAATGTCCTATCTTCATATCTTGTGTTGCTTCTCTTACCATTTTAATCACGGGTCCGTACAGACGAAGCGACTCCATAAAAACCATGTTCATCTGCAAGTTAGAAAAAGATTTATTCAGCCACAAGTATTAAGGATATCACCCCAAATCATAAGTTAGAATGGATCATAAATAATATGTTAGAACATATCTTAATCATACAAAGTCGGAAAAAATCATATAATAATATAAAAGAGATATGAACCAATAACAACAAAACCTGCAAAAAAAAAAACGAAAAAACAATAACAGCAAAGTCTCAAAATATAACACATTCCAAAATAGAACACATTAGTTACCAGTTTAAGTTTGGAGAAGGTGTCTGAATCTGGGACAGTATCTTTACCACATTCACTGAAAACTTCTTCTCTTAGCTTCTCTTGCAATCTTGGTGCGAGCTCAATAAAAACGTAGTCCATGTCAATAAAGTTGCACTACTTCCTTGCCCTGAGATATAGAAAGTCTTGCATTCGTCTACAATCTCATTCATACTCATCGTTTTCTCATACTCCTTAGATGCTGCAGCTTTCAACATGATCCCAAGAAGATCGTCTCCACAATTCTTGGAACTTGATTTTAGCCTTGCATCTATAATTCTTTTGATTGAGTCCTTCACTTTCTTATCGAGCTTCCATAGTTGAAGGTTGGTTGGCGTAGGAAGGTATCTTGGGAAACAAGAAGATAAAAAAAAATAAAAAGAAAAAAAAAGAAACAAAAAGGTTCTATATGGTTCCGTCTGAATGAACTAGCTGACTACATATATCATGTACTTACTGTGCTCCTGGGATGAAGGCGCTTGTGAGAGAAGTTAGAAAATATTTCCCAAGCTCTGACTGTGATCTAAACAATTCAATCCCTTCCTCGTAGCTGCTTCCAAACGCAGTGTTCGCGATAATATCAGAGATCAATCTGTGGAAGTCTCTGTTGATCTCCATCCTCATCACCACTTCTTCACCCTTCCTCTGTGTTCTCCACTCCTCCAACATCCTTAAGGTGCAATCCACCATCCGTTTCGTCATGACCTAACAATTATTAGCAAATAATTAATTACACTATGCTCAGGTTGAGCTGAAATTATATACTCTACTATTTCAAGTTTTATGTTGTTACACAATATAAAATGTTTTCACATATTTAGATCAATTTAGCTTTATCAAAAACTCGTAATCAAATGTATTTTACTATTTTATTATAGTTAAATCAATTGATTTTGTATTATATTATATTTTAAGTAAATCTTTAATATTTGTGCATTTTTTTTAAAAAAACATCATATATTATATGAAACATAAAAAATACTCTTTCTATTTCATTTTAATTTTCATTGTAGAGTAAAATTCCCGTTTTGAATTAAGTGTTATTTTAGAATTTTAATGCAAAATCTTTTAATTTTATATTCTATATATATGATATTTTTATATTTTCCAGTCTATTTTTATTGGTTAAATATGGTTAGGTATATAAATAATAATTTTAATTAAAAACATACAAATTAAATGTTTGTTTATGTGGATAACTCTGAAATGACCATTAAAATAAAACATAGTGTAGTAAACAAGAACTAAAACCACCTTGAGACTGTCTATGGAGAAAGCAGGGTTCAAGATTCGTCTATGGCGAACCCAGTCATCACCCTCTATGAAAGGAAGTCCTTTACCGAAAAGTATGAAGAGCTCAGGTTTTTTGTTTGCTATAACAGCGAAACCTAACTTTGTAGACAAGATCTGTTTCCCTAGTTCAGGATCTGAGATGAATAGCGTCGGTTTTGTTCCATTCCAGTATAGAAATGTTTCTCCTAATATATATACCATCAAAGGCGAACTCACATGTTTGTCAAGCAATGCTCATCTTAAAGAACCATAAACAAAACAAAACAAGTTTGGATAAAACGCTACCGAATTGAGACAGCCATTGGTGATAGTGAGGAAACACACGAGGGAAGATATCGTTAGAGTTGGGATCAAGAACCCAACGCGTAGCTTCGTTCTTCATCTTCTTCATCTCCCGGAGATTCCCGTACACAAATCTGTATTTTGGGCCTGAGATTCCTTGTTTCTTGAATCTTCTTGTTATCATCCACGGCCGCAAAAGAAAGACCCAACAAGCTTCCCATATCCTGGGAACAACAAAGGGAAAGAGAAGGAGTGCTAAGAGATTGATCACGCTCAGGAGTTCCATTTAAAGAAACACAAGGAGTTTGTACTTGTATTTCCGATATGAGCTAGTATGCACATCTTGTTTTAGTTAAATTAGAAATATAAATATTTGGTGAAACACATTATTGGTGGTGGGGTATCTTATATTAAAATTAATTCAAAGATGCCGATGGTATTGTAAACATATATACTAATTATTTTTTAGTTTTCATTTAGTATAACAACGTTTATAATAAATTAAAGCTAGTGATAACAATAGCATATTATATTTTCAGAAATTTTGTGTAAACCAAGTGTCTTCTTTATGTATTATATCAAAAGGTGTCGTCAATGTGAGCTGTCATGACTCTGGCTGAGCTTCCCTAGCGTTCTGGACTAATACAATATGAAGTCAAATCTTTTATTTTTTGTTTTCAAGTCCTCACAATAATTAAAAAATGGGCAAAACTTGCTTGTTGAGAGTTCGAAGAGCTAGGATAAGAAAATAAACAAGCTGAAGAAAACACTAGTAACATGACACAGCATACCTCTTGATACCGATGGAAAAAACCGTTGGGAGTCGGTAAAAAAAAACGATAATACCGATGATATTCCGACGACGAGGTCCGTCAATATGCTTTCGTCAGGAAATAAAACCCGTCCGTAATTTGTTTGTAACCCTGACCGAATACCAACGGAATGAATCCCGACCGAATCCCGAGAAAAAGCGATTGTCGGAAAGTAACTAATAACCGACAAACTCAATCAGTCGGGAATTGAAAAATCCTCACGGACATATTTCGTCCATTAATAGTAAATCCCGACGGAAAGACTTTATCAGTATTGTTGTAAATTCCCGACGGTGGTAAGTCGTCGGTGTTGGATAAAATCCGACGGAATTGTTTTTGTCGGTATTTTGATAATATACCGATGGTATTTTGTTGTCGGGATTCCGCCAAATACCGACGGATACATGTCCTCGGTAGTTACCTAATCCCGACGACCGTCGGACTTATATAAATATTTTTAATTCTAAAATAATTAACAAATTACAAATTATGATTTTTTGAAGAATTTTTTTTTAAATGAAAATGAAAAAATAAAATCTAAAACATAAATTATTCTACATAGAAGTTGTTAATATAATACATAAAAGGTTTTTTTATAAATAAGAAAAACAACTAAAAGTCTTTACCAAAACGAGTTTTAAATTTCTCGAGTAGGGTCTTCGTGAGAGCCATGTTATCTTCCAATGCTGACTTGTTTGGTTTAACTCAATCCGGATTTCAGCATTGTCGTTCTTCAGAAACTCAATCTCCATATCCTTGTTCTTGATTTTTTGCATAAGGTCGTCAACAGGGGGATATCCATGAGCCGAAGAAGAAGAAGAAGCCCCTCCAATCGAACGATCCAACCCAACATAACGGCCTTTCTTTTTTGAACCTCCTCAATGAAAAAAAAACATAAGTTACAAAACGATCGTATATAAATATATAAAAAGCCAAAGAACTAGATTTTTATCTAGATAACAAGGTTGTTGAGTTGTTCCACGATTAAGGAGTTGGAAGAAGCAGAAGTCTCGTCTTCACACATAGAAGCCTGACTCGAAAGGATCTCTTCTGCTCGGGTCTCCACAAAGTTGATAACATCCTTCATGAGTGGGCCCTGAATTTTGCCAGTTTTCTTGTTGGTGTAGATTCTGATTGATATCTTTTTGTTGTGTCCACAAGACCTCTGTTGAATCTTCATCTTCAAGACCTTGAACACAAACCTCTTGTAAGATTAAAGACTTTGTCTATACTTTTCTGGTTTAAATCAGAAACAAATAGGGAATTACATGATTGGAAAAAGTTGTATACACAAGTTTGATTGCATGTTATCTATATTCAATATGTTTAGCCATCCACAATGCCCTATCCATACTTCAATATGTTTAGCCATTCACAATTCGTCTATTACTATGTTATTCATTTTGATATGATCACGAACTAGAAATTTTAAATTATATATATATATATATTAATATGGATATCAAAAATAAAAAACATATATTTTATTTTCTATAGATATATATATATATATATTTATTTATTTATATATTAGCTATATGAAAAAAAAACAATAAAAAATGTCGGAAGTAAAGTCAAATTAAAAAAACCTCACATTTTATAATAACTGCCATAAATTACTCTTTAGCGAAAAAGGAGGTCATTTTCGTTCAGAATGTACATCGGTTTGTGGAAAAGTACTCTTCCATTAATTTTAAGAGCATGTTTATTAGGATAACTCTTATATGATCTCTTAGCTAATATAAAAAAACATAAAACATGAGAGAGAGAGAGAGAGAGAGAGAGAGAGAGAGAGAGAGAGAGAGAGAGAGAGAGAGAGAGAGAGAGAGAGAGAGAGAGAGAGAGAGAGAGAGAGAGAGAGAGAGAGAGAGAGAGAGAGAGAGAGAGAGAGAGAGAGAGAGAGAGAGAGAGAGAGAGAGAGAGAGAGAGAGAGAGAGAGAGAGAGAGAGAGAGAGAGAGAGAGAGAGAGAGAGAGAGACGTGCAGTAAAGTACGTTGCTTAAATAAGGCATGCCCCCTTGTAAATTTTTTTTCCTTTTTTTTAATCCTAAGACCATCCGCAACAGCGGTTTCTAACGAATCCTTATCATTAATTGAGAAAATTAATGAAATATAGGTGCGAACTGGTTTCCCGCTACCACCCGCAAACGCAGCTTTTGCGGTTCATAGCGGTTGTTGGCGTTTTCAAAACAATCACAGAAAACGCTACAAATCGCTTCAAACCGCTCCGAACCTCTTAAAATCAAAAGCTGGTTCCAGTTAGCGTTTGCAGTTGCGGGCGGTTGCGGAGGGTAAATTTTTTTTCTTTAAAAACAGAATAAAATAAAAATAATACTAAAATATCTAATAAAATTTTCAATTGAAATAATAGAAATTGTAAAATGTATTCATATTATATTTCAATTTATATTATAAAAATTCAAAACTAAAATATTTTCTATAAATTTTTAAAATTGAATATATGATTTTATAAATATAAATTTTATATTTATCATATTATTATGATTTTTAATATTTTTATAATTACATAAAATGTAAATATTGTTAAATTATTATTTAACAGATGTTGTGTTTGGTAGTTTACCAGTCATAATAGTCCCGCAAACGCAACAATTTCTAACAGATGTATCAGTCGTACAAATCTCTAGAAAACGCTTAAAATCGCAACCACCCGCAT
This sequence comes from Raphanus raphanistrum x Raphanus sativus, assembly GCA_019705995.1. Taxonomy (NCBI): domain Eukaryota; kingdom Viridiplantae; phylum Streptophyta; class Magnoliopsida; order Brassicales; family Brassicaceae; genus Raphanus; species Raphanus raphanistrum x Raphanus sativus. Next base: position 19,487,105 of record CM034038.1, read on the forward strand.
CCGCAAACTCCCGCAAACCGCAACCGCAACCGTTGCGGTTACACCAGTCAGGCCCATAATAATATTATTTTGGCTTAATTAACGAAGGATCAATCCTTCAAAAAAGGACTAGAAGGACTTGGTCCTTAACACACGTGTCTCCTTACCCTTCTCTTTCTCCCTCTCTCTATCTCTCCTCCTTGCCTACGCTGCTTCTTCTCCTCTTTTCTATTTCCTTCTGAAACTTGACCAAATTCTTCTCCTCTTTTCGTTAGAGTTCTGGTTAATAATGGCGGGATTGGCAATTTCACCTCCTCTCAGTCTCACCTTCTCTTCTCGAGCAAGAAACGCTAAACCCACTTCGTATCTATCTCACAATCAAAGGTACTCTTATTGCAATCACACTCTCAAAACGATTTATGTTAGTGCTAGTGTTTCAATTATAAACCTGTTTCATTTGTAAATTCTATTGTATGACCCAAAGTTTATCTTTTCATTATTTTATTTGATTGTGTGTAGAAATCTTACAAGGGGTATAGTTTCTGCTCTTCCGAGTCCTTATGGCGATTCATTGAAAGCTGGTAACTTTGAACCCTCTTTGATTATTGTTGTTGGGTAAAGGAGAAGTTAGAACCGAGTTTGATTGTTTGATGCTGGAGAAAGTATTGTTTTTGAGTTGATGATATGTCTCAGATTTGGGCTGTGTCTGATGATGCTTTTCAGGACTTCGTCCCCATCATGGACTCAACGGTAGTGAGGAGGTGAACCAAACACTTCAATCTGGAAACCAAGCACTCAGGCGTGGCTGATCTCAGACGCAGAACACTGAGGACGAGACGCAGAGCCAAGCCATTCCTCTTCAGCACTCCGGCTGAGACTTTAGGGAACACAAGGGAGAGGAACGAATCGTTAGGTTTCTGTTTTGTTTACCCTTTGCTGATAGTGTGAAGCTGATGTTGTCTTGTCTTTCTTGGCTAGTTTAGTTTTGGGTATCTAGTTAGTTTAGTCTCTAGCCGCTTACATTAGAAGATGCAGGCCTTTGCAATGAGTTAACAGGTTGGTAGCTAGTTAGTTTAGTTCTCTAGCCTCTTACATTAGTAGTGTAGCTTGATTTATGGTTCCCACTTGTGTTTTTGTCTGGTTTCATGGTGTCATGTTATGTAGCAGGGGTGATGGTCAGCCGTTTGTGGGGAAGATCATAACAATGAAGTATGGAGACTATACAAGAAGAGTTGGGATCGATGGTACAACTGAAGCCATCAAAGAATGAGATGAGATAAACGAGTACTGCAGGCAGCTAGAAGATAACCCTTTTTTTTTCTTTGTACATATGTTCAGTCTATTCATTTCATCTATTAGATTGGTAGACTTTGGAAGAACTGAATCAAAGTTATGCAATGGACAGAGACAATGAGAATAGCTTAACAATTGTATCTCTGAAATATTAATAAAGTGAGGCTCACCATTGTACATACCATTTGGTTTAGGATCCTTAACTATTCAGAATTTTTTTTTTTTTTTAAATTAGTATTATAAGGCTAAGGATTCCATGGTGAACCTCACCATTACAGATGCTCTAAGAGACACCCTAAAGTACTCTCTCTGCATTCTTTGGTGACTCTTAACTAGAAAAGAAACAAATAATAAAACAAAGTCAAGATGATCAACTTATGAAACAACAAACCTTCAGGATCTTGAAAGAAATGATTCATAAAGCCAATCACAGAGTAGAAAATTCGATGATCTTTAGCCAATCCACAATAGCATCACCTAAAAGTAGCAGAATCACAAATGCGACTGTAGCATTTCAATAGATTGATCCCAATTCTCGATATCATGCGTCTAAATTAATAAAATTTTCAAAATCCAACCTTCGTAATAATATCACCAACACAACAATCCATTATAAATTGACAAAGTCAATAACATAAAACCGACACAAAAAGAAGAATGTTTTTTCCTTCCCATTTACTACAGCATGCGATCACAGAAAACAATTCCCAAAAGAGCTAAGAACATACGATCATATACCGAAACAGACACGAAAACAAAGGGAAACAAAGTTTTGGCCGTGTCTGACTATTGGCGGCAGACAAAGAAAAAAAATACAGCAGAACTCAGACAAACACAGAAACTCATAAATCGTTGATCAATGATCACCATTGGCAACAGAGCTAGAAAAGGATTCTTGTTGAGCGTCTCGAGATCTTACAGCTTTCGGAACCAAAAACTGGTCCATGCTTAGTCGAAATTACTGCAGGGAACCGAACACGCAAATTCGGCAGCCTTTGTTCAACTCTTCTGACCACAACGGTCTCTTCTTCTCTTGCTAACTTTGGTGCAAGTTAAATCGAACACTCTCGTTCCTTCGTGTCAATATGCAAGGCCCAGTAAGAGCTTCATTTGGGCCCTTTCATTCAGCCCCATTTAAATTAGGCATGGCATACACGTGCGGGAAGTTACACCCTCTGTTAAGCTGACCAGGTGGCACCCAGATAGGATAAAACATTATGATAAGCACAGATTAAGGAATCAAAGATTTATGTTTATCCTATGTTTTTTGCTGTAAATTTCATCTTTTAACTGAACATAGTATATAAACAGTAATTCAAGTTTAGTAGTATTAGTTTGACTAATTTTTTTTTATTGTTTAAATATTATGTAAATTAATATAAACAAAAAAAAAGTTACTCACCTTCCAAATCGAAATTTCAGATTTTTTTTCAATCCGGACTACACCACTAATCTAATTAACTACGAATGAAATATATGGAATATTCCCTAACAACTTTCCCTTTCTATAACAAAACGCCGTCGTAACGTCTCCTGAATTTTGCCAATCAAAATCCAACAAAAACAACAATTAAAAAATTCGACTTGGATTTTGAAATTATTCTTTTTTTTCGTTTATTAAACGAGAAAAAAAAAAACTCAGATCTTTTCTAGTTCCTGAGAGAGTTTTCAACATCGAAACATAAATCCTTTTATTATTAATTTTTGCCTGATTCTCTGCAGAGAACGATGTCGTCAATCGCCGGACATTGCCGGAATTCTGGAGAACACGAAGGAGCTTGATCGGTTAAGGAAGGAACAAGAGGAAGTCCTCGTCGAGATCAATAAGATGCATAAGAAGCTTCAAGCTAGTATGTCTTTCGATCTTCATTCATTTCAATTAGCATCCTTGATCGTGTTATAAAAGAAAATTAAACTTTTTTTCCGAATCGTTTTGTGTGTTTAGATCTTTAAGTAATTTTCCAAGTAATGTTTATATAATTGAACCATTAGTAGATGGATTACATCAATACAATATTATCTGCCCAAGTATATAACCAAATAACATGAGAGTTAATGTTCATTAATGTAATGGAGTGTTTTAACTTGTATATTACCATGTTTCCATGGAAGAAAGGAATTAGATTTAGCCAAGTTCCTTATCAAATTTCTGACATTTATTTCTTGTGAATGTCTTTTAACTTGTTTGGAGAGTTTTCATTTTCTCAAAAACTAATCCTTGATATAGTAACCATAAAGTGTGTTATGGTAAATAGGCAATCCAAAGTCCCATATCCGGATATTAGACCGAAGAAAATCTAATATATAAATCTGGTCCAACTCTATTTAGTACGAGGCATCGGAGAAGCCTTCTGGCCCTTCACCGAAGAAATCCGTGAAGGGCTTCGGCACCAAACGAAACAATATCATAACAAGCGAGGGGTTTAGACATGTGTTCCATCACAAAACAGTGGATTTGATGTATCATATCATCTATTATGGAAACAAACTTAATGAGAATCTGAAGGTTTTTTACATCTCTTTTGAGAAAAGTAGAATCATACAGGGTGAAAGCTTATTTCAGCTAGATAACTTAGAGGACTTAATGTGACTCTTTAAAGCTGAGATTTGCTTTCCATTGCACATATCCACATATGGATATGGCAGTATAAGATAGATTTAGCTATATGGGTTAAGGCAATTAATGGAGTCACAAACAATTCTCTTTCTGTTTGTTTATGAACTCTCTTGAGCATTTTTTTATCAGGCTGACTCGTGATTGTGTTCAAATGCAGCGCCTGAGGTAGTTGAGAAGCCTGGTGATACTTCATTGTCAAAGCTTAAAAATTTGTACATTCAAGCAAAAGAGCTTTCGGAAAGCGAAGTAACGTAAGCCAGATACCTTTCCTTTTGTGCTTATAAAAAAGTTTCTGAATGTGTTAGAGAGTGATGATACAGCTAAATGACAACACTAAACTCTTAAACTTTGTGTTTAACGCAGTGTTTCAACCATTCTGCTCACCCAGTTGGATTCTCTACTTCCATCTGGACCAACGGGGCAACAACGCAGAAAACTAGGTATACTTTGATTTACCATTTGTACCTGGTGATGTTTGCTCTTTTTTGGGCTTACATTGTTCTTGTGAGAAAGCAGAAGAACACTCTTTTGAGTCTTAAACGTCTCCAATGATTTTGATATTTATATATATGTAAAGAGTGATTAAGATTTTTCCGATGCTTGTAATGATATCACATAAGTGGCAGAAGGCAACGATCAGAAAGGAAGAGAATGAAGTAGAGTCAGATGTACAAAGAGTTTCTCCTTCCGTGAGAAACCAAATCGAGGCTTATGCCAGTCTAAGGGTGAACAGGTACAGCTTCTCTTCTTTGAGTTGATTCAAAAGCCAAAAAAAAAGTTCGTAATGACATATGTTCATGTAGGTTGCTGCGAGAGTCACAGCTGATGACGCCGAGAAGGATGAATGGTTTGTGGTGAAAGTGATTCACTTCGATAGAGACACAAAAGAGTAAGCTTAAACCCTTTTTTAATTAAAATCCAACATGGATCTTAGAAAAAACAGCTCAAACCTTTGTGACAGAGTTGAAGTACTCGATGAAGAGCCAGGAGATGATGAAGAAGGAGGTGGCCAGAGGTAATTAAGAGAACTTTTGCAGTGTCATTTGACTAACTTTCTGATTAATTTTTCTTGTATTAATCTTGTAGGACTTATAAACTATCAATGTCATGTATATTACCCTTTCCAAAAAGGAATGATCCTTCAACCACACAAGAGTTTCAACCAGGGAAACACGTCTTAGCTGTGTATCCAGGAACCACGGCGCTTTACAAGGCGACTGTAATAAGTACCCCACGAAAGGTTAGTTTTTTCTGTTTCTTCAATCCCGCTTCAACAATGTCAAAGCAAGAAACTAACCTCGTAAATACTCACACTTGCATGTTGCACATCCGGTTCCAGAGGAAGTCTGACGAGTAAGTTCCTTCTCAGCTTTGTTCATATCCATCATACAATACTTAAAAAACATTTTTGGTTTAATATTTTAAAATTTGCTTAGTTATGATAAGTTTGTGATGGCACCAGGTATTTACTGGAATTTGACGACGACGAAGAAGACGGAGCATTGCCACAAAGAACAGTGCCTTTCCACAAAGTGGTAGCTTTACCAGAAGGCCATCGCCAGTGATTTTCAGATGGGTACACTGAAATGAGAGAAACTCTTCATGTTTGATTACTTGAAGGCCAAAGCAAGTGTTAAAGGTTCGTTGCCTTGGTGTGTGTTGTTGAAAGGATATCTCTTGGAAGAATAAAAAGGTAAGTTGTTGTTTTTTTCTATTCAGTTTCGGTTGAAAAGATACTCTAGTTTAATGTAATAGATGAGTGGTAATGTATATATATGTGTGGGTGGGGTATTTATACCATGTCGAGACACAATGTTGAACACAAAAGAAACTGTTTTTGTGTGAAATTTACGTTTACAAGTTTTGGGATGGTGAATATAACATTGATAGTTCAATGAAGAGTTAACTCTTTCGGAACATGATAAGGTTTTTCCCCACTTTAGCAAATGGCTTAAGGCAAAGAAGGATACTACAATCAAGCTTGGACAATCCTAGCACATGCTCATCCTAGCTCAAAACGTCACCCTCGTGTGAGCTCTTTAGAAGTAGGATTGCGTATGGCTTGTTCCAAAATCTTAGAACCAATTTTGAATACCCCATTCCTAGTAAAACTCGTAAATGTCCACAAACAACATTGCCCCATAGAATGGCCGTTGCTTCTGCGTCTAGAAAAAAAGTATATGTTTTGGCTCCATACCACCCTATAACATTGCCTATCTCGTCTCTGAGTATGTATCCTACGCTATATTGGTGACCCATACTCGGATGTTGTGCATGCGTCTGATAAGAACTTGCAACCTTATTGAACAACCAAAGAGAAGTAGGCAGAGCTCAAACGCATAATCGTGAAGCTCCCAAACTCTCGATCTCTCAACAACTTGAGAACGAGCCCAAACTCTCAATCGGATCCTATTATATAGCCAAGGTCCATTGATCTTAGACAGGACCGGGGGTGAAGCTTTTCCTGATAAGATATGCATTTCAAGCAGAGCTCGTTCAATATGGAGAGAGAGGAATTGCAGAAGGCATGGAGATAAGCAACTTCCACACACTTTGTTGGCTAAAGTCATCGACAAGAATGTGAGGAATAGGTTGTCTACCATTCAACGTCAACGAGATCAGAAAATGGAGAAGGGGTTACGAATGTGGTTTGGTACCAGATAGATTGTTTTGAAGTAGTAGTTCTATCTTTTCATTAGCTTCTTGTTGTATTGGATGTAAAACGGTTTTTTGGATGAATACAATTTTACATTTATTCAAAAAAAAAAGAAAATATAATTCTATTAACCAATCAAAGCACTTGTTTATACCACTATTTTGCATCCAATTGTGCTCTTTCCAATATGTGTGTGTTGATTTGGAGAAACAACTCGTTTCAAGTTCTCTAAATCAACCATGGGAAGGCGGCCCTTTGGGATAGAACAAGAAAGCCAAAAGAGATAAAGCCCGAACAACCCGAGGCAAATGGACATTCAAACAAGTAACATGATAGACAAAAGAATGTAGAACTAGAACAACTTCAAAACCGTAAACAAAATAGACCAATTAATTGGTTTGTCCAAAAAATACACACCCCTTAATTATCAAACCGGTCAATTATTCATCTACTAGTACTACCAACTTAGAGGACCCGGTCGGGTCGAGTGTATAGACGAACCGGCTTACGCCGGTAGAGTGGGACAATAACTTGTAAAACGGTGTCGTGGAACTTGATGGCATATCTTATTTAAACAATAAGACAAGGGTATATTTGTCTGAAAAGCACAACTCATCACATTAGGGCTTTTGTTCCGGAATCTGGTGTAACTCTCTCTCTCATTTTTTCTTCGTTTGTCGTCATCATCATCTTCGTCTGCAACTTATCATCCTCGTTTAGCTGTTTAAGAACCCAAAACCAACTGAATTACACTCGCATCAGAAAAAAAAGATGAGGCCGATATTGATGAAGGGACATGAACGTCCATTGACGTTCCTAAGGTACAACAGAGATGGAGACATGCTCTTCTCCTGCGCCAAGGACCACACTCCCACTCTCTGGTACGCCGATAACGGCCAACGCCACGGCACTTACCGTGGCCACAACGGTGCTGTTTTTGGTGCTGTGATGTCTCAAGTTAAGTCTCGCTGGACGATGTTGTTTAGGGCTAAAGTTGATGTTGTAACTAAAAAAAAAGCTGACATTTTTTTAATTTGTTTTGTGAATTTTTAAGGAGACTCGTCGAGATTGATAACCGGTAGTGCTGATCAGACTGCGAAGCTGTGGGATGTGAAAACTGGACAGCAGCTGTTCAGTTTCAAGTTCAGTTCTCCTGCAAGGTCTGTGGATTTCTCCGTTGGTGATAAGCTTGCTGTGATCACCACTGATCCCTTCATGGAGCGTACTTCTGCTATCCATGTCAAACGCATCGCTGATGATCCTCAAGACCGTAAGTTTCTCTTATCCAATTGTATATGTGGAAAGTTCTTTTTTTTTTTTTTAGTTTTTTTTTGTGTAAAAAAAAAAGGAAAGTGTTTTGTGAAAAATGGTGCAGAGGTTAGTGATTCTGTGCTCGTCCTTGAGAATCCTGAGGGGAGAAAGAGGATAAACAGAGCTGTTTGGGGTCCTTTGAACCAAACCATTGTTAGTGGTGGTGAAGATGCTGTTCTCAGGATCTGGATGCTGAGGTGATTTCAAAAGTTTTTGGTTGTGTTACCAATTTCATTAAAATTATTGACTTATGCATTTATAAGTGTACTGCTTCCGTTGTTTGTTTTCTAGACTGGAAAGCTGCTCAAGGAAACGGATAAGGAAGTGGGTCACAAGCAGACGATCACATCGCTCTGTAAATCAGCTGATGATTCTCACTTCCTTACAGGCTCCCTTGACAAAACCGCAAAGGCATGTGTTCTTCTCCTTCTATCTGTTGTTTAATAATCCTCCGGTGGTGTGTATATATCCTGATAAAGAGTGTTTTAATTGTTTCAGCTGTGGGACATGAGAACGTTGGCTCTTATTAAGACTTACACTTCAGGTGTGCCCGTAAATGCTGTCTCCATGTCTCCACTTCTCGACCATGTATGTAGTAATGCGTCTAACAAGTTTTGAATTTGATTCTGAAAAAAATCAAGGTTGTCTTTGTGATATGTTTTTGTTTTTTTTTCTCTTCCTTAGGTTGTGATTGGAGGTGGTCAAGATGCATCAGCTGTGACGACCACTGATCATCGTGCTGGGAATTTCGAGGCTAAGTTTTTATGACAAGGTTTGTGTTATTATCAGAGGCTTTTACTTGATGTTTGCAACCAGGAACATAAATAGATGTATAACTGTGTTTGATTTTGTATAACGATATATATATAGATTCTTCAAGAGGAGATTGGTGGTGTGAAAGGTCACTTTGGACCTATCAATGCTTTGGCATTCAATCCTGATGGAAGGAGGTAGAGTAAACATTATCTAATTCTTTACATAATGATTGAGTTTTAGGGGGTTTGTTTTTTCTTTTGGCTGTGTTATTGAGTTTGTGAACTTATTTCTTTCTAATTGCAGTTTCTCTAGTGGAGGTGAAGATGGTTACGTCAGATTACATCATTTTGACTCTGATTACTTCAACATCAAGATGTAGATCGTTTTGAAACAAATCTCTCAATCCGCATTTTGGCTACTCTCTTTTCAACATTAGAATGGTTTCATGTACTACCGATACTCCCATGGTGCTAATTTATGAAGCATTTGGATTTTTGCTCGGATCTTTAGATTTTGCACATTTCTTACTTTTTGAATTACAAATTATAAAAATCCTGAAATTTTATTTTGGACCCCCGTTCTATTTGTGTTCTTGATGAGTTCTTCAGATATGTGATAAAACAAGATTGTATGTCCCTTAAAATTTGACATATAATGATGCTTTCCTGAAACCGGTTTGCTTTGCGACCAAGAAATTTGAAGGGCATTAAGACACTTTGGAGTTTTTGATCTAGTTGTGATTAGGTTAGACACTTCTGCAGCAACTGATCCGAACAACCTAACCCTTTGTCTAGCTTTTGTATATGGGTTATTATTACGAACCTGAAGCTAGAACAGAATCAAGGAGGAAGACATTATCGGTTTGAGATATATTTTGGTAACTTGTCGTATATCAACTCCAGGGAAAAGATCACTCTATCTAACTATTCATCGAGCTGATATGTGCGAGCTAAAATGTATTCTCAAACAATGGTATCAGACCTGTATGACATTCTCTCTGTGAATTAAGATTTTACCAATCTTAAGTCCGTTGTAGCAAAGCTCTTAGAGCGTTCTCCATGCTCTCTCCACTGAAAGTGACAGAAACATAAAGCTACGAAGCTAACTTTCCAAGCTACGTAACTATAGCTAACTTTATGAACATGTGCTTAGGTTATGAACCTCATGTATATAGCAAATGCAAAGTAAATAAGCGGTAATTTGGCGGAACGATTCGGTTTGGTTTGGTTTGGAAATGTAATTAGCTTTTAAGAAAATTTCTGAGTCTCATGAGAGTGGTGGAATCCTAAAAAGATGGGACAGAGCCACAAGATTTTGGAATGATCCTTAAAACATTTCATTGGTAAAGAAAGACAAGACTGATATGTCTCACGCACGCACATTTCGCTCTTCATTTACTCTTCCATGGCTTCACCACCCACTTCTGTAATTTCAACTCGCTCCATCAATGGGGTGATTTTGGTGCGAAGAATCTCTGTTTACAAAATATACACAAATCAACTCAAGTGAGAACCAATGGTACTGAAACTGGTATTAAACCAGGATGTTACAAGTAGACTAAAGCCGAGAGTAGCAATACTGGCTCAAATAAGGATCCCTTGAGAGCTTTATCATGTTGTGTTTGATCAAGTAAAGAGAGAGTAAGAGATTAGCTTTACCGGTTTTCTTGGTGAACGAATAGCCTTTGCTGCTGACATAGGTTCTTGGGTTTGGTTCCATGTAGTTCCTCAGATATTCCTTGTTCCCCTGTTTTTACCAATACTAAGTGTCAGATAACAGGTTCAACAAGCAACAAACAAGACAAAAGAGTAACATATGCTGACAAGAGGGAGTTTAGTAGATTAATCACAGGTAATCAGACAAACCTTAGTGATAACGCAGATGTCCACGTTGCTACCACTACCCAGGTCGTTGAATATACCCGAGCAAATGGCCTCAGCGACCAGCTTAATTCCTTCATCCCTCTATAGAGGATATTGTAGCAAGAAAACAGATAAGACGGAAGAAAAGAGTACATCTGAAAACAGAAAGATGAATGTTCCTAATCCTGCTTTTACTTACAGTTAGACCTTCTTTGTACTTTGCCTCAAACACAGACATAGCAGCAAGAGACCCAGAACCCATTGTGGCGAATGGTAGAGTGTCCGTGGAACCATGTGGGTATATCTGTGTTTTAGTCAAAACTAATAAGAATAACAACAAACAAGAAAACAGAAGTTGGAAATTTAAAACTTACAGTGTGAAGATGAGGCCCAGTGATGTCAACTCCACCAAGGACGAGAGCAGCTGAGACATGACCTTGATAGCTGGATGAAGCGAGTGGTTCAGTCACCTTATATTTCTTTTAAGTCGTGAGTTTATGGAGGAAAAGAAAAATTACCTGAAAAGGTGTTTCTTGAGAAGGGTCAAGGCAGTAATAACTCGAGAGTCTCGGCCAGTCTGGTAACGATGCAACCGCAACTGTGAGCTGACCATATCTGAACAATGAGACATAAACCAAGATAACTAAAGCCTAAGTTCATGAAGCAACGCATTATGTCAATTAGATATTCTGACAGAGAACAAAATCTTCCACAAATGAAGTTAGAAAGGACATTACCAGTGACAGCTTCAGTGTCAGCAGCAGTACCAGCACCACAGCAATAAATGTTAGGAGCCATGTAGTGAATTTTCTCACAGTTCTTATCAGCAACAATAGGCCCTTCAGTTGCTCGCGTATCCGCACCCAGTATCACACCGTCCTATAACAAACACACAAAAAAAATTAAAAATTAGTGTTATACAGCTACCAGCCTACCACAATCATTTACTAAAAACAACAGTGATTGCACGAGAATACAAACGTCTTCACATCATGTGTAATTGATGTGCTCTAAACTAAAGGGAGAGGCCGAGCTAATAGAAAAACAGACACCACTAACATTGGCACTAGAAAGCATTGTACAGGATGATACAGCTAAACTATCATATGAAGTAGAACAATACTGAAAGGGCCTATGCATATCAACAACACAGTATCAGCAAGTCTTCCTACACTTTTGCAAAGATTAATAACAAAAAAAAAAAGAGAGAAGTCTACAACATGACAAGTAAAAATTAGAGACAGCAGAGGAGAAGGAAAAGGAGAGACCTTGAAGATCAAACCGACGATGGTGGTTCCGGTCTTCAAAAAGGAGGGAGCTTTAAGACCCTTTTGTATAAGCATATCGTTTCGCTTGCACAGATCGAAGCTGAACCCACCCTTTCGCGGAACTTCCGACATTTTTTTTTCTGCTAGCAATGTCGGAGTAAAGTCATTTAAGCATCAAACAGTGTTACCCCAGCCAGATCGGATCGACAACATGGAAAACCGAGTGGTGGGGGTTTTACCGAAATCGAGAAAGAGAGATCTCAAGATAAAAAAGAATGTGTGAGTGATTTACCTGGACACGACGAACTCTGCTCGAATCGGAAACGAAAGTAGAAGACGACGGGAAAGAGAGACCTAGAGCTTCTTCTTTTTTTTGCTTCGTTCACTAACGGAGAGAGAGAGCTGAAGCTAAGAATAAAGAGGAGACCTTTCTTCTTCTCCAATTAATCTTGAGAGGCCCAATTTACACTTATGGGCCCTTTCTTCCTTCTTGTTGAGCCCATCTATTCATTTACTTTCGTACCAA